>JAGFNQ010004050.1:106159-247937 GCA_024364735.1 Boesenbergia rotunda
TGAAAAGTGTTATAGAGCAATTGCATGTTTAACTAGTATGCTTAAGAAATCCAAAAACAAAGTTAAAGCATTGCAATTAGAAATTGATCAATTGAAGGCATCTAGAGATGATAACATTGATGATTTGCATGTTGAATTACTAGAAGATGAAATTAAATCGTTGAAACATGAGATTGTAAGTTTGAAGTCCTCTAAGGTTGAGGAAATCAGTGATTTGCATGATAACTTGTTAGTAGAGGAAAACCAATCGTTGAAGAGTGAAGTTGAGAAGCTCAAGAATATTCTTGGGAAATTCTCAAATAGCTCTAAGACCCTAGATATGATCCTAAATGCCCAAAGGGCAGTCTACAATAGGGCCGGTATTGGTTACCGCCCTAAAGAACCCTCATTTGTGTCTCTCATGTCTAGGACTGACATGAGACATCTAGGACACCCAAAACTCAAAAGAAAGTTGTCAAGGCATGGGTGCCTAAGTCATGTTAGTTGATGCTTTAGGTCCCAAGGTTTGGGTACCTAAAACTTCTATTTTTCGAATTGTGTAGGTTATGATTGAGGGGGAGCACCTATCAACTTGGTTCGTTGATAGTGGATGCTCCAAACACATGACCGGGGATAGATCATTGTTTACCACACTTCACAAGAAAAGTAGAGGTAATGTATCATTTGGTAACAATGGTAGTCTTAAGGTCATAGGAATAGGAGACATTCAAATATCCGAATGTCTTAGAATCTCAAATGTCCTTCTAGTCAAGGGGATGAAATTTAATCTCCTAAGTGTCAGTCAATTGTGTGACACGGGTTACACAATTGACTTCCAACCAAGTCAATGTCTAGTTAGACAAAATGACACCTTGGACACGGTACTAGTAGGAGCAAGAGTAGACAATATTTATCAAGTTTCATTTAAAAGTGCTACTAATGCTTTTACTAAGTGTCTCATGTCAAAAGATGAAGAGTCCACCCTTTGGCACCGGAGGTTAGCACATGTGAACATGAAGAACATCCGGAAGTTGGCCACCAAGGGACTAGTCCGAGGCTTACCAAGCATCAAGTATGAAAAAGACAAATTAGGTGATGCATATCAAATGGGTAAGCAAACAAAATCTGCACATAAAGGTAAAAGCACTGTAAGTACTTCCAATGCTTTAGATTTACTCCACATGGATCTATTTGATTGTAGTACCATCATATCAATGAATGGAAGTAGATATTGCTTTATGATTATTGATGATTTTACCAGATACACATGGACCTACTTTTTGAAATATAAGGACCAAACCTTAGATATTTTCATTTCTTTTTGTAGAAGAGTTGAAAATGAGAAATCATTAACAATTAAGACAATTAGAAGTGATCATGGAGGTGAATTTCAGAATCAAAGGTTTTTAGAATTTTGCCAAAATAAGGGTTATAGACATGAGTTCTCTACTCCTAGAACACCACAACAAAATGGTGTTGTAGAGAGGAAGAACCGTGTACTTCAAGAGGCTGCACGAAGCATGCTCAATGAGTACTCACTCCCGAGTTACTTATGGGCCGAAGCTGTAAATACAGCTTGCTATGTGCAAAACAGAGTCCTGATTCATAGGTTTTTAGGAAAGACTCCCCATGAACTTTGGTTTGGAAAACCACCTACGGTTAAACATCTTAGGGTGTTTGGTTGTAAGGTGTTCATCCTAAACACCAAGGATCACCTTGGAAAGTTCACGGCAAAGGCTGATGAAGGGATACTAGTCGGGTACTCCCTCGTTAGCAAAGCCTACCGAGTCTACAACAAGAAGTCTAGATTAGTTGAAGAGTCTGCTGATGTGGTCTTTGAAGAAGTTCCAAAATCAAGTGACCAATCAGAAAATGTAGGAGGAGTTCAACTCGAACTTAGGAGACTAAGTTTGAATGAAACTCCAAGTGTTGTTGATGGTGATGAGTCTGATGACGGTGAACCTAGACAACCCACTGATCAGCCGGATCCTGAGGCTGAACTTGTGTCTAGTGAACCTGTTCAAGAAGCACCACCAACTCCAAGGCAAACTAGATTAGCCTCTAGTCATCCCCAAGACCAAATTGTTGGAGACATCCATCAAGGGGTTAGGACTAGATCATTCTTCCGGAATGAGGCTAATGAAGTTGCTCTAATTTCCGAAATTGAACCTAGAAAAATTGATGAAGCGTTAAATGATCCCGATTGGATCATTGCAATGCAAGATGAACTAGGTCAATTCGAGAGGAGTCAAGTTTGGGACTTAGTCCCTAGACCCAAGAAGACCTCCATTATTGGAACCAAATGGGTCTTCAAGAACAAATTGAACCATAAGGGAGAAATCATTAGAAACAAGGCACGCTTGGTAGCTAAGGGCTACAGTCAAGTTGAAGGCCTTGATTATGATGAGACTTATGCTCCCGTGGCACGATTAGAGTCCATCCGATTGATGCTAGCATTTGCAGCACATCGTGGTTTCAAATTATATCAAATGGACGTCAAATCAGCCTTTCTAAATGGTTTGATTAAAGAAGAGGTCTATGTCGAACAACCTCCGGGGTTTGAGAGTACCGAATTTCCAAACCACGTGTTCAAGCTCAAAAAGGCACTTTATGGCCTTAAACAAGCACCCCGGGCTTGGTATGAGCGGTTGTCGACATTCCTAGTTGAGAAGGGCTTCGTTAGAGGCCAAATAGACCCTACACTATTTCTACGAAGAGATGGTGACAATATATTTGTAGCCCAAGTATATGTCGATGACATAATCTGTGGCTCAAACAATAAGGGCTATTTAAATGAGTTCATTGGACACATGGAGAGTGAGTTTGAAATGAGTCTAGTGGGAGAGTTGACTTTCTTCCTTGGACTTGAAATCAAGCAAACTCGCGATGGTATCCATGTGCACCAATCAAAGTATACACAGGAAATGCTTCGAAAATTCAATATGAGTGATTCGAAAGAGGTAACCACTCCCATGGCTACAAACACGAGATTAGACAATGATGAGAGTGGTAAACCTGTTGATCTAACTCAATATCGAAGCATGATAGGTAGTCTGCTATATCTCACAGCCAGTCGACCAGATATACTATTTGCTGTAGGTATGTGCGCTAGGTATCAAGTTTGTGCCAAGGATTCTCATTTAATTGCTGTTAAGCGAATTTTGAGATATCTCAAGGGCACAATTGGTGTAGGTCTTTGGTATCCCCGTACCGAATCTTTTGATTTGATTGGCTATACGGATTCCGACTACGCTGGATGTAAGTTGGACCGGAAAAGCACTAGTGGGGGCTGCCAATTCTTAGGTTCGTCCTTAGTAAGTTGGTCGAGTCGGAAGCAACATTGTGTTGCTCTTTCCACTACCGAGGCAGAATATATCGCCATGGGAGAGAGTGTATCGCAATTGTTGTGGATGATTCATACCTTAGAGGACTATGGATTGAGTTACAAGGGTGTGCAAGTGTTATGTGATAACATTAGCACAATTAACTTAACCAAGAATCCAGTCCATCATTCTAGGACAAAACATATTGAAGTAAGACACCACTTCATTAGGGATCATGTAGCTAGGGGGAACATCATACTCTCTTATGTAGAGTCAAAGTCAAACCTAGCTGACATTTTCACTAAACCACTTCCCGAAAATGAATTTAGTTTCCTAAGACGGGAATTGGGAATGTGTCGCGCTTCATGATTTTCAAATTGCATTCGAAATCCTTCATGATTATTTCGAAATTGTTGGGAATCAATTGGGTAACTTTGGGGACATCTCACACAAACTATAAGGTTTACCAAAATGTTTTTGTTTGCTAGACATGGGGTGAGATGTTAGGATCAACTAATTTCTCAAAATGTCATTGCATCACTTGAGAAATTAAGTTGACGAGATAAAAATCACGGTGGTGACCAAGTATGGGAAAACCAATGCATAACATATGTGTATTGGTCCTATGATCATACTTGGACATTCCAATCAAGGCAACTTGATTGGAAACTTGGATTTGGAATCAAACTTGGTTGAATTTGCTTGATTGATTGTTGATTGAGTTTGACTCCATTTGTATGGGTCAAAGTGATTGTTGAACCTATAAGGACCTTTGATTCTTATTAAGGGATCAATTTTAGTCAGGATATCATGTCCAAGTTCGATAACCTTCACCAGATCTCGTTGGAAAGTTTCAGAAATTCTGAAACTGAACATTTCAGTTCATATCAGGGAATACCAGGAACCCTGATCGGTCGCCGGACTGATCAGGTATAGGGCTGATCGGTCCCTGGACCGATCTGGCTTCTTCCTGTGGTGTTCGGTCCACAGACCGATCAGCGAGGCAAGCTGTGATCTTCCGAATTTGACTAAGCGTACTGAGCTAGCCTGGATCGGTCCCTGGACCGATCTGGCACCCTATGGTGATCGGTCCACAGACCGATCAGGGAGCCCAGCAGTTTTCCTCCAGACCCTACTGTTCGTGTCCTGATCGGTCAACCGACCGATCAGAATCGCGTCTGATCGGTCACCTGACCGATCAGGATACGCTCAGTCCGATCAGGCTGTAGCCTGATCGGTCTGAGTGCGATCAGATCGAACGGTGATCCGTTCAAACGCATTAAATTTTGGTTGGTGGACCGATCCACCAACCGATTAACTTCGCGGAATACCTTCAACTCACGAACCCTAGCGCCGAAAAACCCCTTGCGCGACCCTGTGTGAGCAAGAAGGCTATCCTCGTGTTCTTCTTCCTCGCGTGAGCGTGAGTCCTGTGCGCGTTCCTCTCTCGCAGAAACACTCTGCGACCATCTCTTGCGCCGAGAGCACGTTTCCTGCGCACGGTTTCTTCCTCTCAACTTCCAAAAACGACAACGATGGCACCAAAGTAAGTTTTTGCTTTGGTTTTTCATTCATATCAGTCTATGATGCTTGTTTATGAAGCTAATCATGTTTTTGCTCTTGGTGGTGTACCGTGGTCATGTTTTGCCTACCGTGACCTTACTTTCTGACCTTATATCGATAATCAAATCTATCTATCTTTTGATTGGGTATCATCTTATATGATCAACTCTTGTTTTGTATGATCGATCTTATCATATAATTTGAATTCTATGTCATGATCAATTCAAAACCCTTTAGAAAGTCTTCCAAGGGAAAGGAGGTTTTGGAGGGCAGTTCGAGGGGAACGACTCCTTCGTCATCTACACCTCCTCCAAGGCCTTCACCACCGCAACATACTCGGTTTCAGAGTTTGAGTCTTGCTCTCAAATTCCAGTGTTACAATTTCAAATTAATACCATGTAGAACTATCGACCACTCCTTCATCTATGAGCATTGCCCATCCATCCGACACATTATCACACATTATAATCTCCAATCCATTCTTTATCTTGAGAGGCCAATCAACCTTGACTTGGTCTCTGAATTCTATAACAATATGGTGAGTGGTGAGGGCACGGGATGGAGCACGGGGTGGAGGACCCGTGTGGCCGGTATTGATCTTGAATTCAATCGATCTATTTTCACTAATTTTCTCGGGTGTCGCAGGTCAAACAATGATTTCTTTCTCTACCCTTTTCCTCCTAATCCCCTTCCAGTTCCTTTCGATGGAGTGACTCCCGATTCCATCTACGAGTACTTTCTAGGCCATCCCAGGCCGGAGGGTTCTGGTGAGCGCACCCGGGCCTTTCCCACTTTCCCTGCTCTTCGACTTTCCCCGGTTGACTATGTGTTGTTTAAAATCATCACCAACTGTCTCCTTCCAACTACTTCGAAGCACCTTGATGAGATTCAACCATTCCACTGCTTAATGCTCTACGGGATGCATCAGCAGTTAGACTTTGACCCAGTAGCTTCGATCTATTTCTCTATCCTCGTCCACAGTATGCCATTATCCCAGTCAGTCTACATGTCATTCGGCCATATCATCACTGCCTGGCTGGAGTCGGTTGGCATCGACGTTTCACAGGGCCAAATTGTGCCGATGATTCGACAAGACTGCTGCCTGGATCGTCGCATGCTGGCCCAGTCTGGTATTGTTGTCGGATCACGAGGGTTGCGTTGGAAGAATCAGAGACACATGGGGGAGTTTCCAGGAGCAGCCCATTCCCAGGAGCAGCCCGCTGATATAGATGTTTATGATGAGTGGGCTCCTGACCTTCGATGGCAGGTTGCGGAGCTAGAGCGGATGCTGCAGCACGAATTGCATATCTCTGAGCTCTGGCGACAGGAGGTCCGCTCAAAGTTTCAGACTTTTGATCACCGTCTCGACGCTTTAGCCTCTGATGTCTCTGAGATGCACTCCTTCCAGGACAGATGGTATGAAGAATGGTATCATCATACATTTCCTGATGGTGCATCTCCCAGTGGCCCTTCACCAGGAGATATCATCTACATTGATGATTCGGACGATGATCCAGCTGACGATTGACCGCTCTGTGTTCGTGTTTGATGTTTTTAGATGGCTGTGTACATCCTGACTTTTGTCTGTTCTATCTTGCTTAGGATGTTACTGCTTGTTGATGCTTTGATGACTACTAGTTGCAATTGTGCTATATTGCCATGATTATGTGTTTATCTCATGATAGTATGCCTATTGTTGATGTCATGCTGTTTATATGATTATGATCTGCATGTTTGCTACACTGTCATGTTCATGCTTGCAATGTCATGTTTACCTTATACATATACATGTTATGGCATGCTTTGCGAGTTGATAATCTGCGTTCATATGATGTATGTGATTGTTATATCTCGCTCTATCTTTTTCACATGTGTTCGTATGGTTATCCAACAACCTATCACATCTTTGTTGATTTGGGATACCCCTAGGGTTGAGGGGGAGTTTATTTTAATCTTAACAGTCCCTCTTGCCCCTTTTCGGTGTTCGACAAAGGGGGAGAGTGTGGATCATGTTAAGTTTAGGATGATCATGTTGTAGGGGGAGGATCTGGATTTCCCTATGATTCTAAAGTTGACAAATATTGATTGAGATCCCTAAACTTAGATCGGGTTGTCAAACAACAAAAAGGGGGAGATTGTTGATGCAGTCTGGCCCTGATTGTTGTTTTGGTGTTGACACCGATTTAAGTTTAGGTGGATGATTATTGATTATGATTAAGTCCTGATCGGGGATCAGGCATGGTATGGAAAATCCTAGTCTGGAGGGCTAGGTGTTGGAAAATCCTAACCTGGAGGGTTAGGTGTTGAAAATCCTAGTCTGGGAGGCTAGGTGCTTGAAAAGTCCTAGCTTGGAGGGCTAGGTGTTGGAAAAGTCCTAATTCGGAAAGGTTGGGTGAAAAGTCCTAGCTTGGAGGGCTAGGTGAAAAGTCCTAACTTGGAGGGTTAGGTGCAAATTCCCATCCTGGAGAATTAGGTGAAAAAGTCCTGGCTTGGAGGGTCAGGTGCCTAGCTTGGAGGGCTAGGTTGATGAAGTTCTAACTCGGAAGGGTTGGGTGAAAAGTCCTAGCTTGGAGGGCTAGGTGAAAAGTCCTAGCTTGGAGGCTAGGTGAAAAGTCCTAACTTGGAGGGTTAGGTGCAAATTCCCAACTTGGAGAGTTAGATGGAAAATCCTTAGCTTGGAGGGCTAAGGTGGATGGAAACTTAGCTTGGAGGGCTGAGTTTGAGTCCCTGGATCGGTCTGGTGATCGATCAGGGATTCTGGCACGCTGCTCCTTCGTGGATCGGTCTGGTGACCGATCCAGCGATGACTGATCGGTCGGGTGACCGATCAGGGAGCACACAGTGAGGTTGGGAACCTACTGTGCTGCTCCTGATCGATCTGGTGACCGATCAGGGAGTATGCGTTTCACCCATTGACTGGCTCCTGATCGGTCTGGTGACCGATCAGGGAGCAAGCAGTGAGGTTGAGTTCCCTTGCTGAACTGCTCCTGATCGGTCTGATGACCGATCAGGATCACTGTGCAGATCGTTCTGGTGAACGATCCAGCTTCGCGGGCTTCTCACTAAGATCGATCAGGACGGTTCCTGATCGGTCTGGTGATGACCTGATCGGACTGCTGACCGATCAGGTGACACCCTGATCGGTCAGTTGACCGATCAGAAGGCTTAGCCTGCGAAACTCAGAAATCGCCCAATATAAGGGTGGATCGGTTCGGTGAACGATCCACGACCTGGGATCGGTCCGGTGATCGATCCAGGAGAATCACAAAGAAATCCGATTTCTGATTGAGCGTTGGGGACCGATCAGGACGATCCTGATCGGTCTGACCAGCCTGATCGGTCTGGTGACCGATCAGGAGTCTCTCTGATCGGTCGGTGACCGATCACTTTAATTCAAATGCACTGTCAGACGCTCTGATCGCGTCTGACCATATTCGATTCGCTGTGTTTATCTCTGATATTTGATTTACTGCGTGATTTGCTGCTCTAACAGTCTGATTAAGTTACAGGTGACAGGGGAGGATTCAAACACTCAAGGAGAAGTCAAAGAGGGCTTTCCTTGGAGCAGGTTTGTCCCTTTCTCAACTCAGGTTGCAACGGCTGGAGCTGCAGGACTGAAGCCGCTGACTGAAGCTTGGCTGAGGGAGCTCAGGAAGTTCAGTAAGGGTTCAGTGTAGCTGGCGCGTTGGCAGTGAGGCAGCTGTAGGCTGCTGGAGATGAGGTCACTTGTTGCTTAGTGGAGAAACAAAAGGAACGAGAGAGTTTCGGTGGAGTAGAGTTCGACAGTTCTTCAACTTGTGCTCTTGAGTTCCAGTGCTTTGAGTTCTCCACATCAAGCTTGCTGTTCTTGAGGTTTCCATCATTCTGAGCAAGCGATCGAGAAGCAATCATCCTTTACTTGAGCCTTGAAGGAGGGAACAAGAAGCTTGGAGTCCGACAGTGGGAAGACACGAAGAAGGGTTCTTGCATGAGATCGCCACTGGGTGGAGCTCAGGGAAGCTTGTTGTGTTCTTGTCCTTGTCGAGGGTTTGAGTAAGATCCTTCTTGTTGTTTAATTAAGCTTAAACACTTATCTGTGATTGAAACGCTGTGGAGAGGTTTCTCCACCGAGAAGGAGGTTGCTTTATATCCGGTGATCACCGGGGCTAGATCTGCCGACGATCAAGGGATCGCCCACCTTAAGGGCACGCCAAGGAGTAGGGGCAAGTTATCCCTGAACCTTGTAAACCCTATTGTTAGCGATCTTGGTAGCTGTGGTTGTTAGCTTTCATCTCTGTTTTTAGTTTACTGCATTGCTTTGTTTTTCCCTTGTTTCTTCCGCTGTGCTACTGATAGTTTAAGTGCAGAAAACTTGCTAAGCTCTTCAAATAAAAAGTGTTGGCTATATTCACCCCCCCCCCCTCTCTAGCCATCTCGTTTCCAACACATTGGTGGTGGAAGATTTCCCAACCTGCGAATCCTGCTTGGAAGGTAAAATGACCAAGAGGCCTTTTAAGGCCAAAGGGTATAGAGCCAAAGATGTGTTGGAGTTGGTTCATTCTGATTCGTGTGGTCTTATTTCTATCCAGGCTAGAGGTGGCTTTGAATATTTTGTCTCTTTTATAGACGATTATTCAAGGTATGAATACATTTACTTAATGCGTCACAAGTCTGAATGCTTTGAAGGTTCAAAAATTCAAGGCTGATGTGGAGAAACATCAAGGTAAAAATATCAAGACACTACGATCTGATCGTGGTGGTGAGTACCTTTTGGGAGAGTTTAGGAGTTACATATCAGAGGCTGGGATTCAATCCTAATTGTCCACACCTGGTACTCCCCAGCAGTACGGTGTGGCAGAGCGAATGAATAGGCCTCTTATGGAGATGGTTAGATCGATGATGAGTTTTTCGGAGCTATCAAATTCGTTCTGGGGATATGCTCTGGAAACGGCAGCGTATATTCTAAACTTGGTACCTTCTAAATCAGTACCCTCTGCTCCCACAGAATTGTGGACTGGGCATAAGTCTAGTTTGAGACATATTCGGATTTGGGGTAGTCCAGCACATATGCTGAAGGGAGATGCTGATAAGTTGGAATCTCGTTCAAAAGTGCGCTTGTTCGTAGGCTATCATAGAGGAACGAAAGGTGGTTTATTCTATTGTCCTAAAGATCAGAAGGTCATCATTAGCACGAATGTCTGATTTTTAAAGGAGGACTATGTGATGGACCACAAGCCCATAAGTAAGATTGTTCTAGAAGAGGTGAAAGGGGAAGTTCCTACTTCAGTACTAACAGTGCAAGAGGACATACCACAAGTGACTGCATCGCATGTCACAGAGAATACACAGGTAGTACCTCATCGTAGTGGAAGGGTTGTTAGACAACCCGACAGATTAATGTTTTTGGGAGAGTCTTCAGACTTAGTCCCTGGTGAACATGAACCTGACCCTTGGACCTATGATGAGGCACTCCAAGATAAAGATGCGGTATCTTGGCAAAAGGCAATGAATTCTGAGATAAAATCTATGGATTCTAACCAAGTCTAGGAACTAGTAGAGCCACCTGATTGTGTAAATGTGATTGGATGCAAGTGGATCTACAAAAGAAAGAGAGGATCAGACGGGAAGGTGGAAACCTTCAAAGTAAGGCTTGTAACGAAGGGGTATACTCAGAAAGAGAGTATCGATTATGAGAAGATCTTTTCGCCGGTAGTCATGCTTAAGTCTATCCGGATTCTCTTATGTATTGCTGCTCATATAGACTAAGAGGTTTGGCAGATGGATGTCAAGACAGCTTTCCTTAACAGAAGTCTTAAGGAAAACATCTATATGAAGCAACCAGAGGGATTCATTGCGAAGGGCAAAGAGCACCTTGTGTGTAAGCTTAATCGGTCCATTTATGGATTGAAGCAAACTTCACAATCTTGGAACATCCGGTTTGATGAGGTGATCCGGTCTTATGGATTTATCTAGAGCCCGGATGAGTCTTGTGTATACAAGAGATGTGACGGAAACGTAGTGATATTTCTTGTACTATACGTAGATGACATTTTGCTCATTGGTAACAATGTCAAAGTGTTATCAGACGTAAGGGTATGGTTGTCCAAATAGTTTGATATGAAGGGCTTGGGAGAAGCAGGGCACATCCTTGGGATCAAAGTTATAAAGGATCGCAAGAAAAGGATGTTGTGTTTATCTCAAGCTTCATACATTGACACTGTCTTGGCCCGTTTTAGCATGCAAAACTCCAAGAAAGATTTTCTACCTTTTAGGCATGGAGTACCTCTATCTAAGGAGATGTGTCCTAAAATATCAAATGAGATAGAGGAGATAAAGGCGGTTCCTTATGCTTCAGCTGTAGGAAGCCTCATGTATGCTATGTTGTGTACGAGTCCGGATATCTGCTTTGTCGTAGGCATGGTTAGCAGATATCAGATAATCCAGGACAAGGATATTAGACTGCGGTAAAGCATATATTGAAGTACCTGAAAAGGACTAGGGATTATATGCTAGTTTACCAAGCAGATCAATTACTCCCTGTGGGTTACACTGATTCAGATTTCCAATCAGATAGGGATAACAGTAAGTCTATCTCAGGGTATGTGTTTACTTTGGGAGGTGGAGCCATAGTATGGAGGAGTGTCAAGCAGAAATACATGACGAACTCCACCATGGAAGCTGAGTAAGTGGCAGCCTCTGAGACAGCCAAGGAAGCTATATGACTCAGGAACTTCTTGATAGACTTAGATGTGATTCCTGGTTTGCCCAAGATTATCACAATTTATTGTGATAACAGTGGTGCAGTGGCAAACTCGAAGGAACCACGAGCCCATAAGGCAAGTAAACACATAGAGCACAAGTACCACCTGATACGAGAGATCGTGAAGCGAGGAGAATTTGTTGTCGCCAAGATTGCATCAGAGGATAACCTGGCAAATCCTTTCACTAAGGCCCTTCCAGCGAGAGCTTATGATAGGCATGTGGAGGAGATGAGAATCAGATGTATGACAGTTTGATGGCAGCATAGTCTTTTAGTATAAGTGGAAGATTGTTAGGATGTATACTAAAAGTTTAGCTTTTGTATGAGCATCTATATTTTGGAATAAGAATCACATGGTCATTGTTTGCATTTTATATTTATTATATATGTGCATATTGTCTTTTACTTTGCATTGTAGATAACATGATGTGTGGTGTCACACAGAAGATCACGTTATCAATCTCTTGTAAAGTATAAGTAGTGGCTCACAACCGAGATGGATTTGGACAAACCATCGGAATGATTGTAGTATAATTTGGTATTAGTCTATCTGACTATAGAATTATACTAGTACACTTTGTGTGTATTGAGCATGACTGACTTAGAGGTGATTTGATTTATATTGAGTATATAATCGAATCAGACCTCAGATATTATGGTGTACATGCTCTTAATCACAATATAATAACGGGCACATGTATTTAATATCTATTTCTTTGATTTACCAATAGGTGAGATTTATTTGTTAAATCAATAGGCTCGGTAAATTGAGAAATAATATTATTTACATGGTGTGTCGTTGATTATAGAAGGAAACCGTGTCCTAATGGGTTAGGATGATGATGTCCCCTTGAGGAGTTCATAAAGTTCGTCATGGAAATTCTGCAGGTGGACTTGGTCCGACATGATGATAAGGTTGAGTGGTACTACTTATAGAGTTAGATATTAATTAATTAAATTGTCAGTAATTTAATTAATTAATAGACATGCGATTCTTAAACACAGAGAGATTTTGTACACATAATATGGTGGAGCCTATATTTATTTATGAGGGTTGGTGCTGTAGTTCAATGATAATCCTTTAGTGGATTGAATTATCATTAATGGATCAGACTTTGGATCCATTAGGAGACCAAGAACCAACTCCTCCTCATGGTCCCTATTGTAGCCTATATATACCTTATAAAGTCATCATAAAACATAACCTAAGTCTTGGTTTTCCTCTCCTCTCATCCTCTCTCTCTCCTAGGGTTTGGGTCGGCGGCAATTGAAGGGTGAAGGGGTGGCGCAAGAGAGAAGCAAGGAGAGTCATCTTCTTCTCTTGATCTTCCTCACCTTACTTCTCTTCTCTTTGGCCGGTAGCAATTTGTGTGGAGAAAGGAGGGTCGGCGGCGCAAAGGAAAGGAGTTTTCTTCTCCTTGTTGTGACCGGCGGAAGAAGAAGGTGGAGGCAAGGAGTTTTTGGTTAGGGAAGGAGAAGATTGTTTCTTCTTCATCTTCTTTTACACCTCCTCTTTTGGCTGGCGATTCCTTGGAGCATGGAGAAGGGTCGGCAGCACAAGGTGGAGGAGGCTTGGCCGGTGGTGCATGGTGAAGGAAGGAGGATAACTTTCCTTCTTTGTGGTTGGCGCAAGCAAGAGGAAGAAAGAGTTTCTTGGTGGCTTCGTTTTTTGGAAGACCGTCTCCCACACGATATCCAAAAGGGGATAGGACATACGATAGAAGATCGCGAGGTAAACAAGAGGTATAATTCTTGTTTGGTTCCTTTTACATCTTGTATTATTGTATGATGATTAATTATCATGGACCCCGAAGACAAACACTTGCGATCTATTCATCGTCTATTCCGCGGCTAATCGACTAGACGAGTTAGATTGCTTGAACAACAAGTTTGTTCAAGCGATCACTCGAATCGATTAGTACGATGATGAACCGATTGCTTGGGAAATTTCTTTCCATCTGGATTTGTTTTAATCAATAAAATTTTAATCCGAGACATGGAGAGGATTCCCATGGATAACCGAAACCAACAGGGGTCGCTCGTTGAGATGCGACTTGTTCAATCTGATGTTACTCTAGTGCTCCTCGAACGACGTTGGCGACTAAGAACTCTAACTCTTCTTGTGTCAAAATGATGGGTTGTCCTTCTGGTTCCGTCATCGCAGTGTTCCTTTTGGTACTTAAACTAGTTTCCCACAGATTGCGCCAAATCTTATTCCGAAAGTGAACGACGGGGATGGCGAATCACCAAAGCGTAGCCTGAGATGACGACGGGGAGAGAACGCTGGCGCCTGTGAAATTAATACGAGCGTAAAGAGGATGCACCAGAAGGAGTTCCGGTGGAGCCCTCTCCGATGCTCAAGTCAGAAATCTCTCTAGTAGGGAGTAAATGAGAAAAAGTATTAGAGTTTAGTTTTCACCATCTCCCCTCACTTGGGTGTCAAAGCACCTTATATACTCAATGTCTCTCCTCCCCACGCCTCCACCTCCCCACGTTTAATGGTCCTCCGTTGTTTAGCAGCCATTCTCTTCTTAGGAAGACCGGTAACAGCCACCACGCCTATTAAACCCATTATCATCATACTTTATAGACAATAACTACCTGCTGTATTTCCTATTTTGAAGGGAGATGGTCCAAAGCTTTTCCTAGACTGTTTTCTATTCCTTGAACTATTTTTTGGGCTCCACTTTCCCGAGTTAGTCTCGGGGACTCTTCTTTCCGACTTGGTCTTGGGGCTCTGTTTCCCGATTTGGTCTCGGGGACTCTTCTTCCTGACCTGATCTCGGGAACCCTCTTGATGGGCTAATCCTGGGTATTCCAGCATAGTCAGTCCTGCCACGCAATTTTCTCATGTCAGGTGTCCTACCACATAGTTTGCTCGTGCTATGTGTCCTCGCTAAATTACTTATCCCCATCAAATACAATCTAATTTTAAAAAAAAATCAGATAGAAGAAACTCAATCATAGAATAAAGTTTTAACTTTTCAAATAGATAAAGAGACAAGGTCTTTTCCCAAAGCACAAAAATTCAATAGTATTGTGTCTATCGACAACAATGTACAATAAAGCCCCTTTTTCATATATTCATAGATAATTAATTTGAATGGATCGATTTTTAACAAATACAATATCATGGGTCAATTGATCCTATGCAAAATATCACTGAAATTCCTCGTAATTTAATTCCCTTTCCGATCGTATGGGGCAATTTAGAAGGGACCTCGAGTTAAGGACGTTGTTGTCAATTAGATAAGAACTCTATCAACTAGTTTTGTTTTTCAAATAGATTAACAGACAAGATCTTTTTCGAAAGTACAATTATTCAATATTATTGACTTATGGAAAATAACTTACGATAAAGCCATTTTTCATATAATCATAGATATTTAATTTGAAAATTATTATTAATTATCTGTGTCCATCAAAATCAAATGAAAAATGAAGCTAACTGTTAACCAAACTCTTCAATATTATATATATATATATATATATATATATATATATATATATATATATATATATATATATATATATATATATATATATATATATATATATATATATAAAGTTTATTCGGTCTAATTAATTTAAAAAATAATCAATTAAATAATAATAAAAATAGTAAATAAAAATAATGGAATAAAAGTAACAAATATAATAATTTTAAAATTTTTAAAAATTCCAACAACTAAATGGTTAGGTTTCTTTATTGATAAAAAGAGATGTAGAAATAAAAGATATTAAAAGTAAAAAAATTGAATTAAAATTCTAAATTGTCTACAAAGTAATTCATAAATTTGTCTGTTGAAGTTATTGTTTCAAAAATAATAAATCTTATCAAAAGATTTATTCATATTATGAATATGTTTAGTTAATAAATGAACAATTAACGAAATAAATTTAGAAAAATATGCATATTCAAAAGTTTATAATCAAATAAATTTGCATTTGAAGAAGATAATGAAATTATTTGTTGAAGCTTGAAAAGAAATTTCTACACGGACAAATCAGTCCTTATCTTCTAAGTCTTCTTTGAGAGTTTTAACATGATACGTAACTATCTATTCATCTACCTCTTTTAGGTCAGTAGAATTGACTGATTTAATCATGACTTGTTGACTGTTTATATTATAAATTGATATATATTAAAAATAAATGATTCGCTAAGTTTTTAATAATTATGGTCAATTTAGGTTAGCATCGTAGACATAATCTATATATTATTTGATTTGACTTAAGGGTCGAGAAAAGAAATATATTAATTGATTTATTAGTTATTTTGTTAATTTAACTAATTATCCTTCTGTTGTGAGAGAGAATCCCAAACCATCTGTTTAATTAGGATCACAAATGTTGGAAAACCATCGGTTTAATTAGGATCACAAATAATTCAAAATGCCGGAAAAAGCATGCAATTGAAAATTACAAATTTTGAAAAACCATCGATTTGGTTCATTCATCCAGTTGAAATGTTTTTGCGTGAAAATGTACGGAAATATCTGTTGATTTTTGTTTAGAATTTCAAATTACATTGTAGGAGATGGTGTATGTGTTTAGTTCCACATTGCTAAGCTAAGAGAATTGGAATGCCTTATATATCAAGTTATTCCTACCATGCTTAGATGGCTTAGGGGAACCTACACGCATGCGCGGGTTGAGCCCAAACCATGTGGTTTCAGGGGGTCTGGGCCGGAAATCCATAAACCGGGCGCGACGTACACGATTATCGCACGCAGGGGAGGTGCAAATCCCCAGCCCGTGAGCCTCGCACTTGCGGGCGGCCCGGTTTGGTTTTGCAGATTTCGGTTCGGTTTGATTCCTAAACCTATTCCTTTTTTTTTAGAAACCGCATCTTTCCCAGTGGCTCTCGACGCGACTCCTCGCTTCGCGTGGCCGCGATCTTTCAGCACGAAGAGGCAATGTATTTTGCCTCTTCGGATCTATAAAAGGAGAACGGGAAGAAGCAGAACACTCACTACTTTCTTCTCTCCTTCTCTCTCTGAGCGATCAGCGCCTTTCTTCTTTCGTTTTTCGTCTTCTTCGGTCGGTTTTGGGTCTTGAGGCTTCGCCTAGTGCAATCTGAGGTTGTCTCCGAGGGCAGCGTTCATCTTGGAGTGCACCTACGAACGCCGCGCGGTTGTCGGATCTTGGGAGGGTTTTGCCGGAGGCCTTTGCACCGTGGGGCGGCAATCAATTCTCTAAGGGCAGTCGGCACACCGAATAACTATTCCTAACTCGGCTCTTTTCCTTATCAGATTTCTGCATATCTATATTTATTGTCTACTTAAGTGTCTGCTTTATTATATTTTACAATCTTAGAGAATTGACTGTGCCTAAGTAGACATGATAAATTAATATTAGAACTTCGTGGTCTGATGAGGCTAGCGTTTCCCGAGAGGTTTTCCGGGCAAAACTTCAAACGTTAGCAACAACGGATGAAGTTTTGGCTTACTACGCTGGGGCTTTTCTCCGTTATAGAATCGGATCCTCCTTCGCCTGATGAAGAAGAACCTGCCCGTAGTGCTTCCACCGAGAGGTTTAAACAGAGGGATTATCTCTGCCATGGGAGAATCCTGTCTGCCCTCTCAGACGCACTATTTGATGTGTACTGCTCTACAACCTCGGCCAAAGAGTTATGGAAATCTTTGGATAAAAAATATAACTCCGAGGACTCTGGTTTAGAGAAGTACACCGTGGGGAAGTTCTTAAACTTCAAAATGGTTGAGGGTAGATCTGTCATTGAGCAGACCCATGAATTTCAAATTTTGATTCACGGTCTTGCCGATGGAGAAATGCCGATACCCGAGAAACTTTAAGTCTTGTCTATCATCGAAAAGTTGCCTCCGAGTTGGGAAGATTTTGGCATGACACTTAAACACAGGAGAGGGAAAATCTCTCTTGAAGATTTAATGATTGCCTTAAATATCGAGGAAGAACATCGGAAGCAACATAAAGATGATGATAAGGGGATGCCCATGGATTTTGCTCCAAAGGCAAATGTGGTAGTTTCTTCTGACAAGAACAAGTTCAAGAACCAAAAAATGAAAAACAAAATGAAACCCAAACCAAAGGTTCAGAAGAAGCATGGGACTAGGCCGTGCTAGGCTTGTGGACAAGTTGGACATTTTACCAAATTCTGTGCTGAACGGAAGGACAAGAAGAAGAACCAAAGCAATGTGCCCAACACCAAGGCGCAGGTCAATGTTGTGACTAGCACCAGCAATGGGTTCGTTTCCATTAACCCCGAACTAAATTTGATTTATCAACCCAATGAGTGGTTAGTTGATACAGGTGCTAATGTGCACTGTTGTGCTGATCGCTCTGCCTTCCTTACTTATCAGGTAATCGAAGGCACTTCCGTAACCATGGGGAATCATTCTGCAGCCAGAGTGTTAGGGATTGGACGAGTTGACTTGAGATTTACCTCAGGGAAGGTCCTGTCACTACATGAGGTGCATCATGTTCCAGCGGTCCGACGGAATTTGATTAGCGGGTCAAAATTAGTTTGTGCTGGTTATGAGCTAAACGTCAAATGTAATAAAGTTGTATTGTTACATTTAGGAATCTTTATTGGAAAGGGTTACCTTAATGAAGGTTTATTTAAACTCAATGTTGAAAATACGATTATCAATAAAATTAGTGATATTGGTTGTTCTTATAACATTATCAATAAAATTAGTGATATTGGTTGTTCTTATAACATTGAGTCTTATGATGTGTGGCATGATAGATTAGGACATGTTAATTTTCAAACAATAAAAAGGATGATGAATCTTGACATGATTCCTAAGCATGCCATAAATGATAAGAAAAAATGTGAAGTTTGTGTGCAATATAAACAGCCCCGTAAACCCTTCAAATCAGTTGATAGAAATTCTAATATTTTAGAATTAATTCATACTGACTGTTGTGAGTTTAACGGTTTAATAACGAGAGACCATAAAAGGTATTTCATTACCTTCATTGATGGTTACTCTCGTTATTGCTATGTTTATTTGCTGAAAACTAAAGATGAAGCTTTAGATAAATTTATGATCTTCAAATCTGAAGCTGAAAATCAAACAAACCAAACCATTAAGAGGATAAGGTCTGATAGGGGTGGAGAGTTCACCTCAAACCTGTTTCAAAAATTCTGTCAAGATTCAGGTATAATTCATGAGGTCACTGCTCCATATAGTTCTCAATCTAATGGTGTGCAGAACGTAAAAATCGAACCCTTGAAGATATGATTAATTCCATGTTAGGAAGTTCTGGGTTACCCAACTTCTTGTGGGGGGAGGCTCTATACACTGCTTGTCATGTGTTAAATAGAGTATCAATGAAGTCAAGGGATAAAAGTCCATATGAACTTTGGAAAGGTCGAAGGACAAGTTTAAAATACCTTAAAGTGTGGGGGAGCCTTGCAAAAATACTAGTACCTGAACACAAAAGGAAAAAACTTGGTCCAAAGACTGTAGATGGTGTCTTCTTGGGTTATGCTCAGAATAGTTCTGCATATAGGTTTCTGATTATTAAATCAGAAATTTCTGGAATAGATGCAAATACTATTGTAGAACTTCGTGATGCTACATTCTTTGAGGATATATTTCCTATGAAGACTAGAACACCTCAGTCTATTTCTAGTACTCCTACTAGAGATGACTCTGCCTCCATAGAAGTCCCATTATCCTTAGTGGGTGTGCCTTCCTCAAGTCACTCTAGATTAGATGAATCTAGTGAGTGTACAGAATTGAGAAGGAGTAAGAGGCAACGTGTGTCTAAGGATTTAGGCCAAGACTATATCATCTATAATATAGAAGGTGACCCTGTGACATATAGAGATGCTATAGCTTCTCCTGAAGATAAACACTGGAAAGAAGCCATTAAAAATGAAATGGACTCTATTATCTCTAATGTCACTTGGGAGTTGGTAGATTTGCCTCCTGGTTGCACCACCATTGGATGTAAATGGGTGTTTAAGAGGAAGTTAAAACCTGATGGGTCAGTAGATAAGTTCAAAGCCTGCCTGGTTGCTAAGGAATTCAAACAGAAAGAAGGGATTGACTATTTTGACACTTATTCCCCTGTTACTAGAATTACTACAATCCGAGTATTGATAGCACTGGCATCCATATATCATCTTGAGGTCCATCAAATGGATGTCAAAACGGCATTTCTTAATGGAGATCTTGAAGAAGAGATATATATGGATCAGCCAGAGGGATATGTAGTTTCTGAAAGTGAGAATAAAGTCTGTAAGTTAGTAAAACTCTTTATGGTTTGAAGCAAGCCCCAAAGCAATGGCACGAATAAAATTTGATAGAGTTATGCTATCATTTGGCTTTGAAATTAATGACTCTGATAAATGCGTTTATACTAAAATGAAAGGTGATAAATGTATCATTTTATGTTTATATGTAGATGATATTTTACTTTTGGATCTAACCTTTCAATTATTAACGAGACCAAGGCTCTCTTAAGTGGTAAGTTTGATATGAAGGATATGGGTTGTGCTGATGTGATTTTAGGGCTGAAGTTGACTCGCTCAACTGATGGAATAGCAATTTCTCAGGCACACTATGTTGAGAAAGTGTTAGAGAAATATGGTTATAGCCACATAAAATATGTAGTCACACCCTATGATCCTTCAAAGACTCTCCACAAGAATAAGAGTGGCGTGGCTGTGTCTCAATTAAGATATTCCCAAATAATTGGTAGTCTAATGTATTTGGCAAATTGTTCTAGACCTGATATTTCGTTTACTATAACTAAATTGAGCAAGTTTACCAGCTGTCCAGACAGAACACATTGGGATGCATTAGACAGAGTACTCAGATACTTAAAGGGTACTATATCCTTGGGCTTGTGCTATGGGAGGTTCCCTGCAGTCCTGGAGGGATATAGTGATGCTAGTTGGATAGCTGACACTGCTGAGTGTAAAGGTGTTACTGGCTATGTTTTTACACTTGGAGGCGGTGCGGTTGCTTGGAGGTCTGTTAAACAGACGATCATATCCCGTTCTACAGCTGAGGCAGAATTGTGTGCTTTGGATACCACAGTAACTGAAGCTGATTGGCTTAAGGGTCTTCTTACTGAAATTCCCTTGATTATGAAGCCAATACCTCCTATCTCAGTGAACTGTGATAATCAAACAACAATAGCTCAGATTAGAAGCTCCAAGTATAACCAAAAACAGAAGAGACATGTACGAATAAGATTGAAATCTGTTCGTGAGCTAGTGTATCTGGGAGTGGTGTCCTTGGACTTTGTAAGTTCAAAAGATAATATTGTTGATCCACTCACAAAAGGACTTGATTCTGAGAAAATCAAGAGATCCAGTAAGGGAATGGGACTGAGGCCTATTCTGGTTTCATCTATAGCGGCAACCCAACCTATCTGATTGGAGATCCCGAGAAGTAGGTTCAATGTGGTATAAACAAGCTATAAGGGTGAACCGTAAGCATAAATTTGATTGAGATATAATCTCAAAGTCTCTTCCCTGGATAGATGCTTGACTGCTAGTAAGGATGAGCTTAAGGCTCTTAATGAGTTCGAGGTCTTTATGACAGGATGCTTGCAGTACATCCTTGGAGAACTCACCTATGTAAGTGTAACTGTGAGGCCGCAGTGTGGGGGGTCTGGGCAACTCTCCTTAACACTTATGAAACAAGATTCGGTGGCATGGCCGTAATGCACCAACCCAGAAGGATTCAACCGTCGCCTGTGATGAGTTGTTGCCAATTGATTTTCACATATTAAAGGTTTAAGTTCAAGACTTAGTTCACTTCAAACCTGTGTGAATAAGATTGGTTTACTTAGGTGAAAATTCAAACCGGAAGGTATTTTCACTGAAAGCTCATTACGACAAAGCCTCAGGACCTGTTTTATTTATTTATTTATTATAATTTGAAATTTGTGGGGGATTGTTGATTTTTGTTATTTAGAATTTCAAATTATATTGTAGGAGATGGTGTATGTGTTTAGTCCCACATTGCTAAGCCAAGAGAGTTGGAATGTCTTATATATCAAGTCATTCCTACCATGCTTAAATGGCTTAGGGGGACCTACACGCATGCGCGGGTTGAGCCCAAACCAGGTGGTTTCAGGGGGTCTGGGCCGGAAATCCATAAACCGGGTGCGACGCACACGATTATCGCGCGCAGGGGGGGTGCAAATCCCCATCCCGTGAGCCTCGCGCTTGCGGGCGGCCCGGTTTGGTTTTGCAGATTTCGGTTCGGTTTGATTCCTAAACCAATTTGGTTTGGTTTTATTTTTTCTTTCTTTTATTTATTTTATTCCTTTTTTTTGAGAAACCGCATCTTTCCCAGCGGCTCTCGACGCGACTCCTCGCTTCGCGTGGCCGCGATCTTTCAGCACGAAGAGGCAATGTATTTTGCCTCTTCAGATCTATAAAAGGAGAAGGGGAAGAAGCAGAACACTCACTGCTTTATTCTCTCCTTCTCTCTCTGAGCGATCAGCGCCTTTCTTCTTTCGTTTTTCGTCTTCTTCGGTCGGTTTTGGATCTTGAGACTTCGCCTAGTGCGATCTGAGGTTGTCTCCGAGGGCAACGTTCGTCTTGGAGTTCACCTACGAACGCCGCGCGGTTGTCGGATCTTGGGAGGGTTTTGCCGGAGGCCTTTGCACCGTGGGGCGGCAATCAATTCTCTAAGGGCAGTCGGCACGCCGGCGCTTCAACAGGATAACTATTCTTAACTCGGCTCTTTTCTTTATCAGATTCCTGCATATCTATATTTATTGTCTACTTAAGTGTCTGCTTTATTATATTTTACAATATCTAAGTATGAAAAATGCATGAATATCAGATTGAAAAATATATGAAAATAATCAGATTAAAAAAAATGTTTGTTAATTATGTGGATACGAAAATTCTTCATATTAAGAAAAAATCTAGTTGATTCGGAGGCAAGAATTTAATTAAATAGTTTATATTATTCAAAATCAATTTTAATTGTAAGAAATTAATTTATTGCAATCTCTGATTGTAGTCCTATAAATCCATGGAACGAAGAGAGCTTGGTGCATCCGATCGATTATTAAGGAGCTAGCTAGCTACTGCATTGCATATGGCCATGGAAGCTAATTCCCACTTCTCCGCTAGACACCCACCTCCGACCTCCGCTCCTTCCTCACGCCACCCGGGAGCTGTTTCTCAGGCCCGACCACACGTCAATCCGGGGTAGCCACAACACCCCCTTCGCCCGCCCCTACCCCTCCCTCGCCTCCACACCTTCCTTGCCCTAGATACCCACCTCCTCGTGCAGAACAAGCCACAAGAATAATTTTGGGAATATTTTTTTATTAACTTCATAATCATAAAAAAAACTCATATTTTGACAGTAATTGCATTTCGAGATTTGTTGACATTTGCTGATGTAAAGGGCATGAGTGATTACTTAGGAATCATTCATTACTTAAGCCAAATAGGATTAAACAATGTAATTTTAAATTCATAACAAAGATTATTAGTGATAACTTCCAACCAAACACACTCGTAGATAAAAGGCTGATAACCTACGCAACTACACATGCACGTCCCGTCCGTACCAGTGATTTCGGTGCTTAGATTTTATCTAGACGTCTGGATTTTATTTAGGAGTTTGGATTCAATTTTTTTTAATTTTATAAAAATCAATATTTTCTTAAATCTTATATCCTAAATATAAATAATATATCCCGTGAACATCTAAAATTTTTTAGTGTTAATTTTTTTTAGTTTGATCTCTATAACCCAACCACTAAACCCTAGATATAAAATCTAATTACCTTAACCTAGAGCTAAAAAATAAATAAATAAATAATACTATTAGGCACTTTAAATATATACCCCATGATTATCTAAACTTTTTTATTGTTGATTTTTTTTAATTTTGAATATTGTAATCCAACTTTTAAATTCTAAAAGCAAAATCTAATTTACTTAACCCTGGAACTAAAAAATATAAACAAAATAAAAACTACTAATTTATCCAAATGCTTGGATAATCAAGACATCTTGATTCGATACAAGCACCTAGATTTGATACAAACGCTCGGATCATGTGTGTGTGTGTGTGTGTGTGTGTGTGTGTGTGTATATATATATATAAACCTTTATTGTGAAAATATATTTATAGGCATATAACTATCTTGAAACTCCTATTCGTATACATTTACATAAATTAGGAGGTTATGAGAAATGATGAGTTATGAAATAATGAGGGACTTTATGAATTGTATTGGGAGTTTCTGGGCATCCACATATGTTATTTTATAATACTCCCCCTTGGATGTCTATAATTAAGAAATCCGCCTCATTAAAACCTTATTAGAAAAACCCCGATGGGAAAAAATCTAGTAAGGAAAAAGAGTACGTCATTTAGTAATCATATCACTATAAATTTATCGGACAATATAATATGGTATAATGAGATTTTATTCCCTCTATTTGAAATATCATTTGAGATCACTGTACCATCACATTCCAATACCATGTACTAATTTCATAGATGTTGTTGTAGGTAATGCTTTGGTGAATAAATCGACTAAGCTATCGCTAGAAAGAATCTGTTGAACTTTAATACCATTATTCTTTTGTAGATCATTAGTGAAAAAGAACTTTGGCAAAATATGTTTAATTGTATCCCCTTTGATGTATCCTTCCTTTAATTTAGCTATATATGTTGTGTTATCTTCATACAGTATTGTTGAAATTTTCTTGTTAGTAGCTAAACCACATTTTTCCTTTTTTTTTTTTGAAATAGGTACATTGTATAAAAATGTACATTGTATAAAAATAGGTACATTTTTCCTTTTTTTGAATTCCTGCACTGCTGTAGAAAAATCTGCACCTACTATATCCCATGAAGAGGTGAAAAATTTTGCTCCATAGCCATCTGGACCCGGTGCCTTCTCACTACCAATGTCATAGAAGGCCGCCTTTATCTCCTCAACCTCCACCGGTTTCTCAAGGTCAACTTTCTGCCCATTTGTAAGCATCCTTCCACAAATTGTGCCGCTGTCCAAAACTGTGCAAGGCTCCAATTGCCCAAGAATGCCATGAAAGTAGTCCACAAATTCCTCCTCAACTTCCCCCACACTTGTAGTTCTTTCCCCATTCCTTTTGGTGAGCATAATAATAGCATTGAGCTTGTTGTTCCTCTTGACCACATCATGGAAGAATTTTGTACATTTGTCCACATTTCTTAGGCAGGTGTTCTTTTTTCTTTGTTGATAAAATAGCTTTTCCGCCCCTGATAAGAGAATAGCATGCTTCCAGATTACACTATAGTCTTCGGGCATGAGTCCACCCATTAGTACTCCCCTTTGCACTTCCTCTAAATCCGCATTTGCCCTCCTTGCCTTCTCCGAAATGTGACCGAGTGGTTTTTGTTCAACTTCCTCAATTCACCTTTCAATCGATACAACTTGGTCTTGAATTTATGTTGCGCATTGCCTATAACCGGGGATGCCCAAGAGTCTTCCACAACTCTTCTATAATCTTCATGTAGAGCCCACATATTAAGGAATTTGAAAGCCCTTTTTAGTGGTCGATCCATGGGTAGGATATGGGCAATGGCACATGAATAATCAGAGAGACATCCGGGAGCCAAGAATTCCATACATACATCAAAGTCCTCCAATAGCCACTTGGGATTTACCATCACCCTATCCAATTTGCAAGAGGCATCCCCTTTGGTCCATGTAAGTCGGCAACTAATGGATCTAAGGTCAACTAATCCACACAATTGAGTGAATCTTTGACAATCCCTCATCTCATAGTTTATCATCGGGTTGCCTCCATGTCGGTCTTGAATTGACAGTATTGTGTTGAAATCTCCCATAATCATCCATATGTTGGAACCCGGATGGCTAGAGAGGGGGTGAATATAGTCAAACACTTGAACTTTAGCACTTAATGTATTTCTGCACTTAGATTTGTTAGTAGCACAGCGGAAGTAGCAAACACAGAGTATGCAGAAAAATAGAAAACGAAAGCAAACTAACACAACTAGCAAGATCGCTAACAAGGAGGGTTTACAAGGTTCGGGGATAACTTGCCGCTACTCCTTGGCGTGCCCTTAAGGTGGGTGATCCCTTGATCGTCGGCAGATCAAGCCCCGGTGAACACCGGATAGAAAGCAACCTCCTTCTCGGTGGAGTAACCTCTCCACAGCGTTTCAATCAATGATATAGGTTTAAGCACAGTGAAACACAAGAAAGATCTTACTTAGCACTTAGCAAAGACAAGAACACAGCAAGTTCCCTCTGAGCTCCACCCAGCGACGATCTCACGCAAGAACCCTTTCCCCGTGTCTTCTCGCTGTTGAACTCGAAGCTTCTTGTTCCTTCCTCCAAGTGCTCAAGCAAGGGCTGGTTGCTTCAAAGATCAGAGTAGCTTTCTCAAGAGTGGATGATCAACAAGGAGCACAAGCACGCAGCAAGAATCACAGCAGAAAACCAAAGCAACAACCTCCTTCTTGCTCTGCTCTACACCGCTCCTTTTGTTTCTCTCCTGAACGCCAGGTGACAACATCTCCCTGCAGCCTCCAGCTGCTCACCTGCAACCACCAGCCACCACTGAGCTCTTTTGGACTCCCTGAGCTTCCCTCAGACCAGCCCCAGTCAGCAGCTCCAGCCAGCGCCAGTGCCCGTTGCAACCTGAGATGGAAAAATAGACAAACCTGCTCCAAGGAAATGTCTCCATTGACTCTCCTTGAGTGTTTGAATCCTTCCCTGTCACCTGCAGCTTAATCAGAGTATTAGGACAGTATATCAAGCAGCAAATCATGTATCAGATGTTAAGCGTAGAGAATCGGATACGGTCAAACCCGATTAGAGCGTCTGACAGTGCAATTTGAATTAAAGTGATCGGTCACCGGACCGATCCAGGGCTTGTGGGTCGGTCACCAGACCGATCCACCACATAGCTGGGACTCCCAGCTCTCGCGGCAACACAAGCCTGATGGTCACCAGACCGATCAGAGTGAAGCCTGATCGGTCACCAGACCGATCAGGTAGCTCCCTGTCCGATCAGGCTCAAGCCTGATCGGTCCACGTCTGAGTGAACAGTAACTGCGGAAATCAAATCCTAAGTCGTGGATCGGTCATCAGACCGTTCAGGAGCTGATCAGCGAGGGAACTCAACTCACTGAGTGCTTCCTGATCGGTCACCAGACAGATCAGAAGCAAGGCAGTGAGGAAGTTGCCTGCTCCCTAATCGATCACCGGACCGATCAGGAGCCAAGCAACAAGGCAACGGCCTGCTCCCTGATCGGTCACCAGACCGATCAGGAGCCACACAGTAGGTTCCCAACCTCACTGTGCGCTCCCTGATCGGTCACCAGACCGATCAGTCATCGCTGGATCGGTCACCAGACCGATCCACGAAGGAGCAGCGTGTCAATATCCCTGATCGGTCACCAGACCGATCCAGGGACTCAAACCTAGCCCTCCAAGCTAGGATTTCATCCACCTTAGCCCTCCAAGCTAAGGATTTTTCACCTAACCCTCCAAGTTGGGAATTTTCACCTAACCCTCCAAGTTAGGCTTTTCACCTAGCCCTCCAAGCTAGGACTTTTCACCCAACTCTTCCGAATTAGGACTTTTCCAAACCTAGCCCTCCAAGCTAGGACCTGACCCTCCAAGCCAGGACTTTTTCACCTAACTCTCCAAGTTGGGACTTTTCACCTAACCCTCCAAGTTAGGACTTTTCACCTAGCCCTTCAAGCTAGGACTTTTCACCCAACCCTTCCGAATCAAGACTTTTCCAACACCTAGCCCTCCAAGCTAGGATTTTCCACACCTAACCCTCCAGGTTAGGATTTTCCAACACCTAGCCCTCCAAGCTAGGATTTTCCATACCATGCCTAATCCACGATCAGGACTTAATCATAATCATCATATCATCAACCTAAACTAAAATCGGTGTCAACACCAAAACAACAATCAGGGTCAGACTGCATCAACAATCTCCCCCTTTTTGTTGTTTGACAACCCGATTTTAAGTTTAGGGATTCTCAATCAATTTTCTCAAATTCAGAATCATAGGGGAATCAGGATCCTCCCCCTACAACATAATCAACCTAAACTTAACCAACCACACTCTCCCCCTTTGTCGAACACCGAAAAGGGTCTAGAGGGGCTATTAAGTTTAACCATACTCCCCCTCAACCCTAGGGGTATCTCAAAATAATAAAGATTTGATTGATTTTTGATAAACATATGAACACATATGACAAAAATAGGGCATGGCAAATCAAGCATATGGATCATATGAACATAGCATCATAAGTATGAATGAGGCATATAAACAAATAGTAATCATGTGAACTCATATAAGCCAACATCCTAAGCATGATAAGGCAAGCAAAATATCGAAGACATCAAACCAAACAACCAAACAGATGCATATCAATGCATCGAAGTCAAACAAGTATGTCACAAGGCCAGAGAAGTCAAGTCACTAGGCACACAGCCTGAGTGTCATACATTCCAAGAGATCAGAAAGACAGATCACAAACAACCACAGAATATATCAGTCATCAGCAGGGGGTCAGCCTGCATCGGATCATCCAGCGTATCATCAGCATCCACGGACCCAGGTGCAGCACTACCGGAAGGCACATCCCCAGGAAATGTATGTCGGCGCCACTCACCGTACCAGGTCTGCTGCAACGTGCTAACCTCGGAGACAGTCGACTCTACTGATGTAAGTCTACGATCGATGGATCGGAACTGTGAGTGGACCTCCTCGCGGTAAATCTCTCGCAATTGAAAGTCATGCTGGAAGGTCTGATCCAGCTCTGAAATCTGCCAGCGCAGATCCGGCTCGGGCTCATCGTAGTAATCAGCAGCAGCAGGAGCCTCATGAGGTGCAGGAGCATCGGGTAGTGCCTGAAAATGTGGTGCTCCCCCAGGTAGGTCACCGAGTCCTCTCCCATCCTTCCAAACCAAGGTTCGATCGTGCTCTCGAATAATAATGCCTGATTTGGCAAACGCCCGCCGACCAAGCTGACAATCCTGTCGAACCATAGGCACTATCCTACCTTTGGTGACATCAACACCGACTGACATAATCCAATCGGTGATGACATATCCAAATGGCATGTAGACCGTGCGACGGCTCAGCTCACGATAGAATAAGATGGACTGAAAGATGCTCTCCATGATATCGAAGTCCATCCGGCGGTGCATGCCGTAGAGTATAAGGCAATGGTAGGGTCGGATTTCAGTTAAGGCTTGGAAGTAATTGGGAGGATACAATTTGTGATAATCTTGAACAAGATGTAACTAGTGGGGGAGAGACGAAGTGCTGCAAAGGTAGGAAAATCATGGCCCAGCTCATCGAGACCAGCTGGGCGGGGATGACCGAAGAAATATTGATAGATACCATCGGGAGTAACATCCGCAAAAGGTGCCAATAAAGGATCAGGAAGCTCGGGGTAGATCGAATACAGGTTTGGTGATTGTCGACCACCCAAATACTCTGCTAAAATCTCGTAAGAGAAATCAAGGTTCCTCTTGGCGACTCGAGTGGTGAACTCGAAGCCCCCCTGAGGACCCTCCTGAAGATTGTTATAAAATTCGGAGACTAGGTCGTAATTGATAGGTCTCTCCAGAGAGAGGAGGAAACCAAGGTTGTAAAAAGTGACGATCTCCATGATCGAGGGATAATACTCAGTCAGGAAAGGGACATCTATCGATCGGCAGGGTAACAATTTAAAGGTCCTTGATTGGAAAGTCTGCTCACAGGCGGCACTTGGAAAGTGAGAGTTCGAGGAAGGCTGAGACCTTCTGGAGGGCACAGATGAGGAAGGGGCTTTCCCCTTCGCGCTGCCCTCTGCAGGTTCTTTACCCTTTGATGATTTTCTAAAGATTGGAATTGGTCACAAGATTTGAAAGATCACAAAATCAATATGAGAGTTGATCATAGGATAGAATAATCAAGTGTACATGAGGTGGAATTGATCACATGAAGATAGATTTAATCAAAGACAGGGCAGAGAATGGTCATGACAAACCAACAGATTACAAATGTAAGAGTTGATCAAAGATAGGATATGGCAAAGGTGGGTCACGGCTAAAATAGGAGGTCACGGCACAACACAAGAACACCAAAAGAAAGACCATGATTAGCGCAAATACACACACTATGAACTGATCTGCAAGGAGAACTAAATCAAAAACTCACTTTGGTGCCAT
Source organism: Boesenbergia rotunda (assembly GCA_024364735.1). NCBI lineage: Eukaryota > Viridiplantae > Streptophyta > Magnoliopsida > Zingiberales > Zingiberaceae > Boesenbergia > Boesenbergia rotunda. The sequence continues at coordinate 135,944 of JAGFNQ010004050.1, forward strand.
TGATGGTGATCTGAGCGAATCTTGAAAGTTGGAAGAAGAACTTGCGCAGGAGGAGCTCACGGTGCAAGAGGTGAGCGTAAAACCCTTCAGCGAGAGAGAAACTCGCAGGAAGAAGAAAGAGCTCGTAGGAGCCCTCCTTAGAGTCGCACGCGCAGAAGCTCACTCGAGGAGGAAGAAGGAGATGAGGAATGCTCTTGCACGGGATGAAGATGCGCAAGGAGTGAGGTTTCGGCGCTAGGGCTTTGGAAGAAGAGGGGTTTTCGCGAAGTTAATCGGTTGGTGGATCGGTCCACCAACCAGACTTTAATGCGATTGAACGGATGACCGTTCGATCTGGAAGCCCCTAGACCGATCAGGCTCTGGCCTGATCGGACTGGCCTGGTCCGGATCGGTCGGGTGACCGATCAGGATGCGATCAGTAGGGTCGGATGATATTCGAGAAGCCCTCCTGATCGGTCTCTGGACCGATCACCACACGGTGCCAGATCGGTCCGGGGACCAATCCAGGCAAGCACAGAATGGTTGGACAAAAATTTCGTTAAGTCTCTGTGGCCCGACTGATCGGTCTGTGGACCGATCACAACAGGAGGGAGCCAGATCGGTCCGGGGATCGATCATCCCTATGCCTGATCGGTCCAGTGACCGATCAGGGTTCCTGATATGGCCTGATATGATCTGAAACTTTTAGTTTCAGACATTTACACGATTTTTGACAAGACCTGATGAAAGATATCGATCTTGGAAGTGACCCCTTGACTAAGATTGATCCCTGAACAAGAATCAAAGGTCTTTATAGGTTCAACAATCACTTTGCTCCACCAAAGTGGAGTCAAACTCAATCAACAATCATTCAATCAAGTTCAAACAAGATTGTGCCAAATTCAAGTTTCCAATCAAGTTTCCTTTATTGGAATATCCAAGTATGATCATGGCGCCAAATACACATGTGTTGTGCATTGGTTTTCCCCATACTTGGTCACCGAACTGATTTTTATCTCGTCAACTTAATTTCTCAAGGGATGCATTGACATGTTGAGAAATTGAGTTGAACCTAACATCTCACCTCATTTCTAGCAAACAAAAATGTTTTGGTAATCCTTATAGTTTGTGTGAGATGTTCCCAAAGTTACCCAATTGTTTCCCAACAATTTCGAAATAATCATGAAAGGTTTTGAATGCATTTTGAAAACTATGAAGCGCGACACATTCCCAACTCCCTTCTTAAGAAGCTAAACTCATTTTCAGGGAGTGGTTTAGTGAAAATGTCAGCGAGGTTTGACTTGGACTCTACATGTGAGAGTACAATATCTCCCCTAGCAACATGATCCCTAATGAAGTGGTGACGTACTTCAATATGTTTGGTCCTAGAATGATGGACCGGATTCTTGGTTAGGTTAATTGTGCTAATGTTGTCACACAACACTTGCACACTTCTGTAACTCAATCCATAGTCCTCTAGAGTGTGAATCATCCACAACAATTGTGATACGCTCTCTCCCATGGCGATATATTCTGCCTCGGTCGTGGAGAGAGCAACACAATGTTGCTTTCGACTTGACCAACTGACTAAGGATGAACCTAAGAATTGGCATCCCCCACTTGTGCTTTTCCGATCCAACTTACATTCAGCGTAGTCGGAATCGGTATAACCAATTAGGTCAAATGATTCGGTACGGGGGTACTAAAGACCGACATCAATTGTGCCTTTAAGATATCTCAAAATTCTCTTAACAGCGATTAAATGAGATTCCTTGGCACAAACTTGATACCTAGCGCACATACCCACAGCAAAAAGAATATCAGGTCGACTAGCTGTGAGGTATAGCAAACTACCTATCATGCTCCGATATTGAGTCAAATCAACAGGTTTACCACTCTCATCATTATCTAATCTTGTATTTGTAGCCATGGGAGTGGTTACCCCTTTTGAATCACTCATATTGAATTTCCGAAGCATTTCTTGTGTGTATTTCGATTGGTGCACATGGATACCATCGCGAGTTTGCTTGATTTCAAGTCCAAGGAAGAAAGTCAACTCTCCCACTAGACTCATTTCAAATTCACTTTCCATGTGTCCAATGAATTCATTTAAATAGCCCTTGTTGTTTGAGCCACAAATTATGTCATCGACATATACTTGGGCCACAAAAATATTGTCATCATCTCTACGTAGAAATAGTGTAGGGTATATTTGGCTTCTAACGAAGCCCTTCTCAATTAGGAATGTCGACAACCGCTCGTACCAAGCTCGGGGTGCTTGTTTAAAACCATAAAGTGCCTTTTTGAGCTTAAATACGTGGTTTGAAAATTCAGTACTCTCAAACCCCGGAGGTTGTTCCACATAGACCTCTTCTCTAATCAAACCATTTAGGAAGGCCGATTTGACATCCATTTGATATAATTTGAAACTCCGATGTGCTGCAAATGCAAGCATCAACCGGATGGATTCTAATCGTGCCACGGGAGCATAGGTCTCATAATAATCAAGGCCTTCAACTTGACTGTAGCCCTTGGCTACTAAGCGTGTCTTGTTTCTAATGATTTCTCCCTTATGGTTCAATTTGTTTTTGAAGACCCATTTGGTTCCAATAATGGTGGTCTTCTTGGGTCTAGGGACTAAGTCCCAAACTTGACTTCTGTCGAATTGACCTAGTTCATCTTGCATTGCAATGATCCAATCGGGATCATTTAATGCTTCATCAATTTTTCTAGGTTCAATTTCAAAAATTAAGGCAACTTCATTAGCCTCATTCCTAAAGAATGATCTAGTTCTAACCCCATGGTGAATATCACCGACAATTTGGTCTTGGGGATGACTAGAGGCTAATCTAGTTTGTCTAGGTGTTGGTGGTGCTTCTTGAATGGGTTCACTAGACACAAGCTCAGCCTCAGGGTCCGGCTGATCAATGGATTGTCTAGGCTCACCGTCATCAGATTCATCACCATCAACAACATTTGGACTCTCATTCAAACTTAGTCTCCTAAGTTCGAATTGGACTTCATCTTCTGGTTGTCCATTGGCTTTTGGAATTTCTTCGAAAACAACATCAGAAGATCCTTCAACTAATCTAGACTTCTTATTGTAGACTCGATAGGCTTTACTAACTTGGGAATACCTGACTAGTATCCCTTCATCAGCCTTTACCGTGAACTTTCCAAGGTGATCCTTGGTGTTTAGGATAAATATCTTACAACCAAACACCCTAAGATGTTTAACCGTAGGTGGTTTCCCAAACCAAAGTTCATGGGGAGTCTTTCCTAAAAACCTATGGATGAGGACTCGATTTTGCACATAGCACGCTGTATTTATAGCTTTGGCCCATAAGTAACTCGGTAGTGAGTACTCATTAAGCATGCTTCGTGCAGCCTCTTGTAAAACACGGTTCTTTCTCTCTACAACACCATTTTGTTGTGGTGTTCTAGGAGTGGAGAACTCATGTCTATAACCTCTATCTTGACAAAATTCTAAAAACCGTTGGTTTTGAAATTCACCTCCATGATCACTTCTAATTGTCTTAATAGTTGATGATTTTTCATTTTCAACCCTTCTACAAAAGGAAATGAAAACATCTAAGGTTTGATCCTTATATTTTAGAAAATAAGTCGATGTATATCTAGTAAAATCATCAATGATTACAAAGCAATATCTACTTCCATTCAATGATATGATGGTACTACAATCAAATAGATCCATGTGAAGTAAATCTAAAGTGGTAGATGTACTTACAGCGCTTTTACCTTTATGTGCAGATTTTATTTGCTTACCCATTTGACATGCATCACAAATCTTTTCTTTTTCATACTTAATGCTTGGTAAGCCACGAACTAATCCCTTGTTGGCCAACTTCCGGATGTTCTTCATGTTCACATGTGCAAGTCTCCGGTGCCAAAGGGTGGACTCTTCTTCTTTTGACATGAGATACTTAGCAAAAATATTAGTAGCACTTTTAAATGAAACTTGATAAATATTGTCTACTCTTGCTCCTACTAGTACCGTGTCCAAGGTGTCATGTTGTCTAACTAGACATTGACTTGGTTGAAAATCAATTGTGTAACCCGTGTCACACAATTGACTGACACTTAGGAGATTAAATGTCATCCCCTTGACTAGAAGGACATTTGAGATTCTAAGACATTCAGATATTTGAATGTCTCCATTGTTACCAAATGAAACATTACCTCTACTTTTCTTGTGAAGTGTGGTAAACAATGATCTATCCCCGGTCATGTGTTTGGAGCACCCACTATCAACGAACCAAGTTGATAGATGCTCCCCCTCAATCATAACCTACACAATTCGAAAAATAGAAGTTTTAGGTACCCAAATCTTGGAACCTAAAGCACCTACTAAACAAGTCTTAGGCACCCATGCCTTGACAACTTTCTTTTGAACCTTGGGTGTCCTAGATTGTCTCATGTCAGCCCTAGACATAAGAGACACAAATGAATGTTCTTTGGGTCGGTAACCAATACCGGCACTATTGTAGACTGCCCTTTGGGCATTCAAGATCATGTCTAGGGTCTTAGAGCTAGTTGAGAACTTCTCAAGAATATTCTTGAGTCTCTCAACTTCACTCTTTAATGATTTGTTTTCTTCTTCTAGCAATTCATCATGCAAATCATCTACATCCTCAACCTTAGAGGATTTCAAATTTTCAACCTCAAGTTTCAATGATTTAATCTCATCCTCTAACATCTCAACATGCAAGTCATCTATGTTATCATCCTTAGATGAGATCAATTGTTCAATTTCTAATTGCAATGATTTAACCTTATTCTTTGACTTTTTCAACATATTGGTTAAACATGCAATTGCTCTATAACATTTTTCTAGTTCGGGAGAAGTTACCTCTTCATCATCCGAAGATGATGAAGCCGCGTTTGAGGAGTTGGAAGATCCATCACTGCTTTCTTCTCCAAGAGCCATAAGTGCCACATGTCTTATGCTCTTCTCCTCCTCTTCATCCGATGAGCTTGAGGAGGTCTCATCCCAAGTGGCCTTCAAGGCCTTTTTCTTTCTTTTGGATTTCTCCTCTTTCTTTTTGGATTTCTCCTCCTTCTTCTTTAGCTTCGGGCATTCATTCTTGAAATGTCCTTTCCTACCACACTCATAGCAAGAAGCATTAGTCTTATCAAGTTTAGCTTCACTAGGATTACCTTTACCCTTGAAGCATCGACCCCTTCTCATCATCCTTCTCACAAAATTCGCCATTTCGGAGGATGAGGAGCCGCTGCCATCTTCCTCGGAATCGGGCTCGGATTCGGAAGAGGATGAAGATGAAGAGACTTCCTTCTCCTTCTTCTTCTTATTGGATCGTTCCCCTACAACTAAGGCAATCCCCTTCTCCTTGGGGCCTTTGTTAGCCATTTCATGCAATTCCATCTCACAAAGCAAATCATCTAACTTAACAATTGATAAGTCCTTGGATACTTTGTAGGCATCCACCATGGATGACCACAAGGCATTCCTTGGAAATGATTTTAGTATATACCTCACAAGGTTGCGATTCTCGACCTTTTCATCAATCGAATGAAGCCCATTGAGGACTTCCTTGAACCGGCTATGTAGCTCACTTACCGATTCATTTTCCTTCATGGAAAGGTTTTGTAATTGGTTGAGAAACAAATCCCTCTTGGCGATTCTTGAATCTCGGGTGCCCTCGTGGAGTTCGATGAGCTTGTTCCACAAGTCCTTTGCACTTGTGAAAGAACCAACCTTGATGAGTTGGTCTTTGTTCATGCCGCATTGTAGAATGACAACCGCCTTCGCGTCGGCTTCACTCTTTCGAGTTTGTTCGGCTGTCCACCGTCCTAATTCAAGTTCCTTGCCTTCATCATCCTTTGGAGGGGTAAAACCCTCCTTCACCGTGAACCAAGTATTAATGTCCACCTTCAAGTAATACTCCATCTTTGATCTCCAATATTGAAAGTCAGCGCCATCAAAGAAAGGAGGTCGGGTGGTGCTAAAGTCTTCTCTCAACGCCATGGATGATAGCTCTCGGTTGTTAATCCGCAAAAACAGAGCCCCAAGCTCTGATACCACTTGTTGGAACCCGGATGGCTAGAGAGGGGGGGGTGAATATAGTCAAACACTTGAACTTTAACACTTAATGTATTTCTGCACTTAGATTTGTTAGTATCACAGCGGAAGTAGCAAACACAGAGTATGCAGAAAAATAGAAAACGAAAGCAAACTAACACAACTAGCAAGATCGCTAACAAGGAGGGTTTACAAGGTTCGGGGATAACTTGCCGCTACTCCTTGGCGTGCCCTTACGGTGGGCGATCCCTTGATCGTCGGCAGATCAAGCCCCGGTGAACACCGGATAGAAAGCAACCTCCTTCTCGGTGGAGTAACCTCTCCACAGCGTTTCAATCAATGATATAGGTTTAAGCACAGTGAAACACAAGAAAGATCTTACTTAGCACTTAGCAAAGACAAGAACACAGCAAGCTCCCTCTGAGCTCCACCCAGCGACGATCTCACGCAAGAACCCTTTCCCCGTGTCTTCTCGCTGTTGGACTCGAAGCTTCTTGTTCCTTCCTCCAAGTGCTCAAGCAAGGGCTGGTTGCTTCAAAGATCAGAGTAGCTTTCTCAAGAGTGGATGACCAACAAGGAGCACAAGCACGCAGTAAGAATCGCAGCAGAAAACCAAAGCAACAACCTCCTTCTTGCTCTACTCCACACCGCTCCTTTTGTTTCTCTCCTGAACGCCAAGTGACAACATATCCCTGCAGCCTCCAGCTGCTCACCTGCAACCACCAGCCACCACTGAGCTCTTCTGGACTCCCTGAGCTTCCCTCAGACTAGCCCCAGTCAGCAGCTCCAGCCAGCGCCAGTGCCCGTTGCAACCTTAGATGGAAAAACAGGCAAACCTGCTCCAAGGAAAGGTCTCCATTGACTCTCCTTGAGTGTTTGAATCCTTCCTTGTCACCTGCAGCTTAATCAGAGTATTAGGACAGCATATCAAGCAGCAAATCACGTATCAGATGTTAAGCGCAGAGAATCGAATACGGTCAGACGCGATTAGAGCATCTGACAGTGCAATTTGAATTAAAATGATCGGTCACCGGACCGATCCAAGGCTTGTGGGTCGGTCACCAGACCGATCCACCACTTAGATGGGTCTCCCAGCTCTTGCAGCAACACAAGCCTGATCGGTCACCAGACCGATCAGAGTGAAGCCTGATCGGTCACCAGACCGATCAAGTAGCTCCCTGTCCGATCAGGCTCAAGCCTGATCGGTCCACGTCTGAGTGAACAGTAACTGCGGAAATCAAATCCTAAGTCGTGGATCGGTCATCAGACCGTTCAGGAGCTGATCAGCGGGGGAACTCAACTCACTGAGTGCTTCCTGATCGGTCACCAGACCGATCAGAAGCAAGACAGTGAGGAAGTTGCCTGCTCCCTGATCGGTCCGGCCAAGCAACAAGGCAACGGCCTGCTCCCTGATCGGTCACCAAACCGATCAGGAGCCACACAGTAGGTTCCCAACCTCACTGTGCGCTCCCTGATCGGTCACCAGACCCGATCAGTCATCGCTGGATCGGTCACCAGACCGATCCACGAAGGAGCAGTGTGCCAATATCCCTGATCAGTCACCAGACCGATCCAGGGACTCAAACCTAGCCCTCCAAGCTAAGATTTCATCCATCTTAGCCCTCCAAGCTAAGGATTTTTCACCTAACCCTCCAAGTTAGAAATTTTCACCTAACCCTCCAAGTTAGGACTTTTCACCCAACTCTTCCGAATTAGGACTTTTCCAAACTTAGCCCTCCAAGCTAGGACCTGACCCTCCAAGCCATGACTTTTTCACCTAACTCTCCAAGTTGGGACTTTTCACCTAACCCTCCAAGTTAGGACTTTTCACCTAGCCCTCCAAGCTAGGACTTTTCACCCAACCCTTCCGAATCAGGACTTTTCCAACACCTAGCCCTCCAAGCTAGGATTTTCCACACCTAACCCTCCATGTTAGGATTTTCCAACACCTAGCCCTCCAAGCTAGGATTTTCCATATCATGCCTAATCCATGATCAGGACTTAATCATAATCATCAACCTAAACTAAAATCGGTGTCAACACCAAAACAACAATCAGGGTCAGACTGCATCAACACCATGGTCCAGAAATGACTCCCCTAAAATCTGAGAGATTGTCCCATAATGGTCTTCTAGTCATAACTGAGTGAAGTCCATATATAAATGTAACTATGAAACTCTATCCTGAAATCCGACATCGAACATGGCAGTTCATATATTGCTCAGATGTGATAAAGGCATCCACATCAGCCCCCTGCAAATCCCACAAGAGCAAGATCCGACAATGATTAGAAAGACCAAAATTATGTGCACAACCCATACCTTGGAACCTTCTTTGCATGATTGGCTCAATAAGATCATCATTAAGTTTTGTCTCCAATAATGCTAGAACTTGTTTGTCTTTGGTCCTTAGGAGGTGTTGGACACCCCCATGTTTTAGGGACTTATGGAAGCCCCTAATGTTCCAGGATGCAATCTTCATAGTCCACCTTCTCGGGTTGCTTGTGCCCGTGTAATCTGTGCACCATGCGATCCTCTTACTGCTCCTTGCCTTGATGTCTCTCCTTGATAAAAAGAAGTAGGGGTGTTAAAAATCAACACGACCTAATGACCCAACCCAATCGACTCGAAAAAAAATCGGGTTCGGGTTGAAAATTTTCGGGCTCGGGTTGGAGGATTTCGGGTTGAAAATTTCTGGGTCGAGTTTGGATCGGGTTCGAGTTGACCTGAATTTAATGTTTAGTGATTTTTTTGGGGTTAAATCAAATTTTATTTTGAAAATTAAGATATTTTTATGTATATTAATATCAATATTTGTATGATTATGATGGAGTATTGAGATAAAAGTGAAGAATTATATGGAAAATAGCAAAAAGAAAAACATTTTAAATCGACTTTTTCGGGTTATTCGGGTCGGGTTCGGGTTGATCGGATTGGTCGGGTTCGGGTTCGGGTTCGGGTTCGGGTTCAGGTTTGAGTGTTTCAGGTTGAATTCGGGTTCGGGCTTGGAGTTAAAAAAAAAATTCAACCCGACCCAACCCACCCGAATTGACACCCCTAGAAAGAAGGCTCCCCACTAGGTGGGCAACCCTCATCCAAGCCTGCACAAACAAAACCTGCTGCCTTTCCAATTTCTGTCGTGCCATACACCTCTGTAGGATCCCCATTTTGTGGCAAATTGGGAGATGAAATACCAGTTGCTCCCCCAATCCCTTGGCCTTGAGTACAAGTGTGATCAATAGCAATAGGAATTGGACTATGAAGGGCACTTGCCAAAGAGTTCTGTGTGTTCCCAGCTTCGACATTTGGCTCTTGTGGCTGCCCGATTTGTGTAGGTCGCCAATGTTTCCTTGTTCGAGCTCCTCTTCTTGTTCTTGTCCTTCCACGACCACCTGCTGATTGTGATCTCATCCTTGGCCGTTTCACATAATTTGGGTTCCCTCTAGATTGATTCCGGTTAGCCCTTGGATGTTGGTGCCTTGCTTGCTCTCCGGCCACATTACACTCACTATTTCTATGCCCAATTTTCTTACATGTATCACAGTAATTCGGCACCATTTCATATTGAATTTTCTGATTGATTAGAGCCCCTGTAGGAAGAGAAATCGGCACCTCATTCACCCTACTCCATAAGCCGGTACCTCCACCATGAGCCTCACATATTCTAACCGCTCTCTTGTGCGAGTCAATTTGTCCGTGTAGAGCAGTTTTCCTACCTCCAAGCCCACCGTGCTTAGCACCTTTTGCGACCAACAATCCGGTGGTAGTCCATGGATTTGAATCGAAGCGGGAACCAAGCGAGTATCTTCATCAAACAAGAAACATCGTGGCATAACTTTAAGGAAGATAGGCGTTCCAAACGCAAAATACGGGCCCTTTTCAAGTACGCTGTCCATATCCTTTTTGTGTCAAAACGGTATATAATCCACCCACTTATATGCATAAAGAACTTGTAAGACACCCTCCATTGACTGGCTATGACCCTAACTCCATTCCGACCGGGGTGTTGTCCCATGAAGCATCCAACCAAGTAATACCCCATTGTTTCTTCCATCTCCTCAATGTCGTCATATTAAAAGACTAACCTTTGCCCCTTAGCCTCTTACTGATCTAGGACCACAACCTCCTTTGTCCTCCTATTATCCTTGAAGAGGTTTGCCCATGTCTTCTTTTGCCCTTGATGATGTTTTCTGGCCCCTTCATCTGTAGCATCCAAACCATCACGCACCTCCTCATTCACTGTCCGAAAATCTTCTGCGGGGACCTCCCCTTGGTTGGCCGACGTTGCTACCTGAATCCGGCCATCTTTTTGTTGTTTCTCCCCCTGAGTTAGCTCCCCATTTCGTGCCCCCTCCTGCTGTGGTATGTTAGATGCCACTTCATCAATTGTATCCAAAGGAACATGCTAGTTTTGTCCATCCAAGTCATCAAAAACCCGCTGAGTCACACTACTTTCATTAGACACTTGTCCCTCCACCTCAACTTGACTTGCCATGTCATTAACTTTTTTTTTTGCTGAGTGACTCTTCGAATTCCTTTTCTTCTTAGTCATAGTGAATTGCTGAAAACAGCTTTGCCTTGGGAGGGAAAATGGCCACCTAAACTAGCCAATGGAAACAAAACCTGCTGCCAAATATAGCCAATAACAAGCCACCCCTTTAGTTGGCATGCAGTTGCCCTTAGATGAGTGGAATGCCGCCCAAAACCACCCAACCACGTGGCTGTTGGGTGTGGATAGTAGACCCCTTCCCTTGGTCGGAGAAGCTAGCCGGAGTAGCTGGAATTCGCCGAAAAATCCAAGAAACCCACTGGAGAGCACTAAAACCCACCTCCAAACCTTCCTCCACCCCAACAACACTTAGAGGAGACCCCCTAACCTCTTTTCCCAGTACCTACAGCTCAGAGAAGCGCCCTCCCCTGCCCCTGGCCGGAGAAGATGGCCGAAGCAGGAGGAGCCCGCCGAAAAACCTCCAAACTCGCCGGAAACACAAAAAACTACCTAGAAGCTCACCTTGCTTCAAGAAACCTTCTATAGGACCTGTTTCTTTGTGTTTCTTCTTGTAAAAGACCTCCAAATAGCAGCTCCACCTCCAACTTGGTCTCCCACCTTGATATGTTGAATCATTGATCTCGACCAAACACATTCCTAACTTGCTTCATGTATTGTAAGTATTTCTAAATGATTCGATGATGTATCGGTTATGGTAGATCGCCAAGATATGACTGTTCCACTATATGTAAATAAATAACCAGTTTGATATCGAGCTTTATGTGAATCAGATAAATATCCTGCATCTACATAATCAATTAATTCGGAAATAGACATATTAGAATAAAACAAGCCCAAATCGATAATACCTTGAAGATACCTAAACATATGTTTAATTTCATTCCAATGTCTACGTGTTGGAGAAGAACTATATCTTGCTAACAAATTTACAGCAAATGCTATATCTGCTCTTGTATTATTAGCAAGATACATTAATGCACCAATTGCACTTAAATACGATACTTCAGGACCAAGCAATTCTTCATCATTTTCACTAGGTTGAAAAGGGTCTTTGTTTACATCAAGCGAGCGAACAATCATCGAAGAACTTCATGGATGAGCTATATCCATATAAGCATTTTAAGAAGACCTTTAGTGTATAAGCTAATTGATGGATAAAAATTCCATCTGCAAAATATTCAATTTGTAATCTAAGACATTATTTCGTTTTTCCTAAATCTTTCATTTCGAATTCCCTTTTCAAGATATCAACTGTATTTAGAAGTTCTTCAGAACTTCTAAGGATATTCAATTCATCAACATATACAACAATAATGATAAACTTTGGCCGATCCTTTTTTATAAAAACACATGGACATATTGGATCATTTGGATATTTGTGTTGTATCAAATAATCACTTAGACATTTATACTACATACGTTCAGATTTCTTCAATACATACAAAGATCTTTGTAATTTAATGAAATACATATATGTTTAAAATTTAAACTTGATGCTTCTAACATCATTAGTCCTTAAGAGATTTTCATATAAATATCATTATCATGTTCTCTCCATACAAATAAGCTATTACTACATCAATCAAACACATTTCAAGCAAGTCTTATGCTGTCATACAAAGAAGATATCGAAATGTGATTGCATCCACTATAGGGGAATATGTTTTTTCATAGTCAATACCAGGTTTTTGAGAAAAACCTTGTGCCACTAAACGAGCTTTATATCTTATGATTTTGTTTCTTATTTCGTTTTCATACAAAACCCCATTTATATCCTATGGGGTTACACCTTCTAGTATTTGGATTACAAGTGCCAAAACCTCACGTTTTGTAAGTGAGATTAATTCTTCTTGAATTGCATCTTTCCATTTTGGTCAATAATACATACTACAATATTGTTCAATAGATTTAGGTTCTTGATCCTCATTTTCATAAGTAATATCAAGCGCTATATTATATGCAAATTTATTGTCGACAACTAATTTTGATCAATTCAATTCCTTCCTCGTCCTGATATAATTTATTAAAATCTCTTCATTATTTTCAAGTATTTGGACATCTTCTAGGGTTTTATCAATAGTTATGTCAGTCGTCTCTACAGGAGATCGAGCCGCTAAACATCTTGATTAGTTGCTCCTTTTCTTTTTCAGAGATTTTTATCTTTAGAACTGATCGGTCTATCACGTTTCAGGCGAGTAGTAGTCTCATAATTGATTGTCTAATTAGTACATCAATAAGAGCCGGAGCATTAAAAGCTAGTATATGTGACTTAGTCACTCTTTTCAGGTCAGTGAATGTAGCAGACAATTAATTTCCAACTATTGAAAGAGGTTGAATGCCAAAGACAAAGCCATTAGTTCCTTTCTTTTATTTCTTGATAAGCTTTTGGAGCTTCATTCGAAGTAGCAAGTTTATGATTAAAAAAATGATGAATCAGGCAACAGACAAATTGAATCTGAGGTGACCGGCTCGGCCTCACGGAAATTTCTCATCGGTCACCAGGATAAATCGGGAAGCGCTCGCGGTGGCCAGTCTAGAAGCCCAGCGTCCCATGGTTCGCGCCCCATTTGGAGAAAAAATTCCTGCAAAATGCCCCATAGCTGGGGATCAAATCGCGGATGCCTAGATTAACAACTAATGACCTTACCGCTGCACCATAGATATATTTCGATTTTAAGTTTTCTCTCTATTCTGACACTACTGGAAGAACTCCCTTTTGTATATGTCGTGGACCTTGCTTATTAACATTCAAAGCAATTACAAGGTTCCTACTTTATTGTACGTAATTCATGACTATCGCGCCTACATTATGCACCTTCATAAATTCCTTGGTCTTCAGTGAAAATGAAAGGAAAAATATTGCCAATGAAACCTAATGTATGTTTCTCATCAGTTATCTACAGTTTGTTTATTAAACTTCTCATGTTCTTATGTATAGAAACCACTGTTTGTACAAAGACAAATAACCTGTTTGAATACATATTTCCCATGGACATTAAATATCATATCTACCAGTTGTTAGTATAGATATGTTTAGTGGCCACTATTATGATTTCTGATCTCAATGAGACTTTGTAAGTACACACACATCAATATTTTTTTTTCCAAATAGTCTTTTTAGAAACCTGATTGTTTATGTTCATGTATAACTTCATTACTACCAATGTTCGTAGAACGCGATCCTACACAGGATCNCCCTTAGGAAAAAAATATAACATAATATTATTAATCAAAAACTAACTAAAATAATTAAATAGATGTTTAAATAATCTTAAAACCCTAACACTAACTCTGTAAAAGATAAAAAATAATAATAAAAAGACTAATAATCTTCTGAGCTTCTGAAAAGACTTTAAATAATATTTTTTGGGATTCAATCTTAAAACTAACCTGTAGATCTTTGAACGAGTTTCAATTTGATATATTATAGGTCACGTGGTTCAATCCGAGTCAAAAATTATGACCTCTTGAAGCTTTCACCGATACTGTTCCGATTCTGCTCCGATTCTGTCCGATCCTATACGATTCTGTCCTATCCTACCGATCCTGCTGCGATCCTGCTACGAAAAACGATTCTGCGCGATTCTGGATCGTTTTCTGGCGTAGGATCGTACGATCGTACGATCCTACGATCCAGGATCGCGATTCTGCAAACTATGATTACTACCCAATTAGTCTTTTAATATAATATTTATTTTCATAGAATGATTAACTCTTGTTTTGTTTATGAAAAATATTTGTATATTTTCTAAAAATGTACAAAATATGTCCACATATCGTAATTGGATGTGGCACATTCTGTATATATAGCATGACATTTTTTTTATGTAAGCTTATAGCTATTTAAATAGGTATAAGGTTCACTATAGCATGTCATTTCTTTTTTATGTAATATGTGGTAAATTCTCTATAGTATACATTCTTTTTTTTTATTAAATATATTGATTAAATATTTTAACATTGATACAAGATGTCAAGCAGAGAAAAGGATATTGGTTCTGACAAAAGAAGATCAAGAGAGAGAGGACGATGGAGATGACAATTTTTACGTTGCAAAATGAGCATGTATATTTAATTCTTATTAATGGAATACAATTTGATCAAACCATTTATCAGTTACATAATATTTACTTTAATAATGATGTATGTAGGCAACATGATACAACCCTTGGATTGATAACATAGAAAATGAAATACAGATATGTTAATTTTATCTTGATATTATATTTATTAAATAAATTACTTCTATTCTATGTATTTATTTGTCCTAAGATGAGGAGAGAAGACAAATTTCAAATAATAACGTTATCAATAATGCAAGATAGGAGAAGGTGGTAGTTCATCAGTAGTTCGATGAAGAGAACCTAATCAAAGGATCTCAAATTCCAACGAAATAAAGATGAATTTACTTTATCTATTGGTGGCAAAAGGCGAATCGCTCGCCCTAGCGTCCCCGTCAACTCGTCTCAGGGTCAACGCGGATGAGATAAATCACGGGGACTACTAGCTCGGATGTTGTGACTAGCGCATAGGGAGGGTGGGAATACTGGTTTTGCCAGGATTTAACTCTCAGACCTCTTGATGGTAACACTCACGTATTAAACATCAGTTCATCCCGTGGGGACGAATTTACTTTATCTATGGTTAATAGTATTTGGATGATATGAATATTAAATTATTTAAATATTAATTGTATGATATTTTGCATTAACAATTGCTTTTTTAAAAAATATATTTAATTTGTTTGAAATGTGTGATTGTTTCTTATAACGTATTATATAGATGATAAATATAAAAATATATATATAATATAAATTTAGTGATAAATGTAAAAATGAAATTGTAAATCTCTCGGGATAGTTTTGGTGTGATCAACCAAGTCAAGTTATGTCTTATTAGATTTTGATATCTTGTGTCTAAGTGCGCTGAAACTTAGGAGTATAAGAAGTCGAACAAAAAACGCGATGAGTGAAAAAGAGTGCACAAGAAAAGAGCCGACGAACTCGGTACATTCGAGGGATGAAAAATTATGTAAGAGTACATCGGTGGAGCAAGAAGAATACACGCGACGTTCGAAAGTAGAAAAATCGGGGAGAAAGATTACTTGAGGAGAAGAGAAGTTAGGTTCACATATATTATTTTACAACCACCTCTCCTTTTGAATAATTGTGGTTAATTTATGTTAGCCTCATAGACTTAATCTATGTATTATTTGATTTGATTCGAGGGGCCAGAATAGAAATATTTTAATTGATTTACTAGTTATGTAGTTAATTTGACTGATTATTATCCGTTTAATTGTGATCACAAATAATTCAAAATGTTGGAAAAAGCATGCAGTTGAAAACTTCAAATGCTGAAAAAACCATCTATTTAATTAGCTCATATTCAAAATATATGGAAATCTGTATGTAATCACTTTGTAAAATTTTGCGGTGTGAAATGTACGTCGATTTATTGGAAAGTCGAAATTGCTGAAATAATCTATATATTTACATGCGGATAGAGATTTAATTTTTATAATCTAAAAACTATCGGGGAAGAAAATTAAAAATATCACACACACATATATATATATATATATAAAAGACAAATCTAATTGAATTCATAGTCAGATTTTAAACTATGTTTGTTAATTATGTGGATACAATTCAGCTGACTAGGCTTGTTTTTCCGCCCAGGAAAAAATCTAGTTGACCCGAAATATTTTATTATTTTGTATGAAATTTATTGCTATAAAAGCATGGGACGAAGAGAGCTTGGTGCATCCGATCGATTAAGGAGCTACCTAGCTAGCTAGCTACTTCACTTGCATTTGCAGATGGCCATGGAATCTAATTTCCCCTTCTCCCCTTTCTTCATCACCCTCTTTCTCGGCTTCTTCATCGCACTAGTACTAGTGCTCAAGAGAGCAAGGAGTGGAGCTCACAAGTCACATGGACAAGTAGCTCCTCTGCCACCCGGCCCTCCCAAACTTCCACTCATCGGGAACATCCACCAACTCGCCGGCGCCAACCCTCACCGTATTCTGCGCAGCCTCGCTGGAACTCACGGCCCGCTCTTACTGCTTCGCCTCGGGCAGGTCGACTTGGTCGTTGCCTCGTGCGTGGAGGCCGTGGAGGAGATCATCAAGCGGCACGACCTCAACTTTGCCAGCCGGCCGACCGACTTGACCTTCGCCAACATATTGGCCTACGACGGGCTCAGCGTCGCCATGGCCGCCTACGGCGGATATTGGAAGCAGATGAGGAAGATCTACGCCACGGAGCTGCTCAACTCCCGGCGCGTCAAGTCCTTCGCCACCATCCGCGAGGATATGATCCGTAAGCTGACGGCGGAGATCGCCGGCAAGGCGTCGGCCCAAACACCTCTCGATCTCGGCGAGATGGTGATGTCCATGACCAACGCGGTGGTGGTCCGAACGGCGTTCGGTGAAAGGTGCAAACAACAGACCGAGTTCTTGCAGCTGGTGAAGGAGGCAGTTGGCCTCGTCACCAGTTTCGCGGTGGCTGATATGTACCCCTCCCTCAAATTCTTGGACACTCTCACCGGATTGAAATCCAAGTTACAGCGTACTCGTGGAAAGTTAGACAAAGTGTTCGATGATATCATCGCACAGCGTCAGGCTGCACGAGCTGATCATGAAACAACAGAGGAGGATCGAATCATCGATGTGCTTCTCAGGCTTAAAGACGAAGGAGATCTAGAATTTCCCATCACAACTGAGAGCATCAAGGCCGTTGTCCTGGTTCGAACATGCATATACAATTTCTTATTTGAACTGTAGATTAATTAAATTTGTTGATGATCTGGCCGTTAATTGTTCCTTTAGGAATTATTTGTTGGCGGAACAGAGACAACATCGGCGACGATCGAATGGGCTATGTCAGAGCTGGTGAAGAACCCTGAGACAATGGAGAAGGCCCAGCGTGAGATAAGGGAGGCCATGCGAGGGAAGAATAAGCTGGAAGAGAGTGACATATCCATGTTCAGCTACCTCAAATTGGTCATCAAGGAGACGTTGAGGCTCCACCCTCCGGGCCCTCTGATCCTCCCCAGAGTATGCGCAAAAACCTGCGAGGTCATGGGGTATCGAGTGCCGGCCGGAGCCCGAGTCCTGATCAATGTGTTCGCGTTGGGCAGAGATGAAGCCTACTGGGGCACTGACGCCGAAAGCTTCAAGCCGGAGAGATTTGAGAGTGGCTCAGTCGACTTCAGGGGCTTTAACTTCGAGTTCTTGCCATTTGGTGTAGGGCGAAGGATCTGCCCTGGCATGAACTTTGGGCTATCCGCAGTGGAAGTTGGGTTGGCTCACCTCCTCTTCCACTTCGACTGGAAGCTTCCCCATGGCACGAAGACAGAGGATTTGGATATGATGGAGATTTCCGGAGCGAGCGCACCCAGGAAAATACCTCTCGTTGTGCTTGCCGATCTCGCCATTCCTCTATCATAGTCAGTTATGCTCGCTCTTCAAATTCCATATTAATTAATGATATGCGTGTAATAAATAAGTAGACTCATATGTTGCACCTTAATTTCGGCTCTTGTATTTCTCTGCAATCTGCATGACTTTTGATGTATATGAATTCTAATGGATTGAAATTTATGACAAATTAATGAATGGACGAAGAGTTTTCGATTTCTCTCTCTTGACTCCGATCGTCACAATTAATTGGTCAATGGAGGACGCACAAAATGAGTAGTTCGAAGAGTCACATTTGACCCAAAAAGTTCGACTTCAGTATATTTTACTAAGACAGTTAATTATTTTAAACCCACGAAATAATATTACATCCAATGTATTCTAAATTCTACGACATGTTTTGTCTAAATTTCTATTACCATTCATAAACTCAATTATATTCTTTTTTTCTAATATATATAACTTTTATCTTTCTAGCAATTACTTAGAAAGATGTCTTTTCAACAATATTATACTTCTTGACTTGCATTTAATTGGAAGATTAAGAAGACCTAAACCTAAATCTAATATCCACCGCACAACACAAATTAAGAGGATGATAGACTGCAATTCCATTAAAAAAAATAAATTAAAAATTAAAAATATATATATTTTAAAAATTAATTCGTATTCTTCTAAAATTAATCACAATAATTGATTGATGGTGTGAACGGTATGTTTTTAAAATTAATCATAATAATTCGTATTTCTGATTTATCTTTATATATATATTTGTTTTATTTTTAAACTCAAAGCAATTATATTTAATTTCCAATCACTCTTTGAATGCACCATAAGTTCAAATTAGATCTTCAAAAGCATCCAATTTAATTAAGAATAATGATAGAGAGAGTGAAAATGAGAGAGTGAAAAGCATAGTGAATGACGTGGCACTTTGCATACAGCGATCTCCGACGGATTCACCGTGCCCCCCAGGGTATAGTTTGATTCAGGACAGCGGCCGAAGGCCGTCGATGGTGTCCAAGCGATAGTCGGACGTATGCATGTAAAGTGTCACGTCATGCCACATCATTCACTATACTTTTCACTCTTTCATTTTCACTCTCCCTATCATTGCTCTTTAATTAATTAATCCTATGGCTTGTCCCCTAACAATGGTGTCAAACTATATGTCATGTTTGTTCGTGCAATCATGATCTAGATGAGAAATTTTAATAATTGATCATAATTATTTAAGTTTAGATAAATATGTTGGATGTAACTTGATTTATAAGTTTGCAGAATAAGAAAAATTCAAAAAAGTCAAGGGTTCAATTCTTGACAAGAAGAAGTCCTTGCAGATCGGAAAACCGAATACAAGGCAAGATAACTGTAAAGAGATCGAGGGCCAGATTCTTGGAAAGAAGATCAAATGCAAGGCAAGAGAAGTCCAAGAACGTCAAGAACCAAATTCTTGGAAAAAGGTGAAAACCCAAGTAGGTCGTGAGATCGGATGCAAGGGCAGATGAAGACCTAGAAATGAAGAAGTTTCAAGCACAAAGTACAAGAAACAAGAGCTTCATTTTACATGAGGTAATTAGTTTAGATTGATACAGGGAGGTATATGCTTGAGGGTTTAAGGGTGGAAACCCCATCTTTTAGGGTTCACCAATCAATTGGTGAGCTAAAACCTTAAACCTCAATTCTGGAGGTTTGCATCACCAAATGGTATATCAATTGATTGACTGATTGTCAATCAATTGATAACCAATTATGAGCATACAATAACTTCCCAAATCGATTAGCCAATTGATTAGGCATTGGCCAATTGATTGACAGGTTTTCTTCGAGTACAGAGAAAGATACCAAATCGATTGGTTAATTGATTAGGCTTTAGCCAATCAATTGGCACATTTGATTAGGCATTGGCCAATCAATTTGTAGGCTTTCTACAAATGTTGGACCAGGTAGCAAATGAACATGGGGTGACCGGTCCGGCCCCACGGAAGTTTCCCACTAGTCACTAGGGTAAATCAGGAAGAGCTCGTGGTGGGCGGTGTAGAAGCCCGACCTCCCAAGGTCTATGCCCCATTTGGAGGAAAAATTCCTACAAAATACGCCGTAGCTAGGCATCGAACCGTGAATGTCTGTGATAACGACTTGTCGCCCTACCACTACACCATAGCCTCAGGGCAATTGGTAGGCTTTCTACAAAAGCACATAAAGATGTCAAATCAATTGATCAATTGATTAGGCATTAATAATCGATTGGTTCAATCGATTGGCAAGCCTTCACTACAGTCGCATACCCCCAAGGTAATGGCCAAGCAGAAGTCGTCAACCGGGAGATCATCAGGGGGCTCAAGATGAAGCTGGACCACGTCGGAGGTAGCTGGGTCAATGAACTCCCCAGCATTCTATGGTCCTACCGTACCACCCCAAGAGAAGGAACAAGCTAGAGTCCCGTCAATCTCGTATATGGAGCGGAGGCAGTAATTCCAGTGGAAGTCGGCGAGGAGTCCGTCCGGCGACAACACTACAATAAAGAAAATAATGATCAAGAACGGATGATTGACCTGGACCTGGTGTCAGAGATACAGGATAAAGCAACTACCCGGCTAGTGACATATAGGCAGTGTATGCAGCAAGCGTACAATCGCCGAGTAATCACCCGAACTTTTCAAGTCGGAGACAAGGTCTGGAAGAGAATCAAGTCGATCGGCGATCCCGGAAAGCTCGAGCAGCAATGGGGCGGACCCTACATCGTTGTCAAAAAGCTAGCTGGAGGTAGCTACTATCTACAAGACGACAAGGGCAAGAAACTGGAGAGACCATGACATGACAATTATCTCCAACCATATCGCACTCGGTGAGACTTGCGAGATACAGTATGTATTTGTTTGTGTATTTCTATTGCCTTACAATTTCAATCATAAAATAAACAAGATATCTCACCAAGAAGACCCAACGTCGTTGCTTAAAAATCCTACCATCTCGTGGTGCTGTGGATGTCCGAAATGAGTAGGTCTGGTCGTGGAGCTGTGGATGCCCGACCAGGAGGAGCATAACCTCCTACCATCTCGTGGTGCTGTGAATGCCCGACCAGGAGGATTATAACCTCCAACCATCTCGTGGTGCTGCAGATGCCCGAGATGTGTAGGCCTGGTCGTAGTACTGCGGATGCCCGACCAGGAGGAGCATAACTTTCTACCATCTTGTGGTGTTGCATATGCCCGAGATGAGTAGGCTTGGTCATGGTACTCCAGACTCCAGATGCCCGACTATCTCATGGTGCTGCAAATGCCCGAGATGAGTAGATATGGTCGTGGTGCTACGGATTCCCGACTAGGAGGAGCATAACCTACTATCATCTCATGGTAGTACGGATGCTCGATTAGGATGAGCATAACCTCCTAGCATCTCGTGGTGATGCGGATGCCCGAGATGAGTAGGCCTGGACGTGGTGCTGCGGATGCCCAACCAGGAGGAGCATAACTTCCTACCATCTCGTGGTACTGCAAATGCCCGAGATGAGTAGGTCTGGTCGTGGTGCTGAGGATGACCGACCAAGAGGAGCATAACCTCCTACCATCTCATGGTGCTGCGGATGCCCGAGATGAGTAGGTATGGTCGTGGTGTTGTAGATGCTAGACCAGGAGGAGCATAACCTCCTACCATCTCGGGGTGTTGTGGATGCCCGAGATGAGTAGGCCTGGTCGTGGTGCTGTGGATGCCCGACCAGGAGGAGCATAACTTCCTACCATCTCATGGTGCTGCGGATGCCTGAGATGAGTAAGCCTGATCGTGGTGCTGCAGATGCCCGACCAGGAGGAGCATAACCTCCTACCATCTCGTGGTGTTGCAGATGCCTGAGATGAGTAGGCCTGGTCATGGTGCTACAGATGCCCGACCAGGAGGAGCATAACCTCCTACCATCTCGTGGTGATGTGGATGCCCGAGATGAGTAGGCCTGCCTGGTCGTGGTGCTACGGATACCCGACCAGGAGGAGCATAACTTCCTACCATCTCATGGTGCTACGGATACCCGAGATGAGTAGGTCTGGTCGTGGTGCTGCGGATGCTCGACCAGGTGGAGCATAACCTCCTACCATATCATGGTGTTGTGGATGCTCGAGATGAGTAGACCTGGTTGGGCATCCGAATTGTGTTACGGATGCTCGAGATGAGTAGGCCCGGTCGTGGTGCTGCAGATGCCTGACCAGGAGGAGCATAACCTTCTACTATCTCATGATGCTGCGAATGCCCGAGATGAGTAGGCCTGGTCGTGTGGTCGATGATATCCGACTAGAGGCTACTAACCTTAAGCATGACCTTGAGGAAGGGTTGCCGACATTCAAACAAATCAACATTGGCAAGTTGTTGAGCAGGCCGAGTCCCGTATGCAACACACTAAATTCTCGTCTCTCCCCTAGTATTAGATATCGTCTATGTATATATGGGGGGGGGGGGGGGGGAAGCCAACAGATGGGCAACAAGATATAGAAAAACAATACATCTTATTTATTTGAGAAGCTTATATTCGGCAATCATCAAACATTGAAGACAAACATGAAGTGGAATTATTGACAAAGAACACACAACACATGGGCG
Source organism: Boesenbergia rotunda (assembly GCA_024364735.1). Lineage (NCBI taxonomy): Eukaryota > Viridiplantae > Streptophyta > Magnoliopsida > Zingiberales > Zingiberaceae > Boesenbergia > Boesenbergia rotunda. The sequence continues at coordinate 158,506 of JAGFNQ010004050.1, forward strand.
ATAGGTTTCCTTTTATTTATGAATAAAGAGTACATTGGAGATCACATCCAAAGGAAATACAGAAAACAAGTACACATTGGCAGTATAGTTATTAAGCTCAGCAGAGGAAGTTGGGGACTATGCCACTCCTTTGCCCGAGCTCTCCTCCATTAGGGGGACGCTTCCTTAGCCTTGCCCTCTCCTCATGGCCGCTGAACTAGACGCCACTTCCTCGTCGCTGCGGTAGTTTGCCCCTTCGCTGGAAGTAACACAACACAAGCTCGGAAGACAGAAGCATGTCATTCAAGTACATTTTTACAAAGTACCAAAGAATAAAAGAAAAGGAGGCAAAAGACATATGCATCCCAGAGAAGGACATACTTAGAGTACTCAAAACAAATCATGCAAAAATGTTTCATTCAAACTGGATGATTACATTTGGAATACATCAGGAAAAAGAAAGAAAAAAGAAAAATAATATGTACATGTGGGGAAACAAAAGCAAGCAAGCTACAACTCCTTCTCCTCAAGCGGCAGCTTGTCCCAGGCTTTGTTGACATTGAGAAAGCCAAGGTCAGCGTCCGACTTCAACACTCCTACCCGTCAGATTTGCTGGACTACTCCGTGGATAGCTAGGCCCGAGTAGCAACTGCCACTAGCCATATTATGGACCTTTTGGATGATACAAGAATTCATCCAAAGTCGTATGAACTCGTAAAGAATATTGCCAAGGATATCTATGATGAGGGCAATCCAAATGAAGCAAAACTTTACTCAGGATATTATGCTGAAGATGGCTGTCGAACATGTTAGAGAAGACCCACTGATGCTTAATTTGCTCGATATCAAGGAGTGTGCATGAATCATTCGTGATAGATGTAGGATCAACAAAAAGGAGACACTTTCTGATATAAAGATGGAGCTTTTGGAGGAGTTCCGGAACTACTAGACACCTTTTGGAGAACCTAATGATAAGGAGAAGTTTGCTATACTCTTGGATAAAACAAACGATACCATTCCAGAAGGGAGAATTCTTGAGGTCAGAGTATACCGGAATGTCATACGTTTCACAGGCGGCTCGGAGAGCGTCGAAACTAACCCTAGACGGAAGAGTTTCATACTACTCCAGACGGTAAGCCTGTTCCCTCTCCGGTTTCACTTCCACACCTTGAGTTTTCTTCCCCTTTTCTTCCTTACCCATGATAAGGAAAAGGAGAAGAAGAGGTACGAACAAGACCTACGAGTGGAGAGGAAGCCTCAACAAGGTGGAATTCTAGCGAACAGGAATAGAGTGCACAACCTCTGATAGTCGGCGATGAAAGAAGACGAAAGTACGCTTTTGCCTCCCCTTTTTTTAGAGAAGAAATTGCCCTCGTGCAGACAATGGGGGCACGACACGTGGATGGTGATGATCGCCCATCTCGAGGCGTCGTCTCTCTTTAAGGTCGTCGTTTGGTATGGCCTTGCGGTGCGTATCAGCAGGAGATCACGAAGAAAAGATCTGAACACGTGGTAAGGCTACATTCCCTGAGATGTTTTGTCACCATTAAGAGATCTCATGCGCTTTTAATGGGTGATAGACAGCTATCATTGCCGCGCTTCGAAATTCGTAGAGTCTTTTTGGACTAATCTAAAAGATTGTCTCAGACCAAGGGGTTTTGATTCCTTGGACTCGACAAGTCGCCAAAGGAGAAGTAATGGATATATGGACCCAAAGATGCATAGCTTCCCTTCGTTTTACCACTAGTCTAATCAGTCAACCACACTTCTTTCGATTAGACTTGAAGGGAGGGACTTGTGATGAGGTTGAGCATCCTAGGGTTGACACGTGGCACGGGGAAGCTACGTGTCAAGGTCCACCGAACCAGACCGTCGAGGTCGGACTCCCAAGACCACCTCGGGAGGACAGACGTTCGATGACAGACTTGGCGGTCGGACTCCTGAGACCGCCTCGGGAGGACAGATGCCCGAGGTCATGTCAGGCCTTAGACTCCCGAGATTTCCTCGGGAGGACAGACTCCCGAGGTCATGTCGAGCTTTAGGCTCTCGAGACCATCTTGGGAGGACAGATGCCCGAGGTCATGCCGGGCTTTAGGTTCCCAAAGCCCTCTTGGTAAAACAAATGAAGGTCCCAAGGTCAGCTCGGGATATGAGCCCTGAAGCTGACTCGGGAGTGTGGAGCCCAAAGATCAATATATTATATAGCCGGACTACAAGTAGTCGTTCCTCTTTCCAAAACAAGAAATTTATCGGATAATTATTGCCTGTCACACGCGATAATTAAGGACTTAATGATCACATTAATGGTCATTACCTAGAAGTTATCATGTAACCGATGATTTAGGAATATGGAGGACAACGTGAAGACACGTGTGAACAAGCCCTTGGGTATATAAGGTGCTTCGGCATCCAGGTAAGGGGTAAGCTTTCCGAACTGAGCAAAATCCTATTTCCTCCTCGTCCTCCTAAAAGAATTTTCGTTCCTGACTTGAGCGTCGGCGTGGGATAAAATTTAGTAATTGCAAATTTAAAGAAAAATTTGTGAGGCATTTTAAAGATTATCGATAAAATTTCAAATTCAGTCAATAAATATAGACGAAACTTACTATTTCGTCAGTAATCATCGTAATGAATCATATTTATTTATGATAATTATCTATAAATTTTATATTTCCATCTATAATTATAAAAAAAAGTAATTTATTTACACAAATTACCAACGAAATCATAAAAATAATAGCGTTTACTTTGTAGACAGGCATTTAATGAATAAAAGCAGATGAATGTGCGGCAAGCAAGTGCAGTAGGTGTGAAGCATTTAATAGCAGTTAGCGTCTTGTGGATCGTACTTTGCCCCCTTTATTTTTTTCATATTATATATATATATATATATATATATATATAATATATATATATATATATATATATATATATATATATATATATATATATATATTTTGGCTAAATTAATATAATATTCGCACATAAGCAAATCAATTATTTGACAAAAAAAATTTATTTTTCTTTCTCTTTATTTTTTTTTGTTTTTTTTGTTCTTACGAGGAAAGGCAGGCAGCAGCTTGGAGATGGCAGGTCCCCAACGTTGCTCAAGTTCAAACAGCGGTTTCCATATTTAATTTAGAAAAATTGATAGGGAGTGAAAAAATGAGAGAGTGAAAAGCATAGTGAATGACGTGACATTTTGTATGTAGTGATTTCGGACGGGTTCATCGTACCCCCAGGATATAGTTTGATTCGGGACGACGGCCGAAAGCCGTCGATGGTGTACAAGCGATAATCGAACGTGTATATATCAAATATCACATTATGTCACATCATTTATTATGTTTTTCACTTTTTCATTTTCACTCTCTCTATTCTCTTTAATTTATTCTCCAAAGTCAAATTAAGGCAACCATGTGGATTAATCTCAGCCAAGTAAGGTAGCTTAAACGCCTATTATCCCATAAAATTAACTAACTAATAGAAATGTTTATGGATTGAGTCAAAGCATGTACATACTAAATAAATATTTATAAAAGTTTCCTCTTTCACATAGATCTTTTTCACATTAATGAAACTTGGGACTTTTTCTAAAAATTAAATTAAATTAAAATAAATTAATGTCGAGTCTTGGATACGCTCAAACTCAAAGTCAATTAATCAAAGTATATTGAACGAAGCAAGTAATTTCAAATAATAATTCATATTTATATTGCTAGCGCATTATTTATGTAGTGGTAGCTAGGCTGGTCAATTAGTCTAGTTGATATATTGAGATTACGTGTGTATAGTTGATATTGAGCTGTCGATAGTACTTGTCTGAAAGTGACAACTGAGTGAATATATTGTGTCAAAAACTTTACGTTAAAATTTAAATTCTTATAATATTTATTTAATGAAATTCAATTCTTTTATTGTTAATTATTTAAATATTAAAAAATCTCTTTATTTGCGTGGTAATAATGAAGGTAAAAAAAACATTTTTATCATATTTTTTTATATTTATTTAGTTCAATCTTTTCATAGATAATATATTGAATAGAAGATGATCTTTAAAACCATAAGTATTACTTAATATTTAAATAAGAGTTGTAAAAAAATATAAGAATTATAATTTTTAGATAGAGGTATGTTGGAAATATGGTTAAAGTTCGCATGGTAAATACGTTGAAAAAATCATAAATTTAAAATATAAAAGATATAATATTGAAGAAATTAATATTACGAGAATGAAAATGAAAGTGAATAAAATATCACTTTACAAGATAATAAAAATTTTAAAAATAAATGAACTACGGAAGTTTTAACTTCAATAAGTGCAAATTTTATTTTTATTTTTTATTTTTATAAATACAAATAATAATAATCTTGAATCTTCATCAATAATGATCCATATTTTTGAATTGTGAACCATAATCTTCTTTGAAAGCTAAAGTTAAAAGTTGATATTTTTAGAATTGTTGAATTATTGGTTTTGAATCATTGAATCGACGATTTTAAATCATCATAACTATGATTTCAAACTAGTTGTTACAAACTGTCAAATTTGGATCGTGGTTGGGTTCTATTAACTCCAAAGGACTCATTCCGTGAGAAATTCATAAATTGTTTTTGCAAAGTTATTTATAGAAAAAAACTTTTACATTTAACTTCCAACAACAAAAAAAATTTTTTGGAGCTTTTGGAAGAATAATATTTTTAAAATTAAAATTGTAATTTGTTTTTTTTTACAAAAAAAACATTCCTAAAAGAAAAAACTCATTGTTTGATCAATAATAAAAACTTCAATTTAGTAATAAACAAGTTTTAATCGAATATATCGAATTCAAATTGATATTAGAATCACAAAATTGGATAAGAATACAATTAATCACTATTTAATAACTATTATATTGAATTAAAAAAACAAAGATGAGAAATTTATAATAGACAAAAATTTTGCCGACTATTTAAATAGATTAAGAGATATATTTCAAAATACAATTAATCACTATTATAGTCAATCAACAATATACCATAAAGCGCTACTTCATATATTGATAAATAAATAATTTGAAAATTATTGTTATCCGTCAAAATCAAGTGAAAGATGAAATTTAACTTAATAAAATGTCCAACCAAACTCATTCAATATATATAGAGTTTATGCAATCTAATTTTATTAAAAATTAATCAATTTAATAACTAATAAAAATAATATAATACAAGTAACAAATATAATAATTATAAAAATTCCAACAACGTAACTAACTGGTCTTTGCGATGAAGGTTTGTTTTTAGTTCATAATCAGAAGAGATGTTAGTCAGAAAATGAATTAAAATTCTAAATTGTCTACAAAGTAATTCATAAATTACTCTATTGCAATATTAATGTTTCAAAAACAATAAATCATATCAAAAGATTTATTCATATCATGAATATGTTTGGTTAATAAATGATTAGAAATATGCATATAATATTTAAAAGTTTTAATCAATGTGAACTTATTTGTGAAAGTTTAGAGAGAAATTTCTGCGTGATCGACAAATTAATCCCTGTCTTCTATGTCTTCTCCGCAATTTAATATAGTTTTAATAAGTTATCGGTCGATTCAATTAACTTTCCTTTTTAATAATTATTATGACCAATTTATTTGACTCGATCCAGAACAGAAATTAAATATATTAATTCCTTCTCGTAGTGAGATAGAATCCCAAACCATCCGTTTAAATGGTTTAATTAAGATCACAAATAATTCAAGATGGTTGAAAAAGCATGAACTTACTTCAAATGTTGAAAAACCCATCGATTTAGGGGAAATGTATGGAAATATGTATCTAGCTAGGGATGGAAAATGCATGAATCAAGGTGGTTCAGTGAAGAATTATATTTGACGATAAAATTAATAATTTTTTACTTAAAAATTATCTCTGAGAAAATTATATAAAGTTTGTCAGTAAAATTTCGATGACAATAATTTTTCAAAAAAGTAATTTATTATTCAAAATTAATTTTGTAAGAAATTATTTAATTACAATATTATAATTAATCTCTGATTGTAGTTCTATAAATGCATGGGACGAAGAAAGCTAATTGATGCATCCGATCGATTAAGGAGCTAGCTACTGCACTTGCATATGACATTGGAAGTTAATTTCTTCTTCTCCCCTTTCTTATCCTCGGGCTATGGTGCAGCGAAAAGATGATGAATTATCATCTCATATATTCACAGTTCGATCTCCAATTACGACGTATTTTATAAGAATTTTTCTTCCAAATGGGAGCGAATCCTAGGACGTTGAGCTTCTGGATCATCCATCATGAACACTTTCTGATTTACCCTAACAGTCAATATAAAATTTTCATAGGATTGGATCAATCATCCGAAATTAAAAAAAAAATCTTCGTTAATCAATTTCTACCCCCATCCTTCATCCCAGATTTTTGCTGTGAAGTTTGAAATAGGGCCCACCTGGTACAGGAAGACTATCGCTTGTGCACAGGTATGGCTAAACAATGACAAGCACAAGGTCTTACCGTGTGCTCCAACGTGGTTGTTGACCAACTAGCAGATCAGTTCCACTTCGACAGGTTTGGAGGTCGTCAGGCTTTGTCCTAAATCAAGAAAATATGGTACAACAATTGCTCGTATGGATATTGTTGTTGACTGTAAATCAAATGAAGACTTCAATCAGGTTGTTGAGGCTATGCGTGATATAAATCCTCCTTCTGCACGACACTGGATTGTACGAAACACTATGTGAATCCGACTGGTAAACATACATATTGCCTTCCGTTAGCGGGTCCAGAGGCAAAATTTTTAAGAAGAGCTACATTATTCTAAAGCATTACCTTTGGGTTACCACGCATAATCGTGTTCCTGAATTTTATGTCAGATATCTTAGCATGCATATAGTTCCTCTACCTCCTCACCAGGAGATGAACTTTTGTACATATGTATCTCATTTATTACAGTAGAATCAATCAGCAATAGCACTTAATAATTGTCTATACCCTCACTTTTGCCGAGTTGATGTAACATGATCTTCCTTCTGGCTACCACTTAATATGATACTCGAATTCTTTTCAACCTGAGACCACTGATCTACAGGATTTGTCAGAATTTTATTATTACTGGTCATTTTCATTTTTTGGTAATTTTTATTTATTTTTATATATTTAGAGTACTTTTTAGAAATGTTTACATTTTACAGGGTTTTGGATTTATATAAATGTCTTGTTAGTTAATATCAGAAAAAGTTTTTAGATTAATAATATCTTTGATAATGCCACTTATTTTTCTATTTTTTGATATTCTTCTGAATCAATAAATTTAGAAGATTGTTTAATAGAGGTTAATAGTCTATCAACAGAATCATTACAATTGGTAGAATAATCGTTATTTCACCCAACATCAGTTGGTATTTGTTATTAGAGAATTGATATGCATGATCGAATATTCAATATGTAAATTATACGTAAACACTTACAATGTTCTGTAGAAGATCTTGTCTCATTGTGCTTGTTGACGGAAGAACAATCACGAAGATCGAATTAGCCTTCTAGGTTCACAAACCAAAACCCTCTTCCACTTGGATGTTCTTCCTCAAAAGAGATCACACAAAGCCTTCACCTCTTATCCCTTTTGTTCTTACTTGTACTTAGACGAACTCCGAACTCTTGTACTTTCCTCTTCGAATGGCTTATATAGCATAGGATAGATAAAGAGTGTGTCACGGCAACGATCTCCCACTCATATAAGTCAATTCTCACATATCATATAAGTCACACAGGCTATATAAAAATCATGTCACGAAGTCTAAATAAAAGATATGCTCTCTGAGCAATAAATGCAAAGAAAGTTATTATACTTTACTTAGCTGCTATATCAAACGAACATCAATAACTTGTATGTACCTCATGTTAAATTATTTTACATTAATATGAACATTTCTAATCCCTCATAATGATAATTAAGTCGAGAGCATGTTCAATATCTCTATACAATTATTCATAATCAAATTTTAATTACTTAACAGAAAATGTAATTGGTCGACCAGTGAATAAATATCAAAGATATAAATATATATATATATACATATATAAATTTTCTTTTTTAGCTATAATCTATTTATTCTAATTGGTCATTTTCATAGTTATGTTCCACAAACTGAATCATCCATAGTCAATAGGATACATGATAAAGTAGTAACCAATAATTAAAACTTCAAGTAAACAGTTAAATAGTCACTTAGGATAAATTTGACATTAACTTACAATCTCAAGAGTCTCATATAGTAAAAAAGCAAAGATTAATTCTCCTACTACCTTTATTGTCACTATAACACATGTGGTATGAATCATACACTACAATATTTTTCTCTTTACTAATAAAGAGTGTATGTTTTCTTAATTTTAATATCGTACAAATGTTTAATCTAGATATTCCCAATGTCTAATCTTGAATTCAGCTCATAAATTCAAATCTGGCCTACAACAGGTTCAGTAAATGATGCGAACATTTACTCCGATTACTATCAATTCACAAATGATCCTATCTTGATACAACAATCAAGGCAACCCCAACTTACTGGTATGTCTCCATTCATAGCTTCATTAGTTGTCCCATAAGTAATGGTTTTATCTCTATTTATAAGTAACAAATAGAGATAATAATCTATGTGAGTGGACCAATCTCAACCTGCCAACATACTTACCGAGACTTTAGCCAAAACGTATCAACAACATATACACTGAATAAATTATGACATTTTCATATATTTGATTGTATTTAGATGTGTTATATTTTACGAAGTCCCAAACACTTCTTATATTCTTGAAATGACTCATTAGTCATTATCTTTAGTAAACTAATCTACAAGCATAACACATATAGAGATATACTCGAACTATTTTTTTATTGTTAACAATATTCCTTACAAAATTATATTTAATTTTTATATCCTTGTCATTGCTATGATATTTGAGATCCTTGGAAAAAGTTATAACAGCTTGATTATCATAGTACACTGTAATAGGATGCCCACTATCCTCAGCAATCTTTAAATATTTCAGGAACCTTCTTAGCCAAACAACTTCTTACATAGTTGTTGCACAAGTCACATACTCATCTTCCATTGTTGACAGTGTTACACAAGTTTATTTCTTGTTGTTCTATGAGATGACGCCACCATTCAATAAGAAGGTATAACTAGATGTGGATTTTCAATCATCAAGGTCTCACACACAATATGTATCTGTATGGTCCTTCAGACTCAACTTTGATCTTTGGAAGGGAAAAAAATAATTTGTTATCCCTTTGAGATATCTGAATATCTTTTTCATCGCTTTCCAATGTCTTGATCCTAAGTTTAAGTGGAAACGGCTAACTAAGTCAATAACATAATTGATATCAGAATGTGTACACAACTTAGTATACATAAAACTACCAATAGCACTGACATATGATTTTTTTCCATGTCGAATATTTTATCAAGAGTCTTGAGATATATACTTTTGGTTAGAACAGTACCTCTTGCAACAAGAGTTTGCTCAATATTGTAATTTGACATATTGAAGTGTTATAATATCTTAGTGATATAAGTCTCTTGAGACAAACCCAAAAGTCTTTTTAATCTATCTCTAATGATCTTTACTCCTAAGATGTACTTAATTTTTCTCATATCTATTACGTCAAATTGTGATTAAAGTGATGATTTGTCTTCTATTATAAACTATATATCATTTTCAGATATTAGCATATCATCAACATATAATAATAAGATGACCAACTTTTCTTTCTCCTTTCTGAGATAAATTCAATGATCCTCAATGATCAATTCGAAATCATAAAATAAAATAACTTCAATAAATCTTATATTTCATTGTCTTGGCATTTGATTTAACCCATATATAGACCTTTTAAGTCTATATACTTTGTCCTCTTAGCCTTCAGCAATGTAACCTTCTAGTTCTGCCATATAAATTTCTCCATCAAGATTACCATTAAGGGAAGTCATTTTTACATTCATTTGATGTAATTCCAAGTCAAACTATACTACTATAACTAAAATGACACATATTGATATAAATTTCACAATAGAAAAAATGTCTCTTCAAAATCAATATCCCATTTGAGTATACCCTTTTGCAACTAGACGAGCTTTATATTGATTAAACGATCCATTTGTCTTCCTCTTGATTTTGAGAATCTATTTATTCCCAATAGTCTTTCTGCATAGAGGAAGATCTACTAAATTTCAAAGTTGATTATTTCTCATAAACTCCATTTCCTTATCTATTTCAACTTTCTATTTTTCTCTAACTGAGTATCTCAATGCTTCCTCAACCGTTCGGGTTCCTCATCATCAACTAGGAGAATCATTAATGCCTCATTCTCAATATCAAATCCTCTCCAAGGAATAATCTAATGACTACTTCTTTGTAGGTTAGACTGTTGAAAAACTAACTTATTCATCTGTAAAACTTACTAGGTTGATTAGATTCAGGTATCTCTAGTGATACCTCGTCCATTGATAAAGAAACATTATCCTCCTCCTCTACTACAAATAAAAGAATTATCTTATCGACTTCACCTCTTGTTGGAACTCAAATTCGAGAAAAATAATATCTCTTGACTCTATTTCAGAGATAGTTCCAATTTGTTGTTCACCAATAAAAGTATGACCCTTAGAGGAATAAGAATATCTTACAATGATATACTTTTGACCTCTAGGTCCTAATTTTTTCATATTTGTGAGTCTTATCATGAACGTAAGCAGTTGACCCCCAAGGTCTTAGATTACCCAAATCTGGTTTTTGCCAGTCCAATGTTTATATAGAGTAGATGGAATAGATTTAGACAATACTCGGTTAAGTATATAGGTTGCTGCTAATACCACATGTCCCTTATAGGAAATTGATAAATTAGCTTGAGTCATCATAGAACTAACCATATCTAGAAGGGTTTGATTTCTTCTTTTAGCAATCCCATTTTGACATGGAATTCCTAGGATTGTCAGTTGTCTACTCATTCTTTTATCATTACACATTCTCTTGAACTAATCGGACAAATATTCGCCTCTATGGTCAATGCGTAAGGTTTTAACCTTACAATCCAATTAATTCTCAACTTTGTTTAAATAATGTTTGAAGCAATCCAATGCTTCATATTGTAGGATCAAGAAAAGTGCTAGGGGGAGGAGGGTGAATAACGCTCGTGGCTTTTTCACTTTTTTGTAAATCAATCAAGTAAATACGCAACGGAAATAGAAAGGAAAACAAACACACTTAACACGATTTCTTTTACTTGGTTCAAAGCCTGTGACAACTCCTACTCTAAGGCCTACGATCGTTGATCGCTTACTTTGGGCAATCACTATCAATCCAAGAATATTAAAAATGTATGAATATAAAAGTATAATTATCTTAAATATACCGACAACTCGGAGTTCGAAGATTGAGCGTCGTTATCGAAGTGTCACAGTGTCGTAGAGCATCTTTCGGATCATCACTTGAGCACAAAAATCGTTAGAAAATTAATGTCTGAAGCTTTGGTCGAAGCTGCTTATAAAGCCTCTTCCGGGCGCTTGATTGTGGTCGGAGCGCCCTAGCACTACTGACGTGGAAACTCCTCGATAAAACTTGATCCATCAAGTTTTATCCAAGTCTGGGTGCCTGATCCTGTGGTGTAGGCCAACTAATCACCACACACTAGCTCAACCGCACCTGGTTGAGTCGAACTGGTTTGGGCGTCTGGACCACCTCTGGGCGCCCGAACCCTAGGGCCCCAGAATCCTCTTCTGGGCGCTTGGAGGTTAGTTTTCCAACACACCTCCAATTTGGTCTTTTTACACCATAGAGTTAGAGAAACAAGCAAAATATATAAAATGACATACATTTTGACATTCTCAATACTGTTTGGTTCTGACTTTGGATTTCATTGAAATTTTAGGTTGAATTGACGCTTACTGTTCCCTCAACCGGGAATGCATTCTCACTAGTCCTTTCAGGAGAGTTACCTGTTGCCAAACACCTGTTTGAACCTTAGCTTAGCATCCAATCTTGATTTCAGGACTCTCGATGTCTGATCCTTGACCCGCCAAGACTCATGCTCGTCATCCTCGATCTGCTAAGACTCTTGCCTGGTCCTCCTAACCAGGATTTCATTGCCCAATCCACACGACCAGGACTTAGTGCCCAATCTCCCTAACTAGGTCTTTTTTGCTCAGTCCATATGACCAGGACTTAGTGCCCAATCTCCCAAACTAGGTCTTCTTTGCCCAATTCACACGACCAGGACATAGTGCCCAATCTCCCTGACCAGGTTTTCTTTGCCCAGTCCACATGACCAAAATTTAATACCTAGCATCAACTAAGACTTTCCTACAAACTCAGTCCAACATGTTAGATCACAATAACCTTAAGTTTGAACATTTGCCAATATCCAAACTCATGTTCAATTAGCTAGTGGTTCTAGCACCAACACATATTTATGATAAATCAAATGCACATTACCAAAATGTGTAAGCTATCAATAAATATTACGAAATAAGAATCTCCATATCTAGTCTTCATATTCATTGGACCACAAATATCCGAATGAATTAATTGTAATTGTGATTCAACTCTAATAGCTTTATCAAATAGTTTCCTAGTTGCTTTTCCAATAAGATAATGCTCATATATAGATAAGTTAATCTTAGTGTGAGTGTCAATATTTTCTAATCTAGCATGTCAAACTTCATCATATTAATCAACATCACTTGTAAGAATAATGTTTAAAAAATAATCATTAATTCCATAATTAATATCCTATTCTATATCAAGAACCATGAAACCATTTATAACCACACCCAATTAACATAGAGTTAATTCGAAGTTCCACACAATGACTCTAAAACTTTATACAATAACCCAAATCAAGAAGACTAGTAAAGGAAACCAGATTCCATCGAATCTCAAGAATATAAAGGACAACATACAAAAATAAGATATCTCCACCACGTAGGTTGAGCTTGCAAGTGTCAACTCTTTTGACTTCAATTCTTATATTTTTCCTACATATATCCATTTATTACCAGTTGGTACCGAATATTACTCTACGTATGTAACTCGATCACGAGCTATATAGTTCGCTATTCCTGAATCTATAATTCACAAATGATAAGAATTTGTTGGTGCAGGAAGCACCATATCGAACCTTATTTTGATATTGGCAAAGGATTCAAAGTTAAGTGTTATTTGTGATCTAACGATGTTACTAAGTGTGCAGGAAACAAAGTCCTAGCGAAGGGCTGCTAGGCACCTGGTGAAGGATTGCCAGGAAACAAAGCCCTGGCGAAGGACTGCTAGGCACCTGGCGAAGGACTGCCAGGATACAAAGCCCTAGCGAAGGACTACTAGGCACCTGGCGAAGGAATGCCAGGATACAAAGACCTAGCGAAGGACTGCTAGGCACCTGGCGAAGGACTGCCAGGATCTGAAGACCTGGCGAAGGACTGCTAGGCACCGGGCGAAGGACAGCCTGGTATCCAAGACCTGGCAAAGGACCGCTAGGCAAAAGTCCAACCGGAGGAGCCGGTTGGTAACAGGTAAATTCTCCTGAGAGGAGTATGTGAGGACGCGTTCCCCGTCGAGTGAACAGTAGGCGTCGGTTCGACCTAGGGTTCCATTTTGGAGACCCAAAGTCAGAACCAAGACAGCTAAGGCTGTATAAAACTAATATATTATTGCTCTATATTATTTTGGACTAACCCTGGATGCAGGACCGAAGGATCGAGTGTCTGCTGCTCAGAGAGCCTCAAAGGAGTGAGGCAGAAGCTGAGTAGGGCGCCCGGAGTGTCCCGGGCGCCCCCAAGGTCAATACAAAAGAAGTAGAGCAAGTGAATGCTTCGACAGCTCATGGGCGGGGCGCCCCCCATGCTCCTGGGCGCCCCGGATGGTCCGGGCGCCCCCAGATCAAGCTAACGAAGCGGAAGCCAGCGAAGCTAACGGATAAGAGTTGACCCGGTCAACCCGGGCGCCCCCAGCGTCCCGGGCGCCCCCGTCAAAGCCTGATCCCGAGTTTGAAGGGATCAGAGCTGACCGAGAGGAACTCGGATCAGCTGACACGTGGGGGGGGGGCGCCCCCGACGTTCCGGGCGCCCCCAGGGGCTATAAAAGGGCCCTCGACCCCAAGGCTTTGGACAATCAATTCTTCCAACGCATTCACGCTCTTCTGCTCCCGCGCTATGCTTCGGAAACCTCCCGACTCGAGATACAAGCGCCGACGACGTCCCTCTGCTCCGAAAATATAATCTACACCGGACGTCGGTAACGAAGAGCTACTTTAAGTTTATTGTACCATTTCTTGTAATAAATTTTGTAAACTGGTTTTGCGCACATATAGAATTGCTCGCAGTAAACGGTCAACGACCGTGGGCCTTGGAGTAGGAGCCGACCGCGACTCCGAACCAAGTAAAACTGCTTGCGTCTTTGTGTTGTGATTTAATTTTCCGCTGCATATGCTCTTATTTTTAATCCAAAAACGATTTACGATATTCACTCCCCCCTCTATCGTTTCTCTCGATCCAACAAGTGGTATCAGAGCGGGGTAGCTCAAATTTGGTGCAACCACCAATTTGAGAGTTTTTTTTCGGATTTACGAAATTTTTAATCTTATTTCTTTTCTTTCTTGTTAATCGAGGTCGGTGCAACACCACTCGACCTTTTTTTCAAATAAATAATATCTGTAGGTATGTTTAAAATATTCTTATACCTTTTTAAATTTTCAATTCTTATTTTCTCACCATTACTCAGAATTGATCAAACGAACCATTTTTGAAAATTTGTCATAAATCTTTTTTATTATTTTAATATTTTTCTCGAAATTCGTGCTAAGCAAAATTTTTTCCAAACAGTAAATTCTTACCTTTCATCATTAATCAAAATTGATAAAGTCAACATTTTCAAAATTTTATCATTAATTTTTATTTTATTTTATTATTATTTTACCTCAAAATTCGTGCAAACACTTTTATTGAGCTAGTTCTTTCTCTCTCCCGCACTACTAATCCAAGACCAAGTCTTGGTACATTTTTTTGTGTTTCTTTTGTGTACGAGGTATAAACTAAATGGCCAATCAAGAATGGAACAGTGCCCGTCCACCGCTCTTCTCTGGCGAAAATTTCAACTCCTGGAGAAATCTAATGGAATCCCACCTGAAGGCTAATCTGGATTTATGGTTGATAATCCAAACGGCATTCACATTCCCCACAGAAGAAGGAACATCGATCACTTGGGACAAACTGGATGAACCAACACTGAGGAAGATCGAGACAGATGCAAGGGCTACTGCAATCCTACAATGTGGCCTAACCAATGAAGAATTGAAGCGGGTCAGATCCTTCAGATGTGCTAGAGAAATATGGGAAAAACTGATTGACCTTCATCAAGAGATCTCAGATGAAGAAGAAGATCAGGTAAGTTATCTTGCCCTTTCGGTCCAAGCACAAACAGCCGAGTCAGAGTCTGAACCCGAATCCAAAGTCGAACCAGAATCAGAAGATGAATTGACTGAGACAAAAATGGTAACCAATTTCGAATCCTTTTTTGAATTACAATTAAGTAATCAAACAGATACTGTAATGGTCGAGGAAGGTGTAATTTCTAGTGCAGGAAAAGATCCAAGAGAACCACCAAAGAAGAAGCCTCAACCAGTACTTGAGTCCGACTCAGACTCAGAATCTGACGACGAAGGAAGGGATCCTTGGAAACTGGTCGGGTTGGCTCGCGACCGCTACAAAATGCTGAAGAAACAATCAAGCAAAAGAGAGATGGCTAGAATCAAGGGGGAGATTCCCAACCAGGAATCAAAAGGTAAATTTACAGTATTTAAAAATCCAATATTTACCATGAATAATATGATTGAATCTTATAAATTAGTTAAGGTTAATACGTTAGAAAATTTAATTCACAACTATGCTGATTTTAAAAAACCAAAGTTTTATTTCAATTATGATGTAACTTAGATCATTTTTTCCTTGTTTGCTTTAATTGTATGTTGCTTTTTATTTTTATTTTTATTTTTTTTTGCTTAGGACTGGTTAGATTAAGGACTAAAATGGTTTAACTAAAATTTGAACAATATAGTATTGGGTGGAGGTGAGATGATAGTACGTTAGGGAAACCTTTATGGTGGAACTAACCGAAGCTACCGATCCAAGACCCAAACTAGTTAGACCAGAATTTTTCAAAAAGTAATTTTGAAAATGAAATTTCACTAAAAGGCTTTGTCAAGGAAAGGGTTGATGATCCAATAAGGCTACAGCCAAAGAAGGCCTAGTGCCTCGCCAAGACCTGGAAGCCAATTTTTGAAATTCAAATTCAAGTTACTTCTTGTTAAATTCAAATCTAACACAAATTTCAATTGATCGTAGATTCAAATATTTTTTTTCAAAATAAATTCAAAACCAATTGCTTTTCAAAATTAATTTAACTTTTTCAAATTAATCATGATTTTTCAAAATAACTTCTTATTTCTACTAAAATTTGTCTCATAAAACCCATAAGGTTAACATGCTTGATCACGTAGAACTGAGTGAGACATCTAGGACCTAAAAGCATAATTCACTATCCTTTTAAATAAAAAGGTGTGCAAAAATTATTCAAAATTATCTCTATTTTATAAATTAATTTAGTTTACTGTACCCTATTTTTTCAAAATAGTGAATTTCATGTTAAATATCACAATAGACACATTTTAGATAAAATCTAAGGTTTGTTTGATTTAGTTATTAATCGATCAAACTTAATAAACTGAGTTAACCTTGGTCAACATAGTCAAACCCTAGTAAACCTGGTCAACACTAATGTCCCTTAAGGAACTTAGATAAAAGACAGACTGTGTCGGGTACAGGGGGAGTTCTTCTTAATCTTTTTCGAAAAATTCAAATTTTTCAAAAACCTTATGCTTTAAAACTTATTCAAAAAACCCTCGATATTACTATCTGTTTGAAAATTATCATCATTTCAAAATGTTTTTCGAAAACTGTGTTAACATTTCAAGTTATGTTTTCAAAAACTTATTTCCTTGAAAGTTATCATACTCAGAAGGTTGTTCAAAATTGTTTCTTTTGATTTTAATAAACTCTAAAGACACAGAGGAAGGTCCACTTCATGATCTACAAGGACTCCTAGGATGTGTTAAATTTAAGGGGAATTTGAGTCAAAAGAAGAATTTCTGAAATGTTATTGTTAATTATTTGTTTTGAAGTTATTAGACAATTCTTATAATTTAAATCAAACCTTAAAACTCAGAGGAAGATCGCTTGTAGTCAACAAGCTTCCTAGGATTGGGTCAAGTTTAGGGGGAGATCAAATTAAAAGAATTATTGAACATTTTCAAAATTATATGTTTTCATGCACTGCACGTTTAAAATACTTTTGAAAACTTAAATAATTTTTTTTTCAAAATACTATTATTTTATTTTTCAAAATTTTTGTGGCTTATGAAATTATCTTTGAAATAATATTTACTTGGGTTGGAGAAATTTCCAGGACACTTAGGAAAATGTCCTTGCAGTCAACAAGGTTTCCTGTGATTGTGTCAGACTGAATGATAAACTAAGTCAAGTAAAATATTGTGTCTTCAAAAGTTCACATATTTTTCAAAATGTACTAGCATATATTTTAAAAGTACTATCATTTTGGATTATCAAAATTCTGCTTAAAAATAATATTTACTTGAGTTTGAAAAACTTTCTGGACACTTAGGAAAATATCCTTGTAGTTAACAAGGTTTTCTAGGATTGTGTCAGACTGGAAAAGAAACCTAGTCAAGTAAAATATTATGTTTTCAAAATGCATAATATCTTTCAAAAATTACTCATATTTTTTTACAGTCTAATAGTTTTCAAAAACTTCACTTAGACTTTCCAAAAAGGCTTATTTTTTTTAAAAATGCATATATTTTCAAAAAATGCATAATATATATCTTTCAAAGTGACTTATATTTTAAAAGATACAGAGTACTTGCATCTCTCAAAAAGCTCAATATCTGTTAAAGTACCTGCAGTTTTTAAAATATTCAAAACAAGTAAGCTTATTGATTAAATATTTTTTGTCATGCATGGACTCAATGAAAATATACACTTGACTCCAATTCTAATTTTTTTAGCATAATTCTTCATTCTTTCAAAATGTTGTTAATTAAAAATTATCAGTTTTAACATTATTCCCTCACTCAAATATTTATATTTTCAAAACCCATGAGCTCTGATACACAAATTTTAAATGTTTTTGAAAATATATTTTTCAAGAGATCTTTATTGATATATGGCCAAGGGGGAGAGTAGAAAAAGTTCTTCCTTAAACTTTTTCCCTTTTTAAAGAAACTTTATTGAAAACTTCGAGTTGCTCTTAATTAAGAATTTCCTTTGTGATACTCAAATGTTTTTCAAAATACCTTTTTTGAACATAGAAATGGTCTAAAACATAAGGAGAAGAATTTCACATTAAGGGGGAGAGAAAGGGAATTTTATTTAATTTTTTTAAAGTGTTTCAAAAATTTCTAAGCATTTCTAAGTGTTTCAAAATTTTTTAAGTGCATGTTTTTTTCTTAAGTAAAATTCTTCTTAGTAAACAGAATTTGTCTGAGCAAAACTTTTTGAAAATTTTGGCAAATGTTTCTATGTAGAGTTTTTTTTGGTGAAAAACTTGTCTAGAAGTTTTACAAATTTTGTTTTTCAAAATACACAAAGTATTTCCAAGCAAATTCGTCTAAGTGTGCAAATTATTTTAAAACAAATTTTTTCCCAATTCTCAAAGTTGAATTTTTTTTGGGGAAATTTGGCTTCAAAATTTTGCCTAAGTAAAATTCCTTTTTCCAAAGCCTTGTAAGTAAAAGCTTTTTTAAACAAAATTTAGGTTTACAAAACTTTTCAAAATTGTCTAAATATAAAAGTTTTTTATGCAAATGCTTTTTAAAACACTTTGTCAAAAAACTTAGAAGGTTTACACAAACTCAAAAACTCTCTATTAGAAACCTTGTTCACCCATGTTTGTTTTTGATATATGTCAAAGAGGGAGGAATGGTCAAAGTTAAGTGTTAAGTTAAGTATTTTATAACACAATTATTCAAGGGGAGTATGAGAAAAAAAAAATTTGTTCAGAAAATTTTTTTTCTATTCAAATTACATTAGTTTTAGACTGTTCAGAATTGCTATATTTCATTAGGTCTTAACCTTCTTTCTTAACTGTTATAAGTTTTTACTTAACTTTGAATTGTGTTGCCATAAATCAAAAAGGGGGAGATTGTTGGTGCAGAAAGCACCATATCGAACCTTGTTTTGATATTGGCAAAGGATTCAAAGTTAAGTGTTATTTGTGATCTAACGATGTTACTAAGTGTGCAGGAAACAAAGTCCTAGCGAAGGGCTGCTAGGCACCTGGCGAAGGACTACCAGCAAACAAAGCCCTGGCGAAGGACTGCAAGGCACCTAGCGAAGGAATGCCAAGATACAAAGCCCTAGCGAAGGACTGCTAGGCACCTGGCGAAGGAATGCCAGGATACAAAGCCCTAGCGAAGGACTGCTAGGCACCTGGCGAAGGACTGCCAGGATACAAAGCCCTAGCGAAGGACTGCTAGGCACCTGGCGAAGGAACCCTAGCGAAGGACTGCTAGGCACCTGGCGAAGGAATGCCAGGATACAAAGCCCTAGCGAAGGACTGCTAGGCACCTGGCGAAGAAATGCCAGGATACAAAGACCTAGCGAAGGACTGCTAGGCACCTGGCGAAGGACTGCCAGGATCTGAAGACCTGGAGAAGGACTGCTAGGCACCGGGCGAAGGACAGCTTGGTATCCAAGACCTGGCAAAGGACCGCTAGGCAAAAGTCCAACCGGAGGAGCCGGTTGGCAACAGGTAAGTTCTCCTGAGAGGAGTAGGTGAGGACGCGTTCCTCGTCGAGGGAACAGTAGGCGTCGGTTCGACCTAGGGTTCCATTTTGGAGACCCAAAGTCAGAACCAAGACAGCTAAGGCTGTATAAAACTAATATATTATTGCTCTATGTTATTTTGGACTAACCCTGGATGCAGGACCGAAGGAACGAGTGTCTGCAGCTCAGAGAGCCTCAAAGGAGTGAGGCAGAAGCTGAGTAAGGCGCCCGGAGTGTCCCGGGCGCCCCCAAGGTCAATACAAAAGAAGTAGAGCAAGTGAATGCTTCGACAGCTCATGGGCGGGGTGCCCCCGTGCTCCCGGGCGGCCCCCATGCTCCTGGGCGCCCCGGATGGTCCGGGCGCCCCCAGATCAAGCTAACGAAGCGGAAGCCAGCGAAGCCAATGGATAAGAGTTGACCCGGTCAACCCGGGCGCCCCCAGCGTCCCGGGCGCCCCCGTCAAAGCCTGATCCCAAGTTTGAAGGGATCAGAGCTGACCGAGAGGAACTCGGATCAACTGACACGTGGGGGGCACCCCCGACGTTCCGGGTGCCCCAGGGGCTATAAAAGGGCCCTCGACCCCAAGGCTTTAGACAATCAATTCTTCCAATGCATTCACGCTCTTCTGCTCCCGCGCTCTGCTCCGGAAACCTACCGACTCGAGATACAAGCGCCGACAACGTCCCTCTGCTCCGAAAATATAATCTACACTGGACGTCGGTAACGAAGAGCTACTTTAAGTTTACTGTACCATTTCTTGTAATAAATTTTGTAAACTGGTTTTGCGCACATATAGAATTGCCCGCAGTAAACGGTCAACGACCGTGGGCCTTGGAGTAGGAGCCGACCGCGACTCCGAACCAAGTAAAACTGCTTGCATCTTTGTGTTGTGATTTAATTTTTCCGCTCCGTATGCTCTTATTTTTAATCCGAAAATGATATACGATATTCACCCCCCCCTCTATCGTTTCTCTCGATCCAACAGAATCAGCTAACAACATTGAACTAGCAACATAATAATCATGAAAACAAGATAAATATGGATCTCCCTTTTTTGTCTCAGTACATTCCTGAGCAATGTTATCTTTCTTGCCACATTTTAGTAAGTCAACCTACTTTTAGAATTCTTCCCATACTCTTTTCTTTAAAATTCTTCTTCATTGGGCCTTCCCAGCACCAATACTAGCATCAGCTTCTTTCCCCTTTCTCTTTCCTTTCTTGAACTATCTTTTCTTATTCTTGAATCCAGATGATCAAACAGAACTTTTAACTACAAAAGCTTGCCCATAAATCCTTATAGATTTTGTTCTCTTCACCTCCAATTCAACATAACGTGAGACACCAATCAAAATCTTGATAATTTCACTGTGTGTAAGATTCTATTTTATCGTTCTCCAAGAATCAAGAAGGGAACGGATAACTACCTAAACCTATTGTTCATAAATCAACTCGTGACCAACATTCTTTAGCTCCCAAATCATATTCAATATTTCTCTCAGATGTTGGGCCATAGAGACATTCAAGTGTTTCTTATAGCCGTCAAACTTAATTGTCAGCTAACGAAGTTTGCACAAGCTAACTCCACGGTATGTTTCTCTCAAGGCAACCCAGATTGCAAGAGCTAATGGTAATGGCTCATACCCATGTACCAAGTTATCTACCATTAAACTAATCAATATTCCCTTAGAAATGGTGTATTTTTTCTTCCATGCCTTATGGGCATCAAAATCACGTTTATGCTGTGTTGTCGAACCATCGGTAAGTACTTCCATAAATTGATTTACAGCTTCTAGACCATTTTGTTCCTTAATAATATATTGTATCTGTAAGTACTCCAGGTTAGTTTTGATGTAGTCAACCGAGTCAAGTTAGGTCCTGTTGGTTTGATGTCTTGTGTCTAAGTGTGCAGGAGCTTAAGAGCACAAGAAGTCGAGTGGAAAACACAATAGACAAGAAGAATGGCACGGGAAGCGAGCCGATGGGCTCGATGCATCCGAGGGATGAGAAAATTACAGAAGAGTATACCGTTGGATGAGAAGATTGTGCGACGTCCGAGGGATGAAAAGCCAAAGAGGAAGACTGCTCGAGGAGAAGGTTAGAAGTTGGGTTCGGGTGAGCTTAACTTCAGATGATCAGAAATCACCCGGAAGCACTAGAGGACTGGTCATCCAATGGTTGACCAGAACCAGGCCAACTTAGCGCTCGAGTGAACTTGGGCACCTGGCAATACAAGTGCCCGAGTGGACTCGGGCGCCTGACCATACAAGCGCCCAATTGCAACTCGCGCACCCTAGAAACTTGACCGAACTCAGGTACCCGTGTCCAATTCAGGCGATCGAAATGTGTCATGTCAGCATCTTGATAACTATTCCAGGCTCTATAAGTAGAGTCCTCTTTGCTTAGAACAAGATAATAATTCTATATTCACTTTCTAATTCTGTTCTGTACTTTCAACGAGTGTAAGAGGCTTCTCCTCCTATGAAAGAGTAATTTAGTTGAGCTATTCATTGCATTGGATTAGCAACCATCCAGGTTGCAAACCAAGTAAACTCAGAGTCTCTCTTTCTTTTAGTTGTTAATTTTATTGATGCTAATTTCTACTATGCTTAACTAATCTCTATTTTTGTTAAAAATAGCAAAAGATTTTGTTTTATTTTTCAAGGCTATTCACCCCCCCCCCCTCTAACCAGCTCGACACGATCCTACAATTAGTATCAAAGCCAAGATGCTTGAGAAGGGCTAACCACCATCTGAAATAGTAAACACATGGTCGGATCGATCGAGCATCTATCCGCCTAAGTTTAAGGGGGAGTTCGCGCTTTGGAAGCGCAAAATGGAGGTATATTTCAAAATTGATTTCGACATTTTACTAATAATTAAGTATAGTTTTGAAGTACCTAATGAATCCAATGGAGATGAAAAAGAAGAACATCTCTGGACCAAGAAGGAAGAAGCTGACTTCGTGGCTAACAGCAAAACAGAGTTTCATTTGATTAATGTCTTGCCGCCACAAGAAGTCAAGTAGATCAGCATCTACCACTCTGCCAAGGAACTTTGAAAAAAAAATCCTGGAGCTTCACAGAGGGACATCAGAAGCCAAGCTGGCCAGACAAGATCTGCTCTGGAATCAACTAACAAATCTTCAAATGGACATTGGAGAAACGGCAGCACAGCTACATGCACGAATCAAAGAGTTGATAACCAGACTCACCAACCTTGGAGAAACGGTGTCAAATCATGACTCAGTCAAATACGCCCTGAATTTAGTTTCAAGGATGCAAGAATGGTCTTCATTTGTAGCCTCAGACTATATTTTGAAAGACCTCAAGGTAAGTAGACTAGAAAATGTTGGTGCAAGATGCATCAGTGATATCCTCTTCTAGTGCTTCAATGTTTAACAATATGCTTAAGTTAGTGATATATTAGACAAGGTAAGGGTTAGTCAAGAAATCCAAGAAATCCGTATCAAGGTAAACCAAGTCCTAGTTAACCTAGGCAATAAGTCCTGGTTCGAAGAATTGAGCACTAAGTCCTGATCATGGATTGGGCACTAAGTCCTGGCCGAGGGTTGGGCACCTAAGACCTGACCGAGGGTTGGGCACGAAGTCCTAGTTCGAGGAAATGGGCACTAAGTCCTGGCCGAGGGTGAGCACCTAAGACCTGACCGGGGATTGGGCACTAAGTCCTGGTGAGTGAAGCTGGGCACTAAATCCTGGTCATGGACTGGGCACGAAGTCCTGATCCGGAAGATCGGGCAAAAGTCCAACCGGAGGAGCCGGTTGGCAAACTTCTCCTGAGAGAAGTAGGCGAAAGGCGCGTTCCCTGGGAAGGGACTACTAGGCGTCGGTTCGACCTAGGGTTTCACGAGAAATCCAAAGTCAGAACCATTCGTTAAGGCTAAGATTATATATGTGCTTGTCTTGTGTTTGTGTATCTTTCAGGTACCTAGAATTGGAGGCAAAGTAGGCGAACAAACACACAAAACGGCCTGGAAAGCTGCTCCTGGGCGCCTGAATGGATATAGGCACCCCCAAGCATTTAGGCGCCCTGGATACCAGGCGCCTGGATGAATCAGGCGTCCAATAAGCTCTTGGGCGCCTAAGACAGGCCAACTTATTAGCTTCGCGAAGTTCGCATTCCGGATGAAATTTTGACCACCAATGAGGCGCCCCAGAGGCTCTTGGGCGCCCGACAAGAAGCTATAAAAGGGGCTTCGGCCCCTCAACTCAGGACATCATTCACAACAATGTTCTAAGCATTCCGAGTGAAGAAAAAGTGCTAGAGATGAAGCTCTGTGACCAAGGAAGCTCCAGGAGGATGTGCGCTGCACTTTGAAGTTCCAGATCGCTGGGATCGTCGACTTTCCTATTTGGTTTGCTTTTACTTTTATACACTTAATTTCCTTATCAATTTTTGATTTTAATACTTGCACTGTAAGACGGGTTTCTCCACCTCCGGAAAGTCCGGAAAGGAGACCATTAGTGGACGGGCGTTTTCCGTGCTTAAGCCTTGGACGTACTGACCTTGGGGGGTTGGGAACCAAGTAAAAACCTGCGCGCACTCTGAGTTGTGTTTTTAGTTTGTTTCTTTATTTTTCCACTGTGCTACTAACTCTTTGTCTAGAACGAAAGAACGAACATCGAAGTTTCTGACAAGATTACGAAAAGTTTTTTTCGAGTTGATATTCACCCCCCCTCTATCGATGGCACCAGTCCTACAAGTGGTATCAGAGCTTAATTGGTAGCTCTTCACCGGACTAACAACCGATGGAGCAAAGACGCCAGGAGTTGAGGGGGAGCCAGGGGCGAATCAGGTATTTTTTTTTAATATGTCTGTTTTCAAATTTCACATAATATGTTTTAAGTGCAGGGAGAGAGGACACTATAAAAACCAGTATACTACTCGTAAGACTCGATCGTCACCACCGGCGGCAAAGGAGGTAGCAGCGCCAGGAGTCCGGAGGGACAAGAGCCACATCAGATGCTTCAGATGTCCAGGGCACGGACACTACAAGAATCAGTGTCCGACCAAGGTACGAAAAACTAATGTTTGCAATAATTTTCAAAATTCTAAAATTTTTGCACAGTTTTTCAAGCATGCTGATATCACTGAAAATATTTCTGATAAGTTTGATAGCTTAGATAGTTTTTCTGACAAATTAGATCTTTTGCATGATCAACTTAGGTTGTTGAATGACAAATTACTAAACATTGATAATACTAAAATATCAGATATGAATTCCTTAATTATTAATATCAATGCAACCATTTTTAGAATTAATACCAATATTTTATCAGATAAGGATAATTATACATTAACTGATATTTCTGATAATATTGTTGATAATGATGAAATTAAAATTAATAATCCTTTATTTTTTAATATTTTTGAAGATGTTAAGAATGACAATATTAATAACGATAATCTTAAGGATAATGATGATATTGTTTCTGATATTTTTGAGAATAAATCTGAAGATAATCCTGATAATCTAGAAACCTTGTAGATAATAATGAAGATTTAATTAATGATTTCTTGAATAATACTGATAACTTTGAAATTAATTATGAAATATTAATTAACAACCCTGAAAACTATTCTACCTACTATGAAGATGTAGAATAATATAACTTTGACGATAAGGATGAGGAGGAAGAAGAATTTCTTAGAATCAAGGCTACACTTAATAAAGTCTACAAAAATTCAAACAAAGCAGAAGTAATAGATAAACTTGAAAAATTAAATGAAAAAATAGTAGATAATTCAGATATTTTTGAATTAATGAAAATGATGCAATTAAACCCACAACTATTATTTAATCCAGAAATTTTGAAATCTAATTGATAACTTAAATCAAATTAAATCTTAACAACTTTAATTAATACTTAATTATTTTAACTCTAATTAATCCTTAATTATTTTAACTCTAATTAATACTTAATTATTTTAACTCTAATTAATCCTTAATTTATTTTAACTCTAATTAATCCTTAATAAATCTTAAACTCAAATTAAATCTTAATCACTTAAATTCAAATTAAATCTTAATAACTCAAATTAAATATTAACAACTTAAATTCAAATTAAATCTTAATTAATTCTTAAATAACTTCAACTTTAATTAATAACTTCAACCTTTAATGATTTCAACTTTAATTAATTAATTCTTAATAATTACACCTAATTAATTCTATAAGTTAAATTTTTATTCAATCCTTAATTCAACATAATCCACGAACTAAAATTCAAATTAATTACCTTCAAATATGCAACTAAATACAATCCTACCCAACCGAAACCTCCAACTAAATAACAACAAATATGTCAAAGTGGGTTGACATATTCGCGGGTTCACACGATATGTATCAAATCGGGAATTTGATACATTATTAGAAACTTAATTAAAAATATTTGACTTGATTGAATCATGCATAAATGTCATGTACATGCATTTGCTAAATTTTTTTGTTATATATATCTGTCATGTCATTCATGTTTAATTTTATGCATGATTTAGAACGGTTAGATAGGAAAAAGACTAGTTGATACTTGCCTAACCTAATACCAGGGTGGGACGAGATGATAGTACATTAGGAAAGCTTGGCCTAGCTAAGTGGAACTAGCCGAAGCTACCTCGCCACATCTTAGACTAGTTAGACCAGAGTTTTTCAAAGAGTAAAATAAAGGTATTATTTCTTTAAAAGGCTTTGTCTAAGGAAAGGGTTGATGATCCAATAAGGCTACGACCAAAGAAGGCATCTGTGTCTCGCCAAGACCTGGAAGCCGATTATTGAAATCTACTTTTAGATTACAAATTGATTAAACTCGAATCTAACTCAAGGTCAACTAGTATATAAATAAATTGTGAAAAATTATTCAAGCATCTCACAATACACCCATAAGGCAACCATGCTTGCTTGTATTAAGACACTTAGAATGGGTGAGATGTTAAGGATTAATTAATTAACAGGTGTTTGTCAAAATATTTTCAAAATCTTTAGGATATTTTTCTAAAAATCTATTTTCAAAATAATGTCTACCGAGAAACTAGGTTAAGTCCTAGTTGGGAACTAGGCAAGGAAAAATCCAAGTCGGTCAAAGATTTAATCGAACACTTAGTGAGGAAGTCCTAACAGGTCACGATTGACCGGGATTAGGGAAGAGAACCCTAGACTTGTGCAT
The DNA here is from genome assembly GCA_024364735.1 of Boesenbergia rotunda. Taxonomy (NCBI): domain Eukaryota; kingdom Viridiplantae; phylum Streptophyta; class Magnoliopsida; order Zingiberales; family Zingiberaceae; genus Boesenbergia; species Boesenbergia rotunda. The sequence goes on from JAGFNQ010004050.1 coordinate 185,566, forward strand.
ACAAGTTAGGATTGAGGTCAATCGATTGGTGTTAGTTTCTCGAATCAGAAGCCCTCTTAATCAATTGAGTGATCGATTAAGAGGAAATGAATCGATTGGGAGAATTGGGTTGCGAGAACAGAAACAGACTGAATCGATTGGGCAATCGATTCAGCCTCCTCTTAATCGATTGAACAATCGATTAAGGAGGATGGTAATCGATTTGTCAATCGATTACAGTGGAATTGCGCGAGGCACAGAGAGGTGTTGAATCGATTCGGCAATGTCTTAATTGATTGGTTAATCGATTAAGCTTCAAAAAATAGTCGTTGAACGACTAAGTCTGACGTAGTAATCGATTGGGTGATCGATAAAGGGAACCTAGGTCGCGGGTATATAGGGTTTTCACGTAGGTTGAAGCGGCACTTCTTCCACACTTCTCCTCCTTCATCGCCATTTCAAGAGAGGTCTTGGAGCATAGTGCTACTGCATTTCCAAGATTCTAGAGGCGATTCCAAGCTAGAAGAAAGCAAGAAAAGAAGAGAGCTCATTGTTATAAATCTTGTAAGATTTTCTTTGTATTGGCTTATATTCTTGTTTTATCTTCTTGAGAGCTTGTACGAGGTTTCTCCACCTCCACGAAGAAGTCTTTCATAGTATTTGAGAGAGTGAGGAGAGTGAATCCTTGGATTAGTTACCTCAAGGAGGTGGATACCAAATAAATCCTTGGGTGTTAGCATTGCTCAAATCTTTCATCGCAACAAATCTTCATCGAGCAAAGATTAGAGCTAATCACCCTCCCCTCTCTAGCTCTCCTACCGGTCCTAACAATATATGTGTATATTTTTATATCTTTATCGTTATCAATTCAGCGATAGTAATTTTTGTTTTACAATTGCATTGAGCACCCCTTGAATTTTTAATCTAGCTCCACCACTGAGTGCAATGACATTTTGCATGAGTGAGATCATGTCTCCAACGAGACCTTTTATATTCATTTGGAATTGACCCCAAGACCAATTCTTTGTTTATAATTGACAGCAAAAGATGGAATTGTCACCTCAATGACCCTTCCAGGATAGTCCTAATTTTTTAGAAGAGAAGTAAATCACAGAAGATTCACCCAACAATAGCAATACATCTAAGGAGGGGTTGAGACAATCAGTAGGACATCCCACATCCGCTTGGAATTGACTCAGGCCTATTACAAGAATATCCTTACATGAACCAACTGTGTCATCCCATAGGGGCAATTCTTTATTTATAATTAGCAGCAAAAAGTTAAAATTGTCACTTGAACCCCCCCCCCCCCCCCCCCCCCCCCAAAAAAAATTGGAATGGAGATAAATCATGGAAGTTTCGCCCAACAATAGCAACACATGTAAGGAGGAATTAAGGAAACCAATGGAGTATTCCGCATTCATTGAAATCTATCTCAAGCCAATTCTTTGTTTATAATTGTAGTGAAAAGTGATTATGCTCATCCCATGTGTCTCCTACATCTCGTCCCCAAGTTATATGAAAGATAAATCATAATGTCAGCATATAACCGATCGATATATGACTAAGGATGGGAAGAGTTTTTTGTCTGAGAATATACATCTGTTAAAAATTAATATATACTCTATTATAATAAATCTATAGTTCTTTAATTAATTGGGCACCCGTGTGAGAGATAATTCTTCGTTACAGTGGTAGAGGAGAGATACAGTTTGTTTATATTAAAGATTCTTTGTTAACGTAATTAAAACTATATAAATATTGTAATGTTTTCAACAATAAGATTTGCAGGGGAATCGAGAAGTAAAATCCATATAATTGATTTCAAATAACTAAGATAATAGGCTTTGATATTGAAGATTATCTTTGTGTAGATTATATGCAAACGTAAATAATATGTTTGAAAAGTGGGGCGAGTTCGTAAATAATATATTACCAACTAGAAAACCTAATCTCCATATATTATCGTAAGTCGATATGTCCGAGTGGTTAAGGAGACAGACTCGAAATCTGTTGGGTGATGCCTGCGTAGGTTCGAATCCTGCTGTTGACGGTGTATTTTTATTTCCTCTTTAGCCCTAACTTTTTTGCTTCAAAAATTATCCTTCGGATTCATACTTTCTGTAAACCCGTCTTCCCTTTCTTCCTGTTCTGGTAGTCATGGCGGAAGAGTCCACCGACGGCGCCGTCAATAAGGCTACGCCACCAATTCCGCGCTACGATTTGGACCCCAAGTTGGACGCATGCCTAGACCTCTCTATCCGCCGTCTCCTTTACTCCTCCCTCGCTGGTGCCTCTGCTGCCGTCCTCTTCTTCAGTGAGTCTTAATAGTTTTTTAGATATTTATTTTTAGATGATACAGTCGATCACTCGATTGAATTTTTGGATGTTCCGGTGTCTTCGGATCTCTAACTTGGAATAGCTTTTTATTGACACTCGCTTACTCCAAAAAACTGTGAAATGCACCCATTTGATTAGAAATTAGGGGTTGAGCGGATCGGACTTCAACTCCATCAGTACCGTTGCCTATAGAAGTAAATGATTAATTGAAAAAAATAAAGATATTCTAAATATTTTGAAAAACAACTTTTTTGGTTGAAACATCCAGCACTTTTATGCTTGACGATTTTAGATATACTACATTGAAAAATGTTAGGTCAACTAGGAAACCAGATGCAGTGTGTATATTCATTTTGGTTATTTAATAATACTGATATTTTGCTATTCGTGCTTATATCTATTTTTCTTTACTGCATAAGGGAGTCGAACTACAAGATGGGCAACTGTTGCTTTTGGTGCTGGTGCAGGAGTTGGATCAGCATATACTGAATGCTCTTACATTCTCGATGGTTATTTGCCAAAATGGCCGTCTTATAAGGTTTCATCTATTTCTTCCTTCTCTAGTGATATTTCTAACTTACCCACCTATTCTGAAATCATGTTCTCTGTTTGCTTGGTTTCCTTTTGTTGAATATATATCTTAATAAGGATGTTGCTTTCTGATCCTTAGCTGAATAAAGTCGGTGAACGTTTTTTTTTTTGGGGGCTTTTGTTGTATATACACTCTTTACTTTTACTTTGTTTGTTGGACTTAAATTTTACATCTTGGAATTGTTGACACTATCTTAGAATAGCTCTTAGAGCCTAACAAAGCTCTCGATTATTAACAACCGGGCTTGCTACTATTATTGACGGTGCTGAAAGTAAGCTTACAATGTGAAGTAAAATGTTTGCAAGGAGGTGGACTTTGCACATATGGTTGGATTAGGAACTATGGTTTTACTTTCTTCTCCCTGTCCTTGATTTTGTAATATGTCATGTGCTAGATTCTCTGGAATTAAGGATACTTCAACTTCCAATAACAAATTACAAGATGCATCAATATCTCAATATAAGTAGGAATGAAGTAGCAAATTAACATCAATCAATTTAGTTTCATCCACTCTTCTTTTTTTGTTGATTGTTCCTTCAATCAGCCTCAGAAAGACTTGGCCTTGATGCATTCTCCATTTTATGTTATCCTTCAATTTTTCCATGAACTCATCCATACACAATCACTGAGTTAAAAAAAAACTGGTATCGGTAGTATTCTATGATGGAAACTCTTGTATGAGCACTAAGTGAACAGAATTAGTCAGCTGCTTCTCTGCTTGTGGATTGTGGAAGTAACTGGGCAAGGAGCTAATGCAGAACACACTAGTAGGTTTTGTAAATTATCATACCATATGGTCGAACACAATGGGAACTGAACTTGTTGACCATGGGCTTTACAGATTATTTGTTCTTTGACCTGAGACAACATCCTGTTTTTCCTTCTAGGATTAAGGGTTTGAGCGAGGACTGATAATTTGTTCACCACTTTCATCCTTTAAACTTTTTGTTTAACAGTGTTGAACCCAACATACGGATACGGTGAAGTGTGAACTGATTATAGGCGGCCAACAGCAGGCAATGATGCCGAGATTTGCTCAATTATGGCAGAATCACTGTTGATTCCATCTGGTTTTGGACAAGTCGATCTTAAGATGAATCTGTGATCCAGACCATCTCATCAATGTAACATCTGTCAAATGTTGCATATGGCAAATAGTAGTTAGTAGCTAGAGATAGCAAGAAAATATCTGTCAAGTTGATGCACATATGAAAGTGTAGTTAGTACATTCATTTGATCTAGTCAGTGACAAAGTTATGAACATTTGAATATGGTTGTTTTAAGTCGAATTTGTGATTATGGGCATTTCTTATTTTAGTCTCACTTAATGGATTTCATTATATGTTACTTTGGGACATTGAGTTTAACTCTAAGCTATGCCATGTCTATGTTCCGGATCGAGGCTTTGACTTTAGATATGATAGCCATCCATTTAATTTACCTTTTTGAGTACGGATTCTTTGAGTTCGTCTTTGGTGGTAAGTTATGATCTTTTTATAACCTGAATCTCACATCGTGGATTATCTTCTTTGAGAATTGACCTTTTGTGTAGATAAGAGCATGATTTCTGGATGTAGACATCTAATATTACGAATGGAGAAACTTCAAAGAACTTCAAATAAGAAGATTTGATTTCTATAGCATCGTTATAACCACTCGAATGAAAAGAACTTTTCTCTTGATATCCTTGATACAATGCTAGTCCATTTGGTTTGGTTCTACCATAATGTGCAATGACTGTGCTTCATTTGGATTTGCTGTTCTAATTCCCTGATACTTGTTTTTCTGACAGGTTGAAAAGTAAAGATCATGCCAGTGGGGGAAGATCTTTGTTCAAGGATTTTTTTCAACATAAATTGTTTTCCTAGCTTTATTATCATGTCCTGTGCACTTGTGCTTGACGATGCTTCGACATAAATTGGTTTGTACTGCTGCATTTTGCAGATTAAAGCTTCCTGCTGCTTTTGTGGCAGCGTTGCTCTGGTACCTAGGGAAAATGCGATAAGCCTCGTTTTAATTATCTCAAAGTCTTGACCTCTAGCTTCATGTCTCTCGTGCCGTGAGTCTTCATAGGATCGACTATTGACTAATGGTTAATATATGAGTGTTACTATTAAAAGGTTTGAGAGTCAAATTCTGACAAAGTCGGTATGCCCATCCTCTCCACACGTTAGTCATAACATTCGGGATAGTAGTTTTCGTGATTTACTTTCTCCGTATTGGCTCTGGGACGGATTGGCAGGGGCGTTGGGGAGAGCAAATCGTCTTTTGCCACTATGTCTCTTGTGCCGTCAAAAAATTATCCTCATGTGATGTGATGTGATGTGATGATTAATTTAGTTTTTTTAATTTATTCCTTTCTAATGATATAAGGATAGTCAAGTGAGGGTCGTTAGGCCATCTCCAACCCATAACACCAAATTTGATGTCATTTTCACACCAAAATAGTGCAATTTCAGCACCAAACACTATATCAGCTCCAACCCACTCACACCATTTCACACCAAAAAGGAATATTCCTTAGAATATTCTATTTATTCTTATTCATATATTAATAATTTAATTATCGATATATATTTTAATTTAGTTTTTATTTTTATGATAATTATTATATTTAAAATTAATATTTTATTTATATTTAATAAGTTAATTTTTCATATTTATAAATATTATAATTTTCATTTTTAATATTTATTACATAATTATTCGGGCATTAATATATTTCAAAAATATATTAAAATCACACACAATTAGGATAAAATATATTACTAATATGAAACAGACAATAATACTTAATTAAAAATACAATATTATGAGAATTTAACAATCAGAATTATTAAATTGTTCCCACATATGATCAATTAAAGCATTTCGCAGAGCAATATGAGCTTCTTTGTCTTTGATTTGTTTGTATCGAGCTAAAAAATCTTCAAACCGAGTACGATCATCTACTGCTGGCTCAACATCTGGAGTTGGCACCTCGAAGTGTTCCACGATTGGTGCATTTAAATCACGTTCATCTTCGATTATCATATTATGCATAATAATACATGATGTCATAATATCATGTAAAATATTTTTCCGCCAAAAACGTGAAGGTCCTGCAATAATTGCAAAGCGTGATTGGAGCACGCCAAATGCACGCTCAACGTTCTTTCTACATGCTTCTTGCTTCATTGCAAATAATTTATTCTTTCTACCTCGTGGATCATGAATCGTTTGAACCAGTGTTGACCATTTGGGATATATACCATCAGCTAAATAGTAACCCATGTTATACTCTTTTCCTTGAATGACATAATGAGCTGGAATAGTAATACCTTCAGCGAGATTAGCAAAAAGATGAGAAGACTCAAGTACATTAATATCGTTATTCGATCCAGGAAACCCAAAATACGCATGCCAAATCCACAGATCATAATCAGCTACAGCTTCCAGAATAATTGTTGGTTTTCCACTACGACCAGAATATTATCCTGCCCATGCTGTTGGACAATTTTTCCACCTCCAATGCATGCAATCTAGGCTACCTAACATACCTGGAAAACCACGTTGCTCACCAATTTGGAGTAGCCTAGCAACATCCTGAGCATTTGGAGATCGTAAGTACTGTCCTCCAAAAACATTAACAACAGCTCAACAAAATCGTTTCACACTTTCAATGGCAGTTGATTCTCCTATTTTAATGTACTCATCAGTAGCATCTGCTGGTAGACCATACGCCAATATCCGAAATGCAGCTGTTACTTTTTGTAAACCAGATAAACCAAGTCTTCCAATCCCATCTCTTTTCTGTATAAAATAGTTGTCATAATTACTAACAGCTTCATAAATACGCATAAATAAATTCCGCCCCATTCGGAATCTTCTTCGAAACATTGCATCATTATACAAGGCATTTTCAGCGAAATAATCATTGAATAGATTTTGATCAGCAACTTCACGATTACGATTGATCACGTTGTGACCAGTAATTGAGCCTCGATGCATGCGTTGGTTGTTTTCTTCGTTGAAATAATTCAAGATAATTTGACTATTGGTAGAAATCACCTGAGAGATCAGTTGTTGTGTTGCGCCAAACTGCGTTGCAAACATTTCCACATAGTTATCATCATCAGAGCTTGAAGATGATAAATTTGAGCCTCCTTCATTGGTGGTATCCATATTTTGGGATAATCGAATGAATGAGGTATATGCTGCTTATGGGGTATATATTTATAATGTAAGTTACACAACAATGACAACATCGGGCCAAGTTAGGCAGACGACATGACCTGACACGGAACAGACATTTTTTTTGTATGCAGATGACATGACCTAACAATGACACATTTGGACAAAATTGCACAGATGACATGACACAACAATGACAACATCGGGCCAAGTTAGGCAGACGACGTGACCTGACACTGAACACACATTTTTTTGTATGCAGATGACATGACCTAACAATGACACATTTGGACAAAATTGCACAGATGATATGACACAACAATGACAACATCGGGCCAAGTTAGGCAGACGACATGACCTGACACGAAACACACATTTTTTTTGTATGCAGATGACATGACCTAACAATGACACATTTGGACAAAATTGCACGGATGACATGACACAACAATGACAACATCGGGCCAAGTTAGGCAGACGACGTGACCTGACACTGAACACACATTTTTTTGTATGCAGATAACATGACCTAACAATGACACATTTGGACAAAATTGCACAGATGACATGACACAACAATGACAACATCGGGCCAAGTTGGCAGACGACATGACCTGACACGAAACACACATTTTTTTGTATGCAGATGACATGACCTAACAATGACACATTTGGACAAAATTGCACAGATGACATGACACAACAATGACAACATCAGGCCAAGTTAGGCAGACGACGTGACCTGACACTGAACACACATTTTTTTGTATGCAGATGACATGACCTAACAATGACACATTTGGACAAAATTGCACAGATGACATGACACAACAATGACAACATCAGGCCAAGTTAGGCAGACGACGTGACCTGACACTGAACACACATTTTTTTGTATGCAGATGACATGACCTAACAATGACACATTTGGACAAAATTTGAATAATTTTATATTCATATTTTTCCCTATATAATGGCTTACCAGATATTGGTATAACACATCCCATGCCAACAATATTTTTGAGAGTATTATCTTCTTCGGATCAAAATGAGTTCAACCCCCACCTCCCGACAAGCTTCATACTCAATTGAAGAAGACAGACATTTATGTCATGTTTACCTTCATATTTCACAAAATTCAATCATAGGAATTAACCAGTCGAAGGATCAATTCTGGGCTAGAATTGAGAAAGAGTATCATGCAGATCCAAATTTTGTGCATTGTAGCCGACCGCCAAGATCTTTGCAAAAAAGAATGAATCTTATGCTTGCTGCAGTATCAAAAATGAAAGGTTGCATACGGCAAATCGAATATTCGAATCCAAGTGGAGCATCTGAACAAGATATTGTAAGTTGTTATGCTCATATTTATTTTAGACTATCTAAATTTTATAATCAAAGTCTAAGTTCATTAATAATATTGTCTTCAAAACTGATATTTAATTGTTTTCTTGCAGTTAACTCGTGCAAGAGCATTGTTAGCACAAGACCCAAAATACACAAAGGGTTTCAAATTTGACCATGTATTCGATATTCTCAAAGATATTGAAAAATTTGACACTACCAATATAAATACTGCAAGCATCAAATCGCGACGACAAACTGCTAATGTTGGTTCAGCTGAACAACAATTCTCCGAGGAAGATTTTCATACACCTTCATCTCCTTGTGTGGCTAATTTTGATCTTAATATTACTTCTTCAGATAGCGGTGGTAGTTCTAGTAAACGACCTCCTGGGGTGAAGAAAGCAAAAATGAAGAAAAAAAATGATGAGCAAATTTCAAAGGTAATCCATATTAATGCTCAACTTGTTGAGGCAATGAATGCATCTACTGCTGCTACTACAAAAATGACAGATGCTATGATCTATAAGCAAGAAACTAAAATTTTGTTAAAGGATTTGAACTTGATCTCTGACCCGATGATGCGTGATTATATACGCAATGAACAAATTAGAATTATGCAAAAGAGAATGGAAGTTCAAGGATCTCGTCCAGCTACACATCAAGGAGAAGGATCTCAGTCATCTCCAATACAGAGAAAAGGATCACAACTCAACCAATATCAAGGTGACGACCAAGAATCTCAGAATCCTACGAATTTTTATAGCCAATATCATAATTATTTGAGTGGAACGGGGAGTGATCTTCCCGAATATTAGTATTGTAATATTTTTAAGTTTATGTGTGTTGTGCTCCTTATGTATTTGTATTCCGAATATTAGTTTTTATTTGTATCCCTAAATATTTTTAAGTTTATGTGTGTTGTACTCCTTACGTATATGAGTGATTATTAGTAATATTTTAAATTTGTGTAAGTGCTATTTTATTTTGTATGTTAACATAATAGATCATGCATTTTACATTTATGCATATTAATTTTTTAAATATTCTATTATATATGTATTTAAATTAGTTAAATAATTTATAAATAATTACATTTATGCATATTACATTTTTTAAATATTCTTTATAAATATGCATAATAAAATTAAAATATACTATTATATATTTAATTTATATTTATAATAAATAATTACTATTACTATAAATAATGAGGAAAAAATATTTATAAATTTATTTTTATTTATAATATATAATAATAAATATTTCATAATATATATTTAATAATATATATTGTATTTATGTTTATTAATTATATGTAATATAATATGATAAAAAAAAACAATGCACCAAATTTGGTGTTGCAACAGTGCAGCACCAACACTGTTGCAGCACCATTTTTGGTGTAAAATTTTGGTGCTCGGTTGGAGTAAATTTGGTGTTGTTTTGACACCAAATTTGGTATTATAGGGCTCGGTTGGAGATGGTCTTAAGATAATAGATTTCACTTTATTTTTTGCAAAATTTATATCTCTCTAGCCGCTCAATTATCAATAGCTTCATGCTGCTTTTGTGGCCTTATTATTCTGATCTTCACATGATAAATTGATGATTAAATTTATCAAAATTAGTATATCTATCTTCCCCGTGTACTAATCATAGTATTCGGGTTAGTAATCTTTATGATTTATCTTCTTCGTGTTGGTCCTGGAACGGATTGACGAGGACGTTAAGGGCGAGTGAATCGTCTTTTGTCACCTCTCCTTTCGTTAAGAAATTACCCTTATGATTAATTTTATTTTTTAATTTATTCCTTTCTAATGGTATAGGGGTAGCTGTGGGAGGACCTCTAGGAATTTGTCTCTCCAGCTGGTCAATTATCAATAGTGATTGTTCGGCGATTATAAATTCTTCATTATTTGAATAGCAAATAAAACAAAATCTGATGGTAGAATATTGGTACTTGGATAAATTTTGTCATAATCAATTCGACATTTGACATTCGCAAGTCATGTCGTATACGAGTCAATTTGATTCGGTATAAATTTAAACTTTAGATTTGCTTCTTTATACACTCATGTGTGAGAGTGTTTACAATTACAATGCTTTTAAAATAATATAAATTATTTACGAGCCAATTTGATTCTGTATAAATTTAAACTTTAGATTTGCTTCTTTGTACACTCATGCGTGAGGGTGTTTACAATTACAATGCTTTTGAAATATACGCCTCATTCATAAATTTCTTTCTTGTTTTTCATTCAGATATATTCAATTGTGAGCATAATTATAATTTTTTAACTTAAATATTATAAGTCAAATTTTAAACTAAATCTTAAATTTAAACCCATATATATATATATATATATATATATACACGAGCCTTTTATTAAATATATGCATAACGAATATATCGCGAATCTCTTAATAAATATATTTGTAAGTTTCTAAATGAATATATTCGAGAATTTATGAATTAAATATTATTAAGTTCAAATTCAGCTCATTAATATTTTTGATTTCGAAAACAAATTTGAGCTTGGTATGTTAACTTAATTAAATGAATTCAAACGATTTTTTTTCGAATAAAGAACCCTAATACTTTGCGAGTACGAGTGACTTGGCTCATTTATATTATGACCAGTAGGAGAGCTAGAGGAGAGTGATTAGCTCCGATCTTTGCTCGTTGTAGATTTGTTACGGCGGAAGACTTGAGTAATGCTAACACCTCGATTTTACTTGGTATCCACCTCCTTGAGGTGACTAATCCAAAGATCCGCTCCCCTCACTCTCTCATACACTATGAAAGATCTCATTCTTGAGGTGGAGAAACCTCTTACAAGCTTGCAAGAAGAATACAACAAGACGAAGCAAATACAATAGGAAATCTTATAAGATTTACAACGATGAGCTCTCTTTGCTTTCTTCAAGCTTGAGATCGCCTCTAGAACCTTGGAAGTGCAGCAACACTATGCCCCAAGACTTCTCTTGAAATGGCGAGGAAGGAGGAGAAGAACCGTGCCAGAGCTGTCGCTTCAAACCTACGTGAAAACCCTATATACCCGACGCATAGGGTTCCCCAATCGATTACCACGTCAAACTTAGTCGTTCAACGACTATTTTTTAAAGCTTAATCGATTAGCCAATCTATTAAGAACAACCTTAATCGATTGTTGAATCGATTCTGCACCTTTTTATGCTCTTGCGCAATACTGCAGTAATCGATCGCCCAATCAATTATCGGACCTCTTAATCGATTGATCAATTGATTAAGAGAAGGTTGAATCGATTGCCCAATCGATCCAGTCACATTCTGTTCTCACAACTTATTTCTCCCAATCGATTACTCAATCGATTCACACCTTCCTTAATCGATCACCCAATCGATCAAGAAGGCTTCTGTTCGTGAGAAACCAAACCCAAATCGATTACCCAATCGATTGAGTCCAAGTCTAACTTGTGTGCACAAGTCTAAGGTTCCCTTACCTAACCTTGGTCAACCGTGACCTGTTAGGACTTCGCTATCAAGTGTCCGATCAACCCCTTTGATCAACCTGGATTTCTCCTGGCTAGCTCCCAGCTAGGACTTAACCTGATTCCCAACCAGGTTTGTTTAACCCTCAAGTTAGATCTAGTCTCTCGGTAGACTTCCACCTTGCCAGCATGTGATCTCCCCGATCCACCTGGACTTCACCTAGTCCCACTAGGTGTGCCTAGTCCCACTAGGACTTTTCTCAGTCAAGTCTCCAGTCAACCTTAACTCACTTGACTCACACGATATTCAAACATCATTATCAAACATCGCAACATCCAACCTTAAACTTACCAAGCTTACCAGACATAAATTCACTCAAGCCTAATCAAATTAGGTCAATCTTGACCTAATAAAGATTACACCAACAATTTACACTCGGACGTTCTAAGAGACTCGAGGGCACCTTCTCAGCGAGGAAATTAATCTACTTGACGCCACAAACACTCACCGAGTGTCTAGCTCGACGCCACAAACACTCACCGAGTGTCTACAGCATGCATCCCTCCGGAGATTCCTACTCAAAATCCAATTCCAAATTTTTCAGCTCCAGAAGAAGAAATTGAAGCTCCACAGGACCATTCTAGACTTTTATTTTCTGATGATAGTGTTATTGAGGGTCCTAATTTTTCTGACACTGTCGTTGCAGATATTACAGGAGAAGCATGCAGAGGAGATGATTCCATAGGTGTAGGGGATTGCACTAAGCCCCAGGGACCACCACAAGATTTAGATAACGAACCAGAAAGTGTAGGGACTTGCATGGTGGAAGCAAGCACCCAAGGATCACCAATTGATTGTCCACCAGAGCCTGAGGCTGATGAGGAGCATGAACATGACTAGGAGGAGGCCACAGATACATCTACTACTATAGAACCTTCAGGTATTATCCAGCACGCTCAGGTAAGTATTTCTCCTCTTTGTTCAGAAAAATTCAAAAAGGTACCTAGTGCTGACTTTATTGATTCTGATGAATTTATTGATATACCTTGTGTAGAAATTATTTGTGAAAATCCAATAGAGGTACCAAACATTGATTTTATTGATCATCATGCATTACTTGACACATCTTTTGTAAATATGGATAGCGAAATAATTTTAGAGGCACCCATAATTGATGTAGTTTGTTATGATGAATCTTTAGATACATCTTTTGTAAATATGGATAGCGAAATAATTTTAGAGGCACCCATAATTGATGTAGTTTGTTATGATGAATCTTTAGATACATCTTTTGTGGATATGGATAGTGAAAATTTTTTAGACGTGCCTGAAATTGATGTTATTTATTTTGATGAATCTCTTGCTATATCTTATGCTGAGGTTGAATGTGAGAAACTCATAGAGATATCTGAGATTGATTTGATTGGCTGTGATACATTGCTTGATACACCCTTGATTGAAAATAATTGTGAAATTTCTATTGATGAGCCAGAAATTGATTTCTTTATTTATGATGAGTATCTGGATGCAAATTTTGTAGGAAATGATTTTGATAATTTCATTGAGGTACCAGAATTTGATTTAATTGGACCTGATACAGTTTTGGATTTATTTAATGCAGAGGTTGAATTTATATCATTTCTTTCTGACCCTGAACGCTTGAGAGAGGTATTACATTGTTTTGCAGGGTCCAGAAGACTCCAGGAGTGGGTGCTCCAACTGAACAGACTTCAGCCTCCTGGAAGGACTTCTGAAAAGCATCAAGAAGGAGGAGATGATTTTACTCTAATTCGAAGCACTCCACCCCTTCCATGGATTTTAAACCTGAATCGACTTAGGCCACCAGAGCAATTTTTTGTAAAGTTCAAGTGTGGGGGAGTTCCAACACTCTCGACCACCCATTTTCCTCCACTACCACGATGGAGGCTACTTCTGGATAGGCTACGTCCACCAGAATAAAGGGGAGTTTGATTTTTCTTGTATTTTATTTTATTTTATTTTTCATTTTCATGCTTCCTAGAATTAGAATTTTCCTTTGAATTGAGTCCTTGTAAATAAATGCATGTTATTTCTTTTGTCACTTTTTCTTGCATGAGTAGAAATAAAAGTATCCCTCTAGGTTATCTCCATAGCATTTTAGAATCTCTTAGAAAATAAATTAAATTTGGTTGTTAAGACTTGAGGTTTGAGCTAATGGATGAATTCTTGGATGCTTGAGTACTACTTGCTTTAGATTCTTAATTGAGGACTTGGGATGAATTATTTTTACCTAGTGAGAATTAGCCTTATTTTTGTGACACATCTATGTTATTGTGCTCTAGAACTTGCTTAGGTTCTTTCAAAATCATATTTCAATGATTGGATCACATCTATAGAGGCTAATCCATTTGTTTTCCTTTCCACCTCAATTTTTAGCAATAATCATGTTTATCTTATTTGTCCTTACTTATTTCCTTCTCTTACCTTCACTTTTCTTTGGACTTGTGTTTGATATGTTTCTAATGCTATTTTGCCCGAGACGGACAAAGATTCAAGTGTGGGGGAGTGACTCTAGTTTTGGATGCATTTCAACTCGAAAAAAAAAAAATTTTCATGTGCCAAGTGAGTGATGTTTGGTGCCAAGAATGAGCAAGAAGGATGGAAGCCATGGGAGACTTAGATTCTTTACTACATTTTGAAGATCAAAGTGGCAAACAAAGAAAAAATCTGCACCATAAAAAAAAATCAGTGCCAAAAAGGAAGGATGAGATAAAAGAAGGAAAAAATGGAAGTGTATCAACTTACCTAGTGAAGCATTTAACTCTTCATTACTATGTGATGTATTTATTTTGGGAATCAGAGTTTAGTAATGACTATGCCGTAGAGCTGAAATGGAGAGTAAAACAGAAAAAAAAAATTCAGAAAACAAAATCAAGTCAAGTTGGCACGCAAGAAGAAGTGAAGCTGTGAACAAATCAGATTTAATGCAAAACTTTTTTGCTAACTGATGGGAAGGAAGTAGAGGATGCAAGAATGAAGAACCTAGCTATTCTAGATGCTGAATTCTGCTGCCGATTAGCTGCTGAAATCAGAGAAGGAAAATACAGAAAAAGAAAAAAATCTGGAAAATTCAGCAGAGACAATATGAATTTGCAGCTGTACCGAAACTGAATTGAGATGCAAGGGATGCTGAGATCAGATAAATCTGAAACCAAGCAAATCTGAGATCATTGCAGAGCAAATCAGTGCCAAAAACAGTGTGCAGATAAATGATACAAGCTGAACTTCTGAGCTGCTGATCACAAGCTGGAAATCTGAGAAGTTTGACTTGGAGCTGATAAATGATACAAGCTGAAGTCAAAACAAGCTGCAAAGTGCTGTAAACATTCTGTGAAGGGCTGTTGATCATTCGGCAAGATAAAAAGAAATGAGAAGAATGCAGTTTTTCTCAACTAAAGGATGAATTGGTTTCCCTAGAGCATGCATTTGAAGCTCACGGCAGGTTTGAGTGGAGGCAAGTTCTGAACAAAGATTTGGGAAGCATGAGCACAATAAGATTGAGCAAAATGGAAACCAAGAATAGAAGTGGCAGCTGACCATAAAAAAAACAGTTTGAGAAAAGAAAAAAAAAAGAGAGAAATAAAGTGGCACACAACAAGTGAACTTTGGCACCATGAAATCAAGTGAAGTTTCTCACATCCAAATCAAATTCTTTGCTCCATTACATTCTGAATTCACTAGAGAGAAAGAAAGAAAGAAAAAAATCTGAGAAAAGAGTGAAAGAAGCAAGGTTGGCACAAAAATTGAAACTTGGCACATTGAGATCAAATGGAGTTATTTTTTCATCCAAATCAAAGGAATTTATTCAAGTTCTACTCCACCACGCTTTTGATGTCACTAGAGGACTGATAAGAGTGGCAAATGCACATTGGAAACATTTTTAAACAACCAAGTCCTCCACTCCATCAAAATTTTTTATTTTCTTAGTCTTTATTTCATTTCTCACCATTTTTCATGTCTTCATTTGTTTTTATAGTTGTTGATCCTATTCATGATTAATGGTAGAGATTAGACAATAAGCAAGCCTATGGTAGTGCAAGAAGCATATGTGTTTGAGTGAGCTCCACTTCCATCATCAAGTTAGAGCTTAAGAAGAGAGCCACCCAAAATTTTCCTTGAAAGGCTTAGTGAGTTTAATTCATCTCAATGACTCATGATAGATGAAAAGGCCAAGTTGTTGATTTAAGGACAAGATACTAATCCATAGAGCTTAGATTTATGAGAATTAACAACCTTAGGTAATTTCTTTTCATTTGCTTCTAATTATGCTTAAGAGAGCCTAAGGGATACTTATTTAGTTGTTTCGCGAGACGCTCAAGGTTAAGTGTGAGGGAATTGATAAGCACCATTTTATTGATTATTTTAATTGCTAAAATCCATGTTTGACCCATGTTTTTATTGCTTAATTATGATTTTACCCTAGGTTTTGGAACTTTATCTTATTTTGGACTTAATTGAAAAATTACACATTTTTTGGATTATTTGGCCACTAATTTTCTGATATATTTTTGTAGGCACGAAAGGATCCTGGACCTAGGGCATACTGGGTCAAACTTGAGTCGGAAGTGAACCGGATCGAATTATCAAGCCTACGATTAATCCGGGCCGTCCGATTCAAGAGCGGCTAGATCTGAGCCATCCGAGACGATCTGAAGCAATCCGAGCTAGGGTTAGGGTTGATCAAGCTCTATGATCAAGATCTGAAGGTTTCATCCCAATCAGAGCTAAATCAACCGTTGGATCAAGCAAGGAGGGCTCTAGAGCGTCCATTCAAAGACTAAGTTGATCTGGACCATCCGTTGCAAATCTGGAGGATCCGAGCTACCACAAGGCAGATCCTGACCCCAGATCATCATCATCAAAGTTTGGCTCCAATCAGAGCAAGATCNTGATCAATTCTTGTGTTCAACTATGTGTCATGATCAATTCAAACCTCATTAGAAATCTGCTAAGGGAAAGGAGGTTTAGAGGAGTTCAAGGGGGAAACTTTCATCATCTACACCTCCTCCGAGGCCTCCACTCCCCCACATACTCGATTTCAGAGTATCGGTCTTGCTCTCAATTTCCAATGGCACAATTTTAAACTCATGCCGTGTCGAACTATAGACCCAATTTTTATCTATGAGCACTGTCCAACAATCCGACAATGTATTGAATTTTATAATCTTCAACCCATATTGCACTTTGAAGGACCGATCAACCTTGATTTGGTTTTTGAGTTCTATAATAACATGGTGAGTGGAGAGGGCACGGGATGGAAAACCCGTGTTGCTGGTATCGATCTCGATTTCAATCGATCTATCTTCATTGATTTTCTCGGGTGTCGCAGGTCAAACAATGATTTCATCCTCTCCCTTTTCCTCCTACTCCCCTTCCAGTTCCTTTCGATGGAGTGACTCCCGATTCCATCTACGAGTACTTTCTAGGTCATCCCAGGCCAGAGGGTTCTGGTAAGCGCACCCGGGCCTTTCCCACTTTCCCTGCTCTTCGACTTTCCCCTGTTGACTATGTGTTGTTTAAAATCATCACCAATTGTCTCCTTCCCACTACCTCGAAACATCTCGATGCGATTCGACCGTTCCACTGCTTGATGCTTTACGGGTTGCATCAGCAGCTAGATTTTGACCCAGTGGCTTCGGTTTACTTCTCTATCATCGTACACAGTATGCCTTCATCCCAGTCGGTCTATATGCCATTCGGCCACATCATCACTGCCTGGCTGGCGTCGGTTGGCATCGATGTTTCACAGGGCCGTATTGTGCCCATGACCCGACAGGACTGCCGTCTGGATCGTCGCATGCTTGCTCAGTCCGGCATTGTTCTCGGGACTCAGGGGCTAAGGTGGAAGGCTCGCAGACATGCAGGGGAGCTACCGAGAGCAGCCCGTGACCAGGGGGCGCTAGCTACTACTGCCGATTATGATGAGTGGGCTCCTGATCTACGCTGGCAGGTAGCGGAGATAGAGCGGAAGTTAGAGCACGAATTGCATATCTCTGAGCTCTGGCGACAGGAGGTCCGCTTAAAGTTTCAGACTTTTGATCACCGTCTCGATGTTTTGGCCTCTGATGTCTCTGAGATGCACTCCTTCCAGGACAAATGGTATGAAGAATGGTATCATCATACATTTCCAGATGGTGCATCTCCCAATGGCCCTTCACCAGGAGATATCATTTACATTGATGATTCGGACGATGATCCAGCTGACGATTGACCGCTCTATGTTCATGTTTGTTGTTTTTGACGGATGTGTACATCCTGACCTTTTTGTTCCATCTTGCTTAAGATGTTCCTGTCTGATGATGCTATGATGACTAGTATTTGGATTTGTGCTATATTACTATGATTATGTTTTTATCACATGATAATATGCATATTGTTGATGCCATGTTGTGTATATGCCTATGATCTGCATGATTGATCCATTGTCATGTTCATGCTTACACTGCCATGTTTACTTGATACTTATGAATATTATGGCATGTTCTGCGATCTTATACTTCATACGCATATGATGCATGTGCTTGCTATGTCTTATGATACCTTTTCACATGCAGTCGTATGATTATTCCACAAACTATTACATCTTTGTTGATTTGGGATACCCCTAGGGTTGAGGGGGAGTTTGTTTAAAACTTAACAGCCTCTCTAGCTCCTTTTCGGTGTTCGACAAAGGGGGAGAGTGTGGATTGGTTAAGTTTAGAATGACCATGTTGTAGGGGGAGGATCTGGATTCCCCTATGATTCTAAAGTTGAAAAGAATATTGATTGAGATCACTAAACTTAAAATCGGATTGTCAAACAACAAAAAGGGGGAGATTGTTGATGCAGTCTGGCCCTGATTGTTGTTTTGGTGTTGACATCGATTTTAGTTTAGGTTGATCATTGTTGATTATGATTAAGTCCTGATCGGGGATCAGGCATGGTATGGAAAATCCTAGTCTGGAGGGCTAGGTGATGAAAAATCCTAACCTGGAGGGTTAGGTGTTGAAAGTCCTAGTCTGGGAGGCTAGGTGTTTGGAAAAGTCCTAGTCTGGGAGGCTAGGTGTTGGAAAAGTCCTAATTCGGAAAGGTTGGGTGAAAAGTCCTAGCTTGGAGGGCTAGGTGAAAGGTCCTAACTTGGAGGGTTAGGTGCAAATTCCCATCCTGGAGAATTAGGTGAAAAAGTCCTGGCTTGGAGGGTCAGGTGCCTAGCTTGGAGGGCTAGGTTGGATGATGTTCTAACTCGGAAGGGTTGGGTGAAAAGTCCTAGCTTGGAGGGCTAGGTGAAAAGTCCTAGCTTGGAGGGCTAGGTGAAAAGTCCTAGCTTGGAGGGCTAGGTGAAAAGTCCTAACTTGGAGGGTTAGGTGCAAATTCCCAACTTGGAGAGTTAGATGGAAAATCCTTAGCTTGGAGGGCTAAGGTGGATGGAAACTTAGCTTGGAGGGCTGAGTTTGAGTCTCTGGATCGGTCTGGTGATCGATCAGGGATTCTGGCACGCTGCTCCTTCGTGGATCGGTCTGGTGACCGATCCAGCGATGGCTGATCGGTCGGAGCACACAGTGAGGTTGGGAACCTACTGTGTTGCTCCTGATCGATCTGGTGACCGATCAGGGAGTATGCGTTTCACCCATTGACTGGCTCCTGATCGGTCTGGTGACCGATCAGGGAGCGAGTAGTGAGGTTGAGTTCCTTTGCTGAACTGCTCCTGATCGGTCTGGTGACCGATCAGGATCACTGTGCAGATCGTTCCGGAGAACGATCAAGTGTCGCAGGTTCCTCTCTATGATCGATCAGGACGGATCCTGATCGGTCTGGAGCCAGTCTAATCGGTCTGGTGACCGATCAGGAGGCTGCCTGATCGGTCCGGTGACCGATCAGAAGGCTTAGCTTGCGAGACTCAGAAATCGCTCAATATAAGGGTGGATCGGTCCGATGAACGATCCACGACCTGGGATCGGTCTGGTGATCGGTCCAGGAGAATCTCAAGAAAATCGCGATTTCTGATTGAGCGTTGGGGATCGATCAGGACGGAGCCTGATCGGTCTGGAACCAGCCTGATCGGTCTGGTGACCGATCAAGAGGCTCTCTGATCGGTCCGGTGACCGATCACTTTAATTCAAACTGCACTGTCATACGCTCTGATCGCGTCTGAACACAACTGATTCGCTGCCACTTTTCTCTGATATTTGATATGCTGCTTGATTTGGTGCTCTAATACTCTGATTGAGTTTCAGGTGACAGGGGAGGATTCAAACACTCAAGGAGAAGTCAAAGAGAGCTTTCCTTGGAGCAGGTTTGTCCCTTTCTCCACACAGGTTGCAACGGCTGGATGCAGGACTGAAGCTGCTGACTGAGGCTTGGCTGAGGGAGCTCAGGAAGTTCAGTTAGGGTTCAGTGTAGCTGGCGCGTTGGCAGTGAGGCAGTTGTAGGTTGCTGGAGATGAGTTCATCTGTCGCTTGGCGGAGAAACAAAAGGAACGGGAGTTGTGGTGTTCAGTAACGATTTTGATCCTTGTGCTCTTGAGTTCCTGCGTTGTGTTCCACATCAAGCTTGCTGTTCTTGAGTTCTTCAATCATTCTGAGCAAGCTATTGAAATGCAATCATCATACTTGAGCACTTGAAGGAGAAGACAAGAGGCTTGGAGTCCAACAGTGGGAAGACACGGAGAAGGGTTCTTGCGTGAGATCGCCACTGGGTGGAGCTCAGGGAAGCTTGCTGTGTTTTTGTCCTTGCTAAGTGTTTGAGTAAGATCCTTCTTGTTGTTTCTTTGTGCTTAAACTATATCCTTATTTGAAACATACTGTGGAGAGGTTTCTCCACCGAGAAGGAGGTTGCTTCATATCCGGTGATTACCGGGGCTTGATCTGCCGACGATCAAGGGATCGCCCACCTTAAGGGCACGCCAAGGAGTAGGGGCAAGTTATCCCCGAACCTTGTAAAATCTCCTTGTTAGCGATCTTGCTAATCTTGCTAGTTAGGTTTTGGTTTAAGTTTCTGCAAGTTTTGTTTTCATACTTCCGCTGTGCTATTAATAGCTTCAAGTGCAGAAATTTGATAACTCTTCAAAGAAGAAGTGATTGGCTATATTCACCCCCCCTCTCTAGCCATCTCGTTCCCAACATGGTGGTCTTACATAAAAGAAATGCTCTTTCCATCCTTTGTGAGATGAAGGGAATCTATCCAGAAATTTATATCCCAACCGGGCCATGAAATGGAAAGACCCTAAGCTCGTCTGCATCAGGTGGAAAAAATAATGTTTGAACAAGAGAGTTAAAGGAATATCATACAATTTAAATATGATGATAACCCCACTCAGAAGACTAAAAACATTCGAGGTCATCTGGTGTAAAGGTATTTGGAAATATCAGGATACCTCTTGGAAGAAGTGGGGTATAGAGAATCTCAAACCATACTCCACCTAGCCCATGAAGAAGGTGTAGAAACCTTGGGGCGGGGCACAAGGCACTTGATCAGACTTAGGAGCGTTGATCCTATAATTCAAAGAGATACCATACTTGAGGCGAGTAGTAATGATATGCTCCCGGATAACTTAGACCTAGCGCATTCATACCAGGGGCTAGATACCTAGGTTCAACCATGGAAAACACAAAAGGGGAGGGAAAATGGTTGTGTGTGTGTGTGTTCAGAAGACTTCACTTTTTTATCTTGATCGTCAGATCTAGGGCAAGAGGATAGCAAGTGTCATTTTTTATGGGACGAACATTCTTGGAAGGATGACACTCTCCAACATGACCGCCGCCCCTTACCAAGAGAGGGCGACCATGTGGTAAGCAAGAGAATTGCATAATAAAGAGTCTGACCGCCGATTAGCTCCTTCGCTCTTTTCGGTAAAGCACGTGCAACCTTTTTGCACGCCTCATTAAATGCGAGGCACGCCGCATTAAATGCAGAGCATGCCTCATTAAAGAGGATTAGCCTTCAAATCTCTGATAGAATCATCACCTTGATTTCGACATTTAATGCACCGACGCAATCTCTCTCACGTGGCAGTCCAATCAGTCAGATTCACATCTCCTTCGATTGGACTTTAATGGGGGTCTTATAATTGGGGATGTATTGAGAGGTCGCCACGTGGTAACTGATCAATAGCCACCACAAGACAACAAAAGAGCACAAGGATGGCCAAGCCAAGAAAGTACCTGCTCGGGCTTTCTAGGCTTCCAACCTGTTCAAGATAGCCCGCTCGGGAGGCTAAACAACTCGGTCGACCGTATGTATTTGGGGAGCATGGTGAACGCTGCCCAAGCATGATAGGTTAACATGGTCTGGGCGGCGAAAATTGTTGGTTAAAACTAAGGGGATACTAAGCGATATCCCTTAGTAGAATAATCAAAGAACTTTTAAAGCATCTCTAAGATATGAAAAGATCACATTAATGAGAAAAGTTAGAAATGTATACAAATAAATGCCTCAATAATTGGGAATAATAACGGTCATAATAGAGATGTCATTCTTGCCCTTAATGACGGGAAATGAAAAGTCACAGTCGAAGAGTATAAAAGGAGTCCAGGAACCCCTAGGAAAAGATGTGGCAATTTTCTAAACTCTTTTCCCCTTCCATTTTCGATCTTATTTTCTGACTTGAGCATCAGAGTGATACCTCTGGGATCCCTCCCGATGCCATTCTAATATTCTTTTTCTCCTTGAAAGCTGTGATTTCAGGTCTCAGTTGTCAATGTTATTTTCTTCTCACCATAAACCAATTTGCATCATCGAAATTCACCATCCACGTTGTCAATTTCCGGAACCCTATTATTTTTTTCTCTCGTCTACGTCTTAAAATAAATAAGGTAATTTAGATGTGTAATGCATTTATCAAGGCATTTTATCAAGGCGTTTAATCCAATTAATTCCGTAGATGAACAACCTTCTCTTATATTCATTCATCGAATGAATCCGGCAGTACAAGAAAGTTATGACACATTAACCCAGTTGTCTCAACAGTTCAGGTAATATAGGTGTAAAGTTGTCCAGTATGAAAATTGAATCTCCCATACATGAAAAATCGACCATGCCTATTTGAAATGGTAAGATTGGTTGATAATGAGTTGAGCGAAATGCATGGATGGCAGGGACATTTTCAAAAAAAAAACAGATGTGTCTTTTTTGGCAAATTTTAAATTATGATGCTGGTTTATTTTGGGTAAGCAATAAAGTTGGTTAGATGCCCCATTTGACTTGACTTAAAGGTGCAATGGGGTCCCGAGTGTGTGCCTTGGCAAAAACCAAAGATACGTTATTGATTTTCAATCTTGGGCTCGTCATCGCCTGCACCCACCCACCGTCTTTATCGCACCGCACCATGGCCCCAACGGGTTTTCTATTTCCATCCAAATAAATACACCATAAATGATCATTTAAGTACGCAGATTCCAATAAGTTTAATTATCTGATGATCACATTCATTTGGCAGCGATGTGCCAGAACATAGTTTTCCATAACAAGTGTGAAACCTAATTCGATCCACGTCTCTTTATCCTCAGTTGGAAGCGTAGATTTTAGCATATTCAAATTCAACTGAGATGTTGGTCAAAGTATTGATGGTGCATTAGCCCCGTGATCACTAGCTTCTTTTGTCCATTCTAAAAAGCCATGCACGCATCCCAATAAAGCGTGAAGAACGAGTCGGAGGCTAAGAATAATTAGGCGAAAACTATAGTTAAAGATCATTTTCCCAATATCTTCATTTTGCTTTACAATTTCTATTCCTCGTCGTTCGTGGTCTTCTCCAGCACCGCTTGCACTAGCGGCTAGGGGAGAGGGGTTTCGCAGGCAGTAGATTCTCTTCTGTTACCGGTAACAGACGACTCTGAGATGACATCTCATGAGCCTCCCATACCTCGAAGGCGATAACAACCAGCGCAGAGGTTTTGGTCTCACGCATTTCTCCCGATCTGATTGATTGATGCTGATTGATGGATGATGCTCTACGTCTTAGCTCATAGCTCATGTATAATTCCAGGCCTAATAAAAAATGATCGCAAGCAAATGAGATGAATCCCCTCATTATTACGCACCCCACTCTCCACCATATTTTAAAGAGAGAAAAAAAAGGAAACATTGATTGGATTGGACAGCGCTTAAACAAAGTCCTCGAGGTTACTGTGATGAACTTGACTGATACCCTCCGTACGTGCAAATTCTGACACACTTGCATGCCTAGATTCGTGCACTGCATTGGCTCTCCTCTTCCCCGAGTCAAGATGCTCATGCTCCTCCGTCTCTCCTCGCCGACTCTCCCAATCCTAATCCTGAGGCCTGAGAAGGATGGAGATTGAAGGAGGATGCCGGCTCGTCGAGGCAGTACAGTCATTTGGGTCAAAAGTTTTGGGGAGACGAGTTGCATGGAGATAAGCGACTGAGTAACTAAAGTAAAGAAAACTGGAGGAGGGCATCATTCCATGCTCCTTAGCTCTTCCCCCAACGATCTCCTCTCCCCTCGAGCATCATTCTCTCTTTCTTTGTTTTTTTTTTACATCCCAAGGCATAGGTTACGTGATTCCTCTGCCTCCGGCTTGAGCTCCTTCCGAGTTCCTGACTTTTTGATCTTGATATTTTGTTGGCAGTCTACGAAAACTGTTTATATTTTAGGTCAAGTTGTTCTTATACACCCCCACCTGTAGGATGCGATCATTCCTCGTGTTGACATTGTCAAATCTCTGCAAAAACCTGTCTCCATTCCCAGGGTTCAAGCGCATTGTAACTTGCTTGCCTAAAATTTTGATCCTTTATCTGATAGTGAACCAGGGCATTACAGCTCGTGGGATTGGAGAAGACAGACACAGAAATGGAACAATACTCAGTAAACATTTTTTTGTAGACATTGATCATTATTACTATAATTCTGAACTTGTAAACACATATTGACACATAAAGGAGAGCTCGAATGCTCTCTCCCACCAGTGATCATCACAATCCCTAAGAAAACCAAATACAACTTATATCTAATGCTTACTAGTTTTCTATATCTAAGTTGCACTGGAAAACATATATAGACTTTTACCTAAAACAAAGGTGAAGATGAAGGGGAAAAATAGTAAATTACTGGTTTTTGATGTGGTATTTGCAGCAGGCTGCAGACTCTCCACTATTGTGCTTTCCTTTGGATGACAATTTTCCCACCCAATGAACTTGAAAAGAGAGATCAAACTGGATTGTGGATGCAATCGAAGTGGCAAATTACAACACCAAACAAGAAGAGCGAAGCGCCGATCCCAATTCAGCAATAAAGGTTGGATTTTTCACATGATTGTGCAGCTGTTGTCGGTGTTCTCATCACTGAAATAGTTGTATGGGTCGCCGTGGTGCGGCGGTGCCATCGTCGGAGGGGGCATGTTCATGCTGTAGTAGGCCGGGATCGGCGGCCGAGCATAACCCATCATGGGTGGCTGAAAGGCGCGATCTTGCGCCGCGTTCATCATCATCATCCTCTGCTGCTGTTGCTGTTGTTGCTGCTGCATCATGGCGGCCATGTACTGCTGTTGTTGCTGCTGCTGCTGCTGCATCATGGCGGCCATGGACTGCTGCTGGTAAGGGTTGGCGGCCGCGTTGGCTTCCGATGGCGGCGGCACCGTACCTCCTTGGAAGTAACCAGCAGGAGGCGGTCCTCCGGCAGGGAGTCCTTGCCCGGCTGCGGCAGCCGGAATGTTTCCCATATGGCCCATGGCGGGATGGGGATGCATGTTGCCTGCCGCGATCTGAGGCCCCATCCCCATGCCCGGGAAGCCTTGTCCCATCATCCTTGGGTTAACCGCGGGATGGCCACCGGCGACACCGGCCTCATTCTTCCCACCCACTTTCTTACCTCCATTACCGCCAGGATTAGGGTTGTAGCCGCCGCCCCCATTAGCACTACCTGTGCCCTTGTTATTACTTGGTCCATTTTTGCCCTGTTGCTGTCCGCCTCCGCCATTCTTCCCCCCGCCACCGCCGCCATTATTCTTGGTGGCAGATCCACCTCCGCCGTCGCCCTTTTTACCACTCTTCGTCTCATTATTATTCCCCACGGCTTTCCCCTGGACAGGAGTTTCTCCCCCTTTCTTCCCATTCCCGCCCTTCTTATCTTGTGCTGTCGCCGCGCCCGCCGGCTTGATCTTGATGTCCTTGAAATCGTCCTCAAGATCGGCGTCGAAGCAGTCGAACTCATCCATCTCGTCGTCGTCCTCCTCGTAATCATCGTCGTAGTCCTCCTCCTCGTCGTCGTAAGCGTCGTCGCAGCCTTTCGGGGGCAAGCCAAAGTTGGCGGCTTTAGGGTTTTTCTGCGGGGTGAAACTGAAGCCCCCCTTGAGCTGAGGAGGCATATGCAGGTCATTGGATCCCTTCATCTGCTGGAATTGCTGCAGCTGTTGCTGGAGCATCATCTGCTGCTGTGGAGTGAGCTGGGGAAGCTGGGGTTTCTGCTCCTTGCCACCGCCATTTCCTCCGCCACCAACGCCACCCTTTTGGGGCTTTCCGCTCTCCTTCTGCTGCCCCTTGCCGTTCTGTGGCTGAGGTTTCTGTGCCTCCTTGTTGCTGCCATTGCCAGCACCAAGCAGCTCCGCATGCTTACCGGCCTTAGCGAGCTTTTTAATGAGGGTTGCAGGATCAACATTTCCTGACACAGTCACCTTCCCCTGTTCTGCATCTATGTTGGTCGTGTACACCCCTGTTGACACAAGCAATCCAAACCAGAAACCATGAAAACAAACGGCATCAAACAAGAAGAAATCGAGACTGGTTGATCCAATTGCCGAAAAAAAGGTAACCACGCAGCAATCGCGCAGGTCATGCACCTTCAATTTTGTGGAGCAGTTTCTTAACCTTCTTCTTGCACCCATCACAGTGAATGTTCACTTTAAGAGTGCACGTCTGCAAACAATGATAGCCATTCTAAGTTAAGATCTTGATCAGTGAGACAGAGAGCGAGAACAAAGTCGAGAGATTTACTTGTATCTTGAGGAACTTGACGTCTTCTTCTTTACTCATCCCTCACAGCTCCGGTGAAGAAAGAAAATGCGAGATGTGCTTCAAGACCAAGCGCAATCGTGCTGTGAGAACCAAGACAAGAAGAAAGAAACACAAGTGAAGAAAAAACAAGATCAAGAGGGAATTCCTTAAATCGTTTGGCGAAGCTTGTCAAGGAAGAGTAGAAGGAAAAAAAGGAACAAGAGAGATCATGAGATCACAAATTTTACCAGTTGAGAATGTTGATACTTGATAGTAGTAATAATACGACAGCATTCTGCTACCACTCCAGAGCAGGTGAGGTGTGTTCTTAACACTGCTCGTGTTCACGTGATTCACACGTGATCTCCCGTCCTCCCCCTATAACCCTATCCTTCTTCCCATAATGATAGAAAATTCTACCTTTTATTTTTGAAAAAAAAAACTCCAAATTTCGGGCTTTTTTTTAAAAAAAATTATCTTTTAAACTTTAAGTTCCAATATAGCATGCTTTCCATCTCTCTGTTTTTTTTAATGTTTTCGTAAATGATGAACAGAAAAAATAGATGTGTATCTGTAAGGATTTTCTTCATAATGTTTCTGTGAATGGTTCATCAATTGTGTTTGACAGAAGTCAAATACCAGAATAAATTCAACTTACTACAGTGGACAAAAAAAAAAAACTCCCTCCACTAAACCTCGACAGCATTTAAACTCTGCATTAAACTGTGTAGGTAAATATTTCTGAACGACCTCTCAAATTTTTGTGCAGATCGACTTGATCCTTGCCGATGTGCTTCATGACAATGATCAGTTGCTGTCAACTGCTCTTACTGCACGCATTCATGTAGTCTAACAAGTATGACATCAGAGTCAGATTCATGTCTATCTTGATTTATATAAAACTAGATCGCAGAGCTGATCACGAAGAGTAATGGCATGAGTTGAAGAAACTGCAAGGGCTGATGTTGCTGTCTCATCCTGCCGCATAGCATCGATGTTTAATATTTTGACATTCACCAAAGTCTTTTTCAGGCTGATGCATGATCTGAGGCAACCGTTGAAGGCTTGTCAAATACATAGACACAAAACCTGCATCACCCTCTGCAGTTTGATCGGAGTGACCTATTTGGCTACTGTGTAACAAACTATGACAAACACAACAGTAAAAGTTGGAACTCCACAAGTTCAAATTATTATCCAGTTTTTTGTATATATTTATTTGAATGGCCATCAGAAACGAACCATTTAAAAAAATATAAATTACAATGCTCCAGGATTCATAAATAAAGCAGAATGACTGGATGAATGATGCAATCAGTCAAAGATTGCTTTCATGGAAAGCATATAGCTACTAATTTCTTTCCTGTAAGAGGGAATGGTAAGTTTGACATAAATATTATTTATTGCTAGTTGTTTATCTTTTTCTATAATTACATTGAATATTTTCTCTTTCAGAACTTATTTAAAATTTAGTTCCAATAAAAAGGCAAAGAGATATGCTCTTTAACTCTTCATGTATTTGTCCACGAATCTTGGATTCAAGGATTGTGAACAAATTCATATTACTGAAATACAATTATTTGTCTGCAGGGATATTTCAGAAGCATTTTATTTTGATGGACTCACTGATGTGCTATCATTTTTCAGCAGTATTGTATTGTCCAGCACACAAGGCCCTTGCACAGGAAATAACATCATGTCTGTCGAAATTGTAGGCAGAGATTCCTCGACCCACAAGCAAAGTCGATGTGCTGGCGAAAATAATAATGCACAAAGAAATCTATTTTATTAATGCCTTTTACTGATCACATTGATCTCCATTATGACAGTTGCAGCGAACTGGCAGTGGAGCCAATCACTCTCATCATCCATTTTCCACGCATCTTAATCATTCAAATGTATTAAAAAGTATTTATTATCTAGAGCATTTTACCATAGAGCAATTAAAGCATTATCAAAATTTTAAAAATACTACTATAGTTTCTTAAATATCTCTAAAGTTTTTTTAATAATATTTTAGTAGCCAAGATCAATAAGAAGGAATGTAATAATTATCTTATTTTATTATTTAGTGAACTATGAACACATATTATGTTATATTGTCATATTAAAGTCCCTTAATGACATTCTAGTGATTGAAATTAAAAGCAAAGCCATGATAAATAAACTTGTGAGGTTATCATGAACAGGTGGTGGTTGTATTATCTGGCCAAAACACTTTGATGATATTCTAGTGGTCAAAATTATAAAATTAGTGTATGAATGATGCCGTAAATATAGTGAAACTTTTTCATAGTCAAAATGACAATATGAATTCATAATGAATGCTTTATTTAAGAGTTTATTCCTTTTCTTACTTCTAAATTTTCACTATTAAAAATTTATGAGTGTGTTTTGGCTTAATGATTAAAATCACAATAATTTGCGTCTTTAAGAGTCTATCATGCTTTATCTTTTGATTCCAACCACTAATAAGGTCATTAAACTATTTTAATCAAAAGGTATTGATGACCTTGTAACGAAGAAGATAATAAAATAAGACTACCAAATTTGTCATACATTCTCATAGATCAATTGATATCTTTAGTCCTTTAAGTACTGAAAGATCATATTTATAAATTTTTTTACAAAATTAAAATAGTGTTTACGAATGACTTATATCTGAATATGAGATGTTATGGTTTCTTAATAAAATTTTATTATGATTTTATCGAATCTATATTTAGATATTATTTATAGAGATCATTGTAAGCCTATTATATCATAATCATAAGGATCAAGAGAATAATGTGTATTCACTTGTGTAGAGAGAATTCTAATAAAACATCAGTCTTTTTATAGAGTAGGAATGTCGCTGAACCACGATAACTATTCTTCTCCTTCTTCTCTCTCCTCTTCTTCTTCTTTCTTATGTTTCTTTCCCTTTCTCTTTGTGCATCTTTGTGTCGTTACTCCACTCAATCTCTTTCTCTCTTCCTCTTCTTCCGTGTTTTCCACAACAATTGATTTCAGAGCGAGATTTTGGCGAGTTTCTTCAACATGTCGAGGATGTCTTCTATGAAGTTTGATATAGTAAAGTTTAACGGAATCGAAAACTTCAGAGTTAGCAGGGGAGGGTCAAGGATTTGTTGGTACAACATGGCATGATGAAGATGTTGTTATTTCTAAAGTATAAATTTCAAAAACAAATTCTGTAAATATGAACTCATAGTAATCTTGGAGAAGAAATCGGGGAAGACTTGGAGAACTTGTCGTCGGCGAGAAACGATCATGAAAAATAAATCGTCTCTCAAGGTTCACAAACCAAATCTCTCTTCTGTAATTGGACGAACCAATCTTGAATGTTCTTCGCAACAACCCCTTCTTCTTCTTATGCACCTGGATGAACTTTACATAGAGACATACATATACATGGGACAAACCCTTTCTCTTTGATCTTCTATAGACCTCGCACACAGTTTGTCTCGCACGATCTCCAGTGACTTGGCCACACCTCCTTGCTCATCCTCTCTATCGACCTCTATTGCTCATGACCTTGGATGCAATTTATAAGAGGAAGAAGTCTTTTCCTCTCCCTCCATTAATGGAGGATGTGAATAGGTTGGAAGATGAAGAGGAAGGGGTGCCCTCTTCATCTTTGTATAACTCTAACATCTCTCACTCGTTCAAGTCAATTCATATAGGTCATCTAGTCACAAAGACCATGTAAGAAAGTCACAAAGACCATATAAGAACATTCAATTCATATTCCAGGGAAAATGATTTGTGCAACAGCAAGCACACTATGCAGTTACTGCTAAGAAAGTTGTTAGACTTAACTTAGCTGCTTTATAGAACGAATCAGAGATATCAATAACTTGCCTTTACCTCAGATTAAATATTTTCATTAATATGAACATATCTAATCCCTTATATGACAACTATGTCAAGAACATATTCAACATCACTAATCAATACATTTATTCACAATTACATTTTTAAGTATTTAACAAAAATGTAACTGGTCGACCAGTGAATAAGTATTACAGATGTAAATCAATTTTGATCTTCCTTTTTAGCTAGAATCTATTCATTCTAATCAGTCGCTTTCCTAGTTATGCTCTATAGACCGAATCATCCATAGTCAATAGGATAACCACTAAAGTAGCAGGTATTGATTAGAACTTCAAGTAAACAACTAAATACTCACTTAAGGTAAGATTGCGATTAATTTATAATCTCAAGGGTCTCACATAGTAGTGAAGTAGGGATCCATTCCCCTACTACCCTTATTATCGCTATAGAATATATGGTATGAATCACATACTACGATGTTATTCTCTTTACCAAAAAGAGTGCATGTTTTTCTCAAATATTTAATATCGTACATATTTCAATCTAAACATACCTAATATCTAATCCGAATTCAACTTATGAATTCCAATCTGGCCTTTAACAGGTTTAGTAAATGGTGAGGTCATTTACTCCGATCAAGTAAACAACTAAATACTCACTTAAGGTAAAATTGCGATTAACTTATAATCTCAAGGGTCTCACATAGTAGTGAAGTAGGGATCCATTCCCCTACTACCCTTATTAACGCTATAGAATATATGGTATGAATCACATACTACGATGTTATTCTCTTTATCAAAAAGAGTGCATGTTTTTCTCAAATATTTAATATCGTACAGATTTCGATCTAAACATACCTAATGTCTAATCCGAATTCAACTTATGAATTCCAATCTGGCCTTTAACAGGTTTAGTAAATGGTGGGTTCATTTACTCCGATCATTATATAAATGATCTCATCTTGACACAATTATCAAGTCGACCTAAACTTATGAGTATGTCTCTATTCATAGCTACATAAGTTGCCCCATAAGTAGGGGTGAGCAAAAATTTGAAAAAACCGAATTAACCGAACCGAACCGACCAAATTTTGGAATTCGGTTCGGTTAATTCGGTTTTCGGTTTTTTTTTAAATTCGGTTCGGTTTTCGATTTTCAATTTTGTAATTCGGTTAAACCGAATAAACTGAATAAGAATATTAATTTAATTATTTTTATTTAAAAATATAATTACATTAAATAAAATCATTGTTTTTTAAATTAAAATCGAATAAAATTTTAAAGTTCGGTTAAATCGGTTAAAAACCGAATTAACCGAGATTTTATCGGTTCGATTTTTTCGATTTTTATTATAAAATTCGATCGGTTCGGTTTTTTTGAAAAATTTTGGTTTATTCGGTTTTCGGTCTATTCGGTTCGGTTCGGTTCGGTTCGGTTTTAACCGAATACTCACCCCTACCCATAAGTAACAATTTTACCTCTATTTATACTTATCAAACAGAG
The DNA here is from genome assembly GCA_024364735.1 of Boesenbergia rotunda. Classification (NCBI taxonomy): domain Eukaryota; kingdom Viridiplantae; phylum Streptophyta; class Magnoliopsida; order Zingiberales; family Zingiberaceae; genus Boesenbergia; species Boesenbergia rotunda. The sequence continues at coordinate 217,769 of JAGFNQ010004050.1, forward strand.
ATGATTATCCATGTGAATGGATCAATCTCAACCTGTCAACATGCTCATCAAGACTTTTATCAAAATGTAACAAAGACATTTACACTGAATAGATCATGACATTTCATATATAACCAATTGTGTTACATTTTTCGAAGTCCCAAAGTCTTCACATGTCCTTGAAATGACTCATTAGTCAATGCTTAGTAAAAGGATTTACAAGCATACATGTTTAGGGATATACTTAAGAATTATCTTTTCTTGTCAACAATATCCCTTATACTTGCCTTTGTTGTGATATTTGATATCCTTAGAAAAGAACTATAGTAGCTTGATTATTATAGTACACTGTAACACGACTCCCATTGTCGTCAGCAATCCTCAAATGCATCAAGAACCTTCTTAACTAGATAACTTCTTGTGCAACAATTGCACGAGACACATACTCAGTTTTCATTGTCGATAGAACTACACAAGCCAGTTTCGACAGGGTTATACAAGCTTATTTCGACATCGCTATATAAGTCTATTTCTTGCTGTTGCGTGAGATTGCGTCACCATTCAGTAAGAACGTATAGCTAGATGTGGATTTTCTGTTGGTGCAAGATGCATCAGTAAGGTCCTCCTTTAAGTGTTTCAATGTTTGACAATATTCTTAAGTCAATGATACATTGAACAAGGGAAGGGTAGACAAGAAGACTATACCAAAAGTGAACCAAAGTCCTAGTTATCCTAGGCACGAAGTCCTGGTTCGAAGAATTGGGCACTAAGTCCTGATCATGGATTGGGCACTAAGTACTGACTAAGGGTTGGGCATGAAGACCTGGTTCGAGGAATTGGGCACTAAGTCCTGGCCGAGGGTTGAGCACTGAAGACCTGGTTGAAGGAATTGGGCACGAAGTCTTGGCCGAGGGTTGGGCACCTAAGTCCTGGACCTAGGGTTTGGGCACGAAGTCTTGGTCCGAGGGATTGAGCAACTTAGCTGACCGATGACTAAGGACAGAAGTGCAGACGGGTCGAGGGTTGGACGTCTTGAGATCCGAGAGTATCGAAGGCTAAGCAAAAGTAAACATAAGCCACCCGAATGGACTGGGTGGCAACCGTCTCCTGAAAGGAGTAGGTTGAAGGCGCGTTCCCGGGGTGGGAACTTAGGCGTCGGTTCGACCTAGGGTTTCGCAGAAATTCGAAGTCAGAACTATGTTCTTAAGGTTAAGATTATTTGCATGTTTACCTTGTATTTATGTATCTTGCAGGTACCTAAAATGGAAGACAAAGCAGACAAACAAACACACAACGCGGCTGGAAACTAAGCTGCTAGGCGTCCCCATCAACTAGGGCGCCTCAATGAATGGAGGGCCTTATTGAACCAGGCTACTCATTCATTCAGGCGCACCATATGTCATAGGCGCCCTGGTTGAAAGTTGTATCTGCTGCTGTGAGTTCGAAGCAGAGATAAGCTTTGACCAAGCTCTTTGAGGCTCCCCAATGGTCCAAGGCGCCCTGGTCAAGGGCTTTATCGGCTGCAGTGAGTTCGGCGTGGAGATAAGCTTTGACCAAGCCCTGTGAGGCGCCCGCTTCAACACAGGCTCCCTAGACAAGACTATAAAAGGGGCTTCGACCCCTCAACTCGAGACAGAACTTCTAAAACCATTCTAAGCTTCCCAAGTTACGACAAAGCGCGAATGATGAAGCTCTGTGACCAGGAGTCTCCAGGAGGAAGTGCACAGCACTTCGGAGGTCCAGATCGACCGAGTCTTCAATTCTTGTTGTTCAGTTTGATTTAAATTTCAGTACTTAAGTTATTTAACATTTGTGATTGTATATCTTGCACTGTAAGATGGGTTTCTCCGCCTCTGGAAAGTCCAGAAAGGAGACCTTTAGTGGACGGGCGTTCCCGTGCTTAGGCCTTGGATGTACTGACCCTGGGGGGTCGGGAACCAAGTAAAATCCCGTGTGTAATTTGTGTCATTCTTTACTTTACTATTTTATTTTCCGCTGTGCTACTAACTCTTTGATTAGAACGAATCATGAAAGTATACGAAAGACGATTTCCGCGAAAGATTGTTACGGTCGATATTCACCCCCCTCTATCGACGACACCGGTCCTACAAGTGGTATCAGAGCTAGACCGCTCTTCACTGGACTAACAACCGACGGAGCAAAGACGCCAGGAGTTAAGGGGGAGCCCAGGGGTGAATCTAGTACGTTTTTTTTTTAAATGTCAATTTTTAAATTACATATTACATGCTTTAAGTGCAGGGAGAGAGGACACTATAAAAATCAATGCCCTACTCGTAAGACTCGGATCTCACCACCAGTGGCGAAAGAAATACCTGCGCCAGGAGTCCGGAGGGACAAGAGCAACGTGCAGTGCTTCAAATGTCAAAAGCACGGACACTACAAGAATAAGTGTTCGGTGAAGGTACGGAAAATTGACATTCCAAAAAATTTACAAATTCCTGCACTGTCTGATGATAATTTAGATAATTTTTTCTGAAAAACTAGAATTATTACATAATCACCTTAATATTTTGCATGACCAACTAGAAAATGTAGACAGTAGTAAATTATCAAAAATTAATTCTTTAATTGTCAATATCAATGGAATAATTTGTAAAATTAATTCTAAAAATCTTAGGGATAACCCTGAAATTAATTCTGAATTTCCTAGTGATAATCCTGAAATTAATTCTAAATTTCCTAGGGATAACCCTGAAATTAATTCTGAATTTCCTAGTGATAATATTGAAATTAAATATGACAATCTTGAAGATAATACTGAAATTAAATCTGACAATCTACAATCTTGAAGATAATACTGAAATTAAATCTGACAATCTTGAAGATAATATTGAAATTAAATCTGACAATCTTGAAGATAATACTGAAATTAAATATGACAATCTTGAAGATAATGTTGAAATTAAATCTGACAATCTTGAGGATAATATTGAAATTAAATCTAATAATCTTGAGGATAATAGTGAGAATATTTCTGAAGATAAAAATAACTTTACTAAGGATATTGGAGATGAAATCCTTTTAGATAATAATCTAATTATTTCCATGGACAATACTGAAATATTAACTAGTGACCCAAACTACTCTACCTACTATGAAGGATATTGAAGGATGTGATTTTAACGATAAGGATGAGGAGAAATTTGAATTTTCTGAGATCAATGCTATAGTTAATAAAGTTCACAAAGATTTAAATAAATCAGAATTATTAGAAAACTTTGAAAAGATAAATAAAGAAGAAACAGTAAAGGAATCAGATATTTTCGAAATAATGAAAATGATAAAATTAAATCCACAACTTTAACCAACCCTGAAATTTTGAAATTTAAATCAAATTACATCTTAATTTAAATTAATTTAACTTAATCAATTTTTCATTAATTTAATTTTAATCAATCCTAATTTAACTTCAATTAATCTTTAATTAATTCAACTTTAATTAATTCTTAATTAATTTAACCTTAATTAATTTCAAATTAATTTAACTTCAACTTTAATTAATGCTTAATTAATTCAACCTCAATTAATTTCTAATTAATTTAACTTCGATTAATCTTTAAATTCAACTTTAATTCAACCTTAATTAATTTCTAATCAATTTAACTTCAATTAATTCTTAATTAATTCAACTTCAATTAATTCTTAATTTAACTTCAATTAATTCTTAATTAATTTAACTCCAATTAATTCTTAATTAACTTAAATCTAATTAATTCTTAAATAACTTAAACTCAAATTAAATAATATCTTACCTAAACTACAACAATTAAATTAATAATATTAAATATGTCAAAGTGGGTTGACATATTCGCGGGTTCACACGACTGTATCAAATCGGGAATTTGATACATTATTAGAAACTTAAGTAAAATGATTTGAATTGTTTGACTCATGCATAACTGCCATGCCATGCATTTGCTATTTTTTTTAATATATGTCATGTCATTCATATTTAAATTTATGCATGACTTGGAACGGTTATAGGAAAAAGGCTAATTAAAACTTGAACAACCTAGTATTAGGTGGAGGTGAGATGATAGTACGTTAGGGAAGCCCTTCTAATAAGGTCAACTATATACTACTTGGTCTATTTAGTCTGGTGGAACTAGCTGAAGCTACCGATCCAAGACCTAAACTAGTTAGACCAGAATTTTTCAAAAAGTAACTTTGAAAATGAATTTTCGGTAAAAGGCTTTGTCAAGGAAAGGGTTGTTGCTCCAATAAGGCTACGACCAAAGAAGGTCTTGTGCCTCGCCAAGACCTGGAAGCCAATTACTGAAAATCAAATTCAATTTACTGTTTGTTAAATTTAAATCTAATACAAGTTTTGATTAAGTCTTAGATTTAACAATAAATTAAGAAAAATTATTCAAGCATCTCACAAAACACCCATAAGGCAACCTTGCTTGCTTGTACTGAGACATCTAAAATGGTTGAGATGTTAAGGACTAATAAATTGAAAAATATTTTTCAAAATTGTTTTCCAAAACTCTTAAGATATTTTTCTAAAAATTTATTTTCAAAATAGTATTTTAACATAATAATGTTTTTATGGATTTCATGATTGTCTGATTGTTTATACATATTATACATTTTCAAAATTATATCTTTTTGAAAAATTATTTGACATACACAATTAGACACAAGCCTCTTAGGTCAACACTAAAGTCCCCTAAGACACTTAGATAGAGTCAAACGATGTTGGTGTCAGGGGGAGTGTTTGTTTAAAAGTTTTTTTTTAAAAAATATGCTTCAAAAATCCTTATCACTTCAAAATGTTTTTCGAAAATAGTGCTTTAAATCACTATCTCGTATGTTTTCAAAAAGGCTTATGCTTTAAAAATTATCTTCTTTCTAAATTGTGGTTTCGAAATTTATCTTCCTGAAAATTATTGTTCATTTGATTTTGATAAACTCTAAAGACATAGAGGAAGGTCTACTTCATGATCTACAGGGACTCCTGGGATGTGTCAAATTTAGGGGGAGTCTGAGTCAAAAGAAAACTTTCTAACAAGTTTTTTCTGGCAATTATTTGTTTTAGAATTAGTAGATAATTCTTATGATTTGTACCAAAGCCTAAAGACTCAGAGGAAGAGTACTTGTGGTCAACAAGCTTCCTAGGACTAGGTCAAGCTTAGGGGGAGGTCAAATTAAAAGAGTTATTAAACATTTCAAAATAATATGTTTTCATGCACTATATTTTCAAAATCTTGTCAAAAATATAAGTAATTTGTCTTTCAAAATACTATTATTTTTAAAATGTTTTTGTGGCTTATAAAATCATTTTTGAAATACTTTTTGAAATAATATTTTCTTGAGTTTGGAGAATTTCTAGGACACTTAGGAAAATATCCTTGTAGTTAACAAGGTTTCCTAGGATTGTGTCAAACTAGAAAAGAAACCAAGTCAAATAAAGTATTATAATTCTTTTTGAAAAACATATTTCAAAAAGTACTTATATCTTTCAAAAATGCTTTTCAAACTCATAATATTTTTCAAAGTACTTATGTGTTTCAAGTTCATTTCAAAGATACTTAAAAGTATTTTTCAAGGTACTTATGTTTTTCAAAGTACATATAGTTTCAAAAATAATGCATAGTATGTTTCAAAAAGTACTTGCACTTTTCAAAAGCTCAAATATTTTTCAAAAGTACTTGCAAAATATTCAAAATATTTTTCAAAATGGTTTCAAAAAGGCACTAATGTTCACAAAGTACAAATATTTTTAAGACTGTAGATTTTTTTCAAAATACTAACATTTTTTAAGTATTCTTCGAAATGCAATGCACTATTTGTCAAGTGAAAATATTTTTATAAGTGCAATTTGTTTTGAAAAATCTCTTCTAAATGAAAGTTTGTCTATGCCAATAGTTTTCTAAGTGTAAGAATTTTCGAAGTTCAAAATATTTTCCTACAAATACACAATATTTTTCAAAAGTGCACAATACCTTTCCAAGTAAAATCATTTTTGGGTGCAATTTAAATACTTAGTTTTTTTAACAAGGCTTTTTGTTATGCTTTCAAAGATCTATACTAAGTCCTTCTAAAAGAATTTTTTTTTTGTTGGTGCAAGTGTTTTTTCGGTGTTTTGATGTATGACAAAGGGGGAGAGTGCGCTTAAGTTAGAATTTTTTATTTTTCCCCCCCAAAGGATCAAGTGAAATCAAAATGTTTTCTAAAGAGGGAGAGTGAAATTAAGTTAGAAATTTCTCCTATTTTCCCCAAAGGATCAAAATGTATTTTCAAAACTTAGATCATTTTTTTTCATTTGATCCCAAGGATTGCAATTTAGCCCTTTCAACCAATCTAACTTAAGATATTGCCAAACATCAAAAAGGGGGAGATTGTTGGTGCACGATGCATCAGTGAGGTCCTCCTCTAAGTGTTTCAATGTTTGACAATATACTTAAGTCAGTGATACATTGAACAAGGGAAGGGTAGTCAAGAAGACTGGACCAAAAGTGAACCAAAGTCCTAGTTATCCTAGGCATGAAGTCTTGGTTCGAAGAATTGGGCACTAAGTCCTGATCATGGATTGGGCACTAAGTCCTGACCAAGGGTTGGGCACGAAGACCTGGTTCGAGTAATTGGGCACTAAGTCCTGGCCGAGGGTTGAGCACCGAAAATCTGGTTCGAGGAATTGGACACGAAGTCCTGGCCAAGGGTTGGGCACCTAAGTCCTGGACCTAGGTTTGGGCATGAAGTCTTGGTCCAAGGGATTGAGCAACTTAGATGAGCGATGACTAAGGACAGAAGTACAGACGGGTCGAGGGTCGGACGTCTTGAGATCCGAGAGTATCAAAGGCTAAGCAAAAGTAAACAAAAGTCCACCCGAATGGACTGGGTGGCAACCGTCTCCTGAAAGGAGTAGGTTGAAGGCGCATTCCCGGGGGTGGGAACTTAGGCGTCGGTTAGACCTAGGGTTTCGCGGAAATCCGAAGACAGAACCATGTTCTTAAGGTTAAGATTATTTGCATGTTTGCCTTGTATTTATGTATCTTGCAGGTACCTAAAATGGAAGACAAAGCAGGCAAACAAACACACAACGCGGCTCGAAACTAAGCTGCTAGGCGCCCCCATCAACTAGGGTGCCTCAATGAATGGAGGGCCTTATTGAACCAGGCTACTCATACATTCAGGAGCCCCATATGTCACAGGTGCCCTGGTTGAAAGCTGTATCTGCTGCTGTGAGTTCGAAGCAGAGATAAGCTTTGACCAAGCTCTTTGAGGCTCCCCAATGGTCCAGGGCACCCTGGTCTAGGGCTTTCTCGGCTGCGGCGAGTTCGACGCGGAGATTAGCTTTGACCAAGCCCTGTGAGGCGCCCCCTTCAACACAGGTGCCCAGACAAGACTATAAAAGGGGCTTCGACCCATCAACTCGAGACAGAACTTCTGAAACCATTCTAAGCTTCCCAAGTGACGACAAAGCGCGAACGACGAAGCTCTGTGACCAGGAGGCTCCAGGAGGAATTGCGCGACACTTTGGAGGTCCAGATCGGCCGAGCCTTCAATTCTTGTTGTTCGGTTTGATTTACATTTCAGTACTTAAGTTATTTAACATTTGTGATTGTATATCTTGCACTGTAAGATGGGTTTCTCCGCCTCCGGAAAGTTCGGAAAGGAGATCATTAGTGGACAGGCGTTCCCGTGCTTAGGCCTTGGATGTACTGACCCTGGGGGGTCGGGAACCAATTAAAATTCCGTGTTCAATTTGTGTCATTCTTTACTTTACTGTTTTATTTTCCGCTATGCTACTAACTCTTTGATTAAAATGAATCTTGAAAGTATACGAAAGACGATTTCCGTGAAAGATTGTTACGGTCGATATTCACCCCCCCCTCTATCGACGGCACCGGTCCTACATTTTCTGTTATCAACGTCCCTTGGCCAATATGCATCTGTATAGCCCTTTAGGCTCAACTTTGATTCTTTTCACCGCTTTCTAGTATCTCGATCCTAGGTTGAACTGGAAACGACTAACAAAGTCGATAGCATAGCTTATATCGGGGCGAGTACACAACATAGTGTATATTAAACTACCAATGACACTGACATATGATTTTTTTCTTCATATCGGCTATAACTTCAGGAGTCTTGGGAGACATACTTTTGTTTAGAATAACACCTTTCGATGTAAGTGTTTGTTCAATGTTGCAATCTGACATATTGAAGTGTTATAGCATCTTAGTGATATAAGCTTCCTGGGACAAATCCAAAAGCCTTTTTGATCTATCACGAACGATCTACACTCCTAAGATGTACTCAGCTTCTCCTATATTTATTATGTCAAATTGTGATGAAAGCCAAGACTTGACTTCTATCACAAACTTCAAGTCACTTCCAGCTATTAGCATATCATCAACGTATAATGATAAAATGACAAATTTTTCTTTTCCTTCTTTAGGTAAACACAATGATCCTCATTGATCATTTCGAAACCATAAGACAAAATGACTTCATTGAATCTTATGTTTCATTATCTTGATGCCTGTTTTAGCTCATACATAGACTTCTCAGGTTTACATACATTATACTCTTGGCCCTCAACTATATAACCTTCTGGTTGTGCCATATAGATTTCCTCGTCATGATTACTATTAAGGAAAGTCGTCTTTACATCCATTTGATGTAATTCAAAGTCAAAATGTGCTACTATAACTAGGATAATACGTATTGACACAAACTTCATAATTGGGGAGAATATTTCTTCAAAATCAATACCCTTCATTTGGGTATATCCTTTTGCAACTAAACGAGCTTTGTATTGATTAATCGACTCATCCACTTTTCTCTTAATTTTTAGAATCCACTTATTCCAGAGGAAGATCAACTAAATCCCAAACTTGACTCTTTCTCATGGACTCCATTTTCTCATCCATTGCAACATTTCATTTTTCCTTAATTGAGCATTTCAATGCTTCCTCAATTGTTCGAGGTTCCTCATCATCAACTGGAAGAATCATTAATGCCTCATTCTCAATGCCAAACCTTCTCTGAAGAATAATCTGACGACTACTTCATATGTTAGACTGTTGAGAAATTGACTCATTCATCGGCAATTCACTCCCACTAGGTTGACTAGATCCAGGTATCCCTTGTGATTCTTGATTCGTTGATAAAAAAACAATATCCTCCTCCTCTATTGCAAATAGAGGAATCGACTTATTAACTTCACCTCTTGTTGGGAACTCAGTTTCAAGAAAAGTAGCATCTCGTGACTCTATTTCAGAGATGGTTCCATCTTGTTGCTCACCAATAAAAACATAACCCTTACAGGTATCAGAATATCTTACAAGATACACTTTCTACTCCTGGGTCCTAATTTTTCATATTTGTGAGTTTTGTCATGAATATAAGTAGCTGACCACCAAGGTCTCAGATTACTCAAATCTGGTTTTCTACCTGTCCAAAGTTCGTATGAAGTAGATGGAACAGATTTAAAAGACACTGAGTTAAATATATAGGTTGTAGCTAATAATGCATCTCCCCAATAGAAAATAGGCAAATTAGCTTGAGTCATCATCGACCTAACCATTTCGAGAAGAGTTTGATTTCTTCTTTCAGCAATTCCATTTTGCTGTGGAGTTCCAGGGATAGTTAGCTGTCTAATAATCCCTTTCTCATTATATATTGTCTTGAACTGATCAGACAAATATTCACCTCCACGGTCAGTGTGAAAGGTTTTAACCTTATGTTCCAATATATTCTCAACTTCGTTCAAATAACAATTAAAGTAATCTAATGCTTCAGATTTATGAGAAATAAAATACACATAACCAAAACGTGTGAAGTCATCAATAAATATAATGAAATATGAACTTCCATACCTAGCCTTCACATTCATTAGACCACAAATATTCGAATGAATCAATTGTAATGGTGATTCAGCCCTAATAGTCTTACTAATTATAGCATGAGTACCGAGCATGCCCTCTCTATCTAATCTATTCATTCTTTCTTATCCTATATGTCCCAATCTAGCATGCCAAACTTCATCATTAACATCAGCATCGCTAGTAAGAGCAATGCTTAAAAAACAACCATTATTTCCACAATTAACATCTGATTCTACATCAAGAACCATGAAACCATTTGATACATAAATATCCAATTAACACAAAGTTATTTTTCAGTTCCATACAATGACTATAAAAGTTCATACAATAACCCAATTTAAGAAGACTATTAATTGAAATTAGATTCCGTTGAATCTTACGAGCATACAAGACATCATGCAGCAACAAGGTACGCCCACCACGAAGGTTGAGTTTGCAAGTGTCAATTACTTTGACTTTAATTCTTGCATTGTTTCCCATATATATCTACTTATTATCTGCTGGTACCCAACGATACTCCTCGTATGTAGCTCGATCACGAGCTACATGGTTCGTTGCTCCTGAATCTATAATCCACAAAGGATAAGAATCAGCGAACAATACTAAACTAGCAACATAATGCTCATGAAAAGAAGATAAATATGGATCTACCATTTTCGTCTCAATGCACTCCCGAGCAATGTGGCCCTTCTTGCCACAGTTATAACAAGTCAACTTGCTTTTAGGTTTCTTTTCATATTGCTTTCCTTTCTTCTTGATTGGGTCTTGCACAGCAATAGCACCAGCTTCTTTTCCCTTACTTTTTTCTTTCTTGAACCATCTTTTCTTATTCTTAGATCCAAAACCTTCTACTATAAAAACTTGTTTAGAAATCCTTATGGATTCAATTCTCTCCGCATCCAATTCAATATAGCGTGAGACATCAGTGAAAGTCTTGATACTCTTACTGTGAGTAAGGTTTTGTTTCATCATTTCCAAAGAATCAGTAAGGGAATGAATAACTGCCTGAATCTGTTGTTCATCGGTCAACTCATGACCAACAGCCTTTAGCTCCTGAATCATATTCTCCATTTCTCTCAGATGTTAGGTCATGGTAATATTCAGACGCTTTTTACAACTGTCAAACTTAATTGTCAATTAACGAAGCTTGCTCAAGCTAACTTCACTGCATTTCTCTCTAAGGGCTACCGAGATGGCATGAGCAGATAGTAATGGCTCATATCAAATATCAGGTCGTCTACCATTGAACTAATCAATATGCCCTTAGTAGTGGAGTTCTTTTTCTTCCATGACTTATAGGCATCAAGATCATGTTTATGTTGTGCCGTTGAATCATCAGCAGATTCTTCCATGAACTGATTCACAACCTCTAGAACTTCTTGTTTGTCAAGAACATATTGTATCTCGAGATGTCATATTTTATAGTTATCCCCATATAATTTTTCTCCTTTATTGAGTTCAGCTATGATGTTTTTAGTGTCATGATCTATCATAAATAAATATATTATTCATCAATTCAGTGTATATCATATGCACATAATCTATGATTGACCCAATGTAAATTTGAGTTAGGTTATGAAATCAATTGGTAACTGCGTTCCACTCATTATTTGTATGATCCAATCTAATCAACACTGATCAATTCTATTACATACATCCCATCAAATGAACTAATCATTAAATGAATAAATACTTTGTATTGAACATTAACTAATCATATAATGAACTAATCATTTGTAAGAATGAACTAATCATTAAATGAACTAATTATTTGTAAAATGTGTTAACATATAACATAACTTTTTAAATAAAATAGCACTGTTTGTACATAATAATAGTCTATACCACATGAATTTCATAAACTAAATAGGTTAATACTATTCGTACATAATGACAATAACAATAACAAAACTCTAATAAACTAGATAAGCTAATATCAATGTCACTGGGGCAAATACTAGTGTAGTTGTTAACACAACTATTTTATCCTAGATTTTACTCTATCTCCTCAATCACCTCCCTCAGCTTATTTCATCACATATCGAGATGGGTCATCGTGCATATCATCGTTGGCATATGGAATTAAAAAAATAATAATATTGTCAGTACAAAACTAACAATCTAGTAACAAAATTGACAATCTAGTAACAAAACTGGTTTATTTCAATTTACATATATGTATAGAACAAACATACAGAATCATAAGCAAATAAGAAAAAAAAATCTTTATTTGAGGAGCTCCAGTTGACTAACACACTGGATCAACCGATTTGGAAATTAGATCTCAAGTATTAGCTTATTCCTTTGTCCTCATTAGAACTGATCTAATTTGATATCTTGTTGTTATTGTTTAATTTAAGTCCATTTAAGTTTAAGTCAAACTTATTGATCAAACCAATTAGATTGGTTATAATTTGGACCAAATTGGTCTGGTTAAACCTACCAATGGGTTTAATCAGACCCGACCTGATTATTCAAAACTGATCTGGTTAAACCAACAAATGGTTTGAACCAAAACTAGATATAATTGAACAAACTAATTTGGTTAAACCAACAAATGGTTTGAACCTGCTCGTGATATGATTAAACCAACTAATGATTTAAATCAGATCCTGATCTGATTGAATCAATTATTCAATTCCAAGTCTATATCAAACTCAAGCCCAAGCTCAAGTAATTTTCACATACATTAATTAAAAGAAACAAAACTCAAATAACTAAAGTAATGAAAATATTAAAAAAAACTACATGCATAGTGTCCCAAAAAAAACTGAAGCGTTTTTTTTCTTTTGATTTACAAAATATCATACTGTGCTTGGTCATTTTTTTTAATCTCGATTACTTAGTCGGTTAAACCAAAAATCAATCTATTAAAAAAATCACTATCGTGACGAACACAAGGTCGCCGACCACAGTGATCGTCGGTGCTCACTGGCCACAGGAATGGCAACGACCACTTAGGATGCAGTCATAGGTATGCCCCCATGATGTGGCTCTGCCTGTGACGTAGTCACCTGTGAGCTGGTGTGGGAAATAGTTACAAGCTTGTGATTTTATTCAGAAAATCGTGAATCATTGTTACTCGGTTCTTTTTCTCCGAATCAAACTCTAATACCATTATTGTTGTTTCTAAAGTAAAAAATATCAGAAACAAATTTTGTAAATATGAACTCACAGTGATCTTGGGGAAGAAATCTCACAACCCAAATCCCTCTTCTGTAATTAGACGAACCTATCTTGAATGTTCTTCGCAACAACCCTTTCTTCCTCTTGTGCACCCGGACGAACCTTGAACAGAGACGTTATATACACAGGATGAACCCTTTCTATTTAACATTGCATAGACCTCGCACACAGCTTGTCTCGCTCGATTTCCATTGGCTTGGAGGCACCTCCTTGCTCGTCCTCTCTATCGACCTCCATTGCTCATGGCCTTGGATGAAATTTATAAGAGGAAGAAGTCTTCATCTACCTCCACTAATGGAGGATATGAATGGGTTGGAAGATCAAGAGGAAGGGATGTCCCTCTTTATCTTCCTATAACTCCAATAGAAGATCTTGAAGGATCGTTTAGGCGTGCTAGAGAGGGGGTGAATAGCACTTTTTCGGATTGGATCTCTACAAATTCATTAGCGCAGCGGAAATAATATGCAAATGAAAATAATTACAATGCTAACAATGATCGTTTACTTGGTATCCACCCAGATGAGTGACTAATGTAACGCCCGCTTTTTTTTTCCATAAAGCGGCATTACGTTAACATAGGTAGGGCATGTGAATATCATAATGCAGCGGAATAACTTTAAACTTACACATACATGCACCTAACTACCATTCCTAACATAATGGCATGGGAACTTATCATATTAACTTCATACTTAGCATCATATCATGTCGTACTTAACATCATGTCATAACGTCACATAAGTCATCATTTAAGCACATACGTAGCAAATATAAAGTTTAGCATAAGACTCGTAATATATTGTTTCTTGGCCAAGTCACTACCACACACATATTCTCGCCCTCCTGCTGCTTCCTTATTATCCCCTTGCGTGATCTGCGGTATAAGAAAAATAAGACTATAAGCACATAGGCTTAGTAAGACTCTTTCCTACTCACTAAAATCATTCATCACTTAATCATAAGCACATGAAACATTAACATAACTTGATGCTCTACATAGGACATATGCATCTAAAATCATTTAGCCTGACATAGTTCTCACATAGTGCATGAACATAAAATACACTTAACATGGCATAACACATGACATGAACATAAACATAAACATAAATAAACATAACATGGCATGATACATGGCATAAACATAAACATACATAAACTTAACATAGCATGATACATGGCATAAACATAAACATACATAACTTAACATGGCATGATACATGACATAAACATAAACATATATAAACTTAACATAGCATGATACATGGCATAAACATAACATACATAACTTAATATGGCATGATACATGGCATAAACATGAACATAAATGTACTTAACATGACATGATTTCTAACATAGCATATGAGCATCTTCTTAACATAAACATAAATATAAGATGTTTACTATCATGCATAATTCTTAACATGAAACATAAGAATAAAACATTACTATCCTGGCATAATGCATAACATGAATGAATGCATGAGTCAAATGCATATACATACGGATGCTTAACTTTTAAAATCATACTTTTAAATACTTAAACATAATCATCACATCATTGGGGTCCCCGGCTTATACCACATACATACATCATGTGCGCGCATCCCTAAGTAAAATGAGGTAGCTAGTCTCGACCTACTAGGGTAAGGATAGCTACGGTAGTCCCAGAACCGTGGACAGCATAGTCGGTAGTCCAGAACCGGGGCGTTCTTAAGGTGCCCATCCCTGTTGGACAGCTTCGGTAGTCCCAGAACCGTGGACAGCATAGTCGGTAGTCTAGAACCGGGGCGTTCTTAAGGTGCCCATCCCTTGGACCTATACTTCGGTCCGGTACAAGCCCATTCATAAAGTAACATAACTTTACATGCTTCATCATTCATAAGACATTCATAGCATACTTAGACATAACATAGCTTTGTTACATGAAGCATGACATAAAGCATACTTGACCTTTCATTGTTCATACTTAATGCATAGCATCATGATGCCTTAAAGGCATGAGCATTATCTTCATTCATAAAACATGACATGCATCTTTATTCATAAAACATGGCATGCTTACATAAAACATCATTCTTGTTCATAGTGCTTGCATTAACTTCATTCATAAACATGGCATGCTTACATAAAATATCAATCTTGTTCATAGTGCTTGCATGATCATGGCATATAAGGTAAGCATTGCATTATATTCATTAAACATGACATGTTTACATAGACCATTATCCTAATCCATAGAGCTTGCATGATCATGATACATAAGGTAAGCATTGCATTTCATACAGAAGCATGGTATCCATCACAAGCATGCATAGGTAGGACTTCTCTAAACATGCTACATACTATCTAAGTGCATGGCATAGAACATAAGACATTCATGAATAAACCCTATTAAGCATGGCATCTAACATGAACATACAACATGAAACATAGTACTTAAGGTTAGGGTTATAGGTAACATAATTTCTACCACATGCTTGAACCTTTATATATACATCATAATGAGCCATAAACCATCATTCTTCAAACCCTAACTCCACCTAAACCCCATTTACATGGCTTGGCCGAAACATGTAAGGGAGGGTTCCATCATTCAAATGACATGTAAGGTAGCATAAGGAAAAGAAACAACCATACATTACCCATAAGACCATAGGAAGCCATTAGGGCTCATGATTAGGGTTCACCCTAACTTTTAGCCCTACTTTCTAGGGTTGGCCGAAACCTTACCAGGCCATGGGTACATGAAAAACATTTCATAAAGTTCCCAATTAACCATTAAACACCAACTATACCATACCATAGGGGCCTTTGGAACCCATACTTGAAGTAAACCCTAACTTTTAGCCCAACTTCTCATCTTGGCCGAAACCCTACAAGGGTCACAAGGCTTGTAAAAATTCATATCAATCACCATTAATCCCCTTGTAACATGAGGAAACATAAGAAGCTTGCTTGAAGAGTTAGATCTAAACCCCAACCATGAAAACATGGTGGTGGCCAAAACCCTAAAGGGTATTAGGGTACACCAAAAATTCTCCAAATCCTATTTTATTCTTTATACATCATAAGAGAACATTAGAAAGCATAAGTGAGATTTTTAACATCACCTTGGACCCAAAACCCATGGTGGCCGAAACCCTAGGGTTAGGGTTCATGACTTTTTTTTTCCAACATAAGATCCCAAATAAACTTCATATTATGATAACTTCAAGGAGAGCTATTATACCATAGGTGAGGGAGTCTTACCTTAGATTATCTTGGTTTTAGACCTTTGATTTGGGGGAAGGATGAAGACCTTGTTGCCTTTTGACCACCTCTAGCCTTTGTAACCTTGAACAAGAACCTTGGATCTTGAAGGAGAGGACTTCTTGTGAACTTTTTCCAAGGAAAACCCCTCCTATGGGGTTCGTTTAGAAGGAGGAAGAAGGAGAAGAGAAAGGGCTTGGTGGATGAAGAGAAGAGGAATAACTCTTAGGTGTCAAGTTATCTCTCATTTATACACAATAAAGAGGGGCAAGTGAAGAGACATGGTGCCTCCTCTCATGGTGACTCTTCACTTCCTTAGCCTTAACAAAAATCCACTTCATTCCCTCATAGCACTCCCTTGCTAGGTGAATTGGTTAGTGCATGCATGGTGGTACAAGAGGTCCAAGGTTCAATCCTGGTGCATGCACCCATTTTTTTTTAATTTCGAAAATTCCCCTAAAACTCACCCATAATCATGCTAATATTCCTAGTTAAAATCCATTTATTTTTATATTAAATTCTACCTAAAATCCACCAATAATCATGGTACTAGAAAGCCCATATAAGGCCCATTAGTACTTAGTTTCTCAATTTAAATGAGAAAATCATAGATTTCTAGGCTAAGGTTCGTACTAATATTTCTAGGTCCCTCGGAAAATTATCTAAACATGCTCAATATTTTAAAGAAAATATTAAGAAAATTTTCTGGGTCGTTACAACTAATCCAAGGATCCACGCCGCGAGCACCACTTTCACTATCGAAAACTCTCCTTCAGGTGGAGAAACCTTTACACGGTGATCTTCCTCTTTACAGAATGAAGTAGACTGTGAGACGAAGTAGAAATCACTCTTTAAACGAGCAGCACTTCGACACTGTACGGAACTGTACTGCTCACGTACAAAAAGGTACTCCTTTTATAGGTGAACAGGACAAACTCGTAGTTTATCCAACCCCGCACCAGTCGACTGCCCCAGGGGCAGTCGACTGGCCTAGCATTAATTGCTAGCCAACGGCTAGTTTTCGGGGTATACCAGTTGACTGTCCCAAGGGCAGTCGACTGGTCCAAGGCTGAAAACTCTCTGTGAGTTTTGGCAGTCGACTGGCCCTGGGCCAGTCGACTGCCCTGCCTCTCAGCCTTGTTCCAGCAACTCCGGACCTTCTCCTTCACGTGTGCCTTCAGGTCTGCTCCCTTGGCTTGCCCCTTGAAGTCCTCTTCCTCTGGCTATCATCCCTCGGATGTGCACGCAAGCCTTCCCTTGGCTTGCCTCCATGCCACCCTTCACGTGTGCCCTTGAAGTCCACTTCCCGGCTTGCCCTTGGAGCTCTCCTCCCTCGGCTCTCGTCCCTCGGATATGTCCAACATGTGTGATTCTCCAAGTCCTGCAAACTCAATCACACATTAAATACAACATAACACTCTAACCTTAAACATATTCACCCACACACATCAAAACCATGATCTTCCAATCATTTAAGGGCCGATTGCCTCAACAATCTCTCCCTTTTTAATGTGTGGCAATATGTTTAAGTTAGAGATAAATAATTGCCACAATAACAATAGCAAAAGATAGCAATTGAAAAAGCATAAGACATAGTAACTCTAAGAGGTAACCTCCCCCTTAATCTATGTTTTCCCCCCCATTTCCAATTCTAATCATAATCCAAGTTAAGTTTCCACTTAACACTCAACAACATTAAAAATGTAAGACATATCAAAACCTAAGAGGTGACCTCCCCCTTAATCCATGTCTTCTCCATATGTCATTCAAGGTCTAAGTGAGAAAGAAAACCTTAAACCATCCATTCCAAGTTAAAATTTTAACTTAAACCACCCATTCTCCCCCTTTGACACCATCAAAAGGATTGCCTCAAGCAACCCAACCCTATGACATCAAATGAGAGAAAGTTGGATTTCTGAAATTTCTCACAGAAGCTGAAACTAGTCGTGTCAGTCGACTGCCCATGGGGCAGTCAACTAATACGCTATTAATGCCAATTTCCAACTTTTCTGTCGAATTTCAGAAAAGCCCAGAAAAATTAGAAAAATTTCAAAAATTATAAAATTTTACATACATGTTTGAAATGATATACTCTATCAGGGAAAAATATTAGTCCATATAAAATTTCAAACATGCATGACTTTTGATAAAAATCCAAAAACCTTGAAAATCACTACATTTTGTATCAAATTTACAATCTAGTTTTCCAACCATATGACTTTTAAAAGCATGTCAGAGCATGTAAGGCATAAAATGGTTTTCAAAGGTTTAAAATGTCCAACTATGATCTTTGGGCAAAGTGTCCATTGATTAAACACTTGTCTTCCCCATAGTTGGTCTATTTTTCATATTTTGATACTTCTAATGGTTCAACAATGTGCCACAAGCACAAGTGAGTCAAATGTATCACCCTAATGGATCAAGCACCCTTTTTCAAATCGAATATCGCTAAGTTCATCCTACACTTCCACAAAACACATTCTAAGGCATCTTCTTAAGGATGTAAACTACGATTCGGGAAGAGGCTTGGTAAAGATGTCGGCTAGGTTTGACTTTGATTCAACATAGTGTAGTTCTATGTCTCCCCTAGCCACATGGTCTCTAATGAAGTGATGTTTCACTTCAATATGTTTTGTCCTAGAATAGTGAACCGGATTTTTAGTCAAGTTGATTGTGCTTACATTATCACACAAGATTTTGACCTTGGTGTAATGTAACTCATAATCCTCTAAGGTGTGCATGATCCAAAGGAGTTGGGAAACACACCCACCCATTGCCACATATTCCGCTTCCGTTGTTGATAGGGCAACGCATGGTTGTTTCCTACTACTCCAACTAACTAAGGAAGATCCAAGAAATTGACACCCTCTACTAGTACTCTTCCTATCTAGCTTACAACCCGCATAGTCCGAGTCGGTATATCCAATTAGATCAACACTAGGGGTTCTAGGATACCAAAGTCCGACATTGAGGGTACCTTTAACATACCTTAGGATCCTCTTAACTACAACCAAATGGGACTCTTTAGCACAAGATTGGTACCTTGCACACATACCTACCGTAAAAAGTATGTTGGGTCTACTAGCGGTTAGGTATAGGAGGCTACCAATCATGCTCCTATATTATTTAGAGTCTACCATTTTCCCTTCAAGGTCACTATCCATTTTTACATTGGTTCCTATGGGTGTAGATGCTACCTTAGCATTTTCTAAACCAAATTTCTTTAACATTTCCTTAGCATATTTGGTTTGAAAAACATGTGTACCTTCATTAGTTTGCTTAACTTAAAGGCCTAAAAAGAAAGTTAGCTCTCCGACAAGGCTCATCTCAAATTCATCTTCCATACACTTGATGAACTCTTGTAAGAAGTCATTATTTGTTGACCCAAAAATGATATTGTCTACGTAGACTTGGGCAACAAATAGGTCCTTATCCTTAGATTTTAGGAACAATGTAGGGTCAATTGTTCCTCTCCTAAACCCCTTAGACACCAAAAATGAAGAAAGCCTTTCATACCAAGCCCAGGGAGCTTGTTTCAATCTATATAAGGCTTTTTTTAATTTGTAAACATGTCTTGGATAGTTAGGGTCCTCAAACCCGGGGGGTTGTTCTACATAGACCTCTTCCTTAATGATCCCATTAAGGAATGTCGACTTCACATCCATTTGGTGAAGTGTGAAACCCATGTGAGCGGCATAGGCTAGTAGAATTCTAATAGATTCTAACCTAGCTATGGGGGCATAAGTCTCATCATAATCTAATCCCTCAACTTGGTTAAACCCCTTAGCTACCAATCTAGCCTTGTTCCTAGTGATTTTGTCTTGGTCATCTATTTTGTTCCTAAAGACCCATCTTGTGGTTACAATGGTGCAGTCATTGGGCCTAGGAACTAACTCCCAAACTTCACTCCTCTCAAATTGATTTAGCTCTTCTTGCATGGCTAAGACCCAATCCACATCTCCTAATGCTTCATCAATGGACTTGGGTTCTAATTGAGATATTAGAGCTATTTGCAAGGTTCGTAGAATCGCGATCCTACACAGGATCGATTTGGGGTCAGGATCGGATCGGTCAGGATCGGATCGTAAAATCGTACGATCCTATCAAAATCCCTTAAAATGAAAAAATGTACAATTTTTATTAACACTATAATGAAAATAATCACGTTTAACTTCAAGAATATTCTATTTATTACAAGATGATCCAATTTAATTGTCAACCTATTAGATAATAGACATCTAAAGACTTATCATTTTAGAAAAAAGATATAACATAATATTATTAATCAAAAACTAACTAAAAAATAATTAAATAGATATTTAAATAATCTTAAAACACTAACACTAACGATGTAAAAGATAAAAAAAATAATAAAAAAGATTAATAATCTTCTGGGCCTCTGAAAAGGCTTTAAACAATATTTTTTGGGATTCAATCTTAAAACTAACTTGTAGATCTTTGAACGAGTTTCAATTTGATATATTATAGGTCACGTGGTTCAATCCGAGTCAAAAGTTATGACCTCTTAAAGCTTTCATCGATCCTGTTCCGATTCTGTTCCGATCCTGTCCGATCCTATACGATCCTGTCCGATTCTGTCCGATCCTACCGATCCTGCTGCGATCCTGCTACAAAAAATGATTCTGCGCGATTCTGGATCGTTTTCTGCCGTAGGATCGTAGGATCGTACGATCCTACGATCCAGGATCGCGATTCTGCAAACTATGGCTATTTGACTAGTTTGACCCCTAAAATAGGACCTAGTCCTTACTCCTTAAGTTACATCACCTACTATTTGGTCAATAGGGTGATCATGGTGATGTCTCAAGGGCCAAGAGGTTGTGGGTTCATTTACTCCTTCTTCCTCATCCTCTAGGGTACTTCTTACTCCCCCTTGATCATTGCCCTCCAAATGTAGGTCTTGGATTTTTTGGGCAAGGGGTTGGACCTCTTCTATATCCTTATCAATTGAGGTTTTTCTAGGGTAGGTACTAGTTGTTTCATCAAACTTAACATTTGAGGACTTCTCAATCACTTTTGTCCTCTTGTTGTAAACTCTATAACCCCTACTAGTTAATGAGTACCCTACTAGAATCCCTTCATCGGCTTTTGACTCAAACTTCCTTAGGTCATCTTTGGTATTTAAGATGTAGACTTTACATCCAAAGACCCTAAAGTAGTGAACTTGTGGTACCCTTCCATTCCATAATTCAAAAGGTATTTTTCCTAGAAACCTATGTACCAATACCCGGTTTTGAATATAGCAAGCGGTGTTAACCGCTTCGGCCCAAAAATAGCTAGGAAGGGAATATGCATTAAGCATAGTCCTAGCAGCTTCCTGTAGGGCTCGGTTTCTCCTCTCAACTATCCCATTTTGTTGAGGAGTCCTTGGGCATGAGAATTCATGCTTGTATCCATTTTCAACACAAAATTGTGTGAAACTTACATTTTGGAACTCCCCACCGTGGTCACTCCTAATTCGATTTATTTTGATATGTTTTTCATTTTCTACCCTTTTACTAAATCCTATAAAAATCTCTAGGGTATCATCCTTATGTTTCAAAAAATAAACCCATGTAAATCTAGAAAAATCATCTACTATGACTAGACAATATTTACTCCCTACAAGTGAGGGAGTACTATGGCAATCAAATAGATCTATATGTAAAAGCTCTAAAGGTAAAGAAGTAGTGGTTAGGGTTTTACCTTTGTGTGATGCTTTTGATTGCTTACCCTCTTGGCATGCATCACACAATTTGGTCTTCTCATACTTGATCATTGGTAGCCCCTTCACCAACTTTTCCTTGGCAACTCTTGCAATGCTTCTCATGTTGACATGTCCAAGTCTTCGGTGCCACAACCACCCTTCTTCTTCTTTAGATATGAGACACTTAGCAACATTGTTAGTAGCATAAGCAAGATCAAGATAATATAAATTTGCCTCTTTAAAACCTTCTAACACAACACTATTTGATTCATTATGTCTTATCATGCATTTCCTAGCATAAAATTCAACCCTAAAACTGACATCAAATAATTGACTCACACTTAGTAAATTGAATTTCATATCTTTGATTAGGAGTACCTTATGTATAGAAATCGTGGGAGATACATCAATGGTGCCTCTACCAATGATTCTCAATTTTCCACTATTTCCAAAGGAGACCGTTCCTTCTCTTAAGTAGCTAATAGTGGTGAACTTGCTCACATCCCCGGTCATGTGTCTTGAGCATCCACTATCTACTTTCCACATAGTTGATGTCTCCTTCACCTTTACCTATACAACATGAAAAACATACTCTTTTGGTACCCAAATTTTTGATCCATAAGCATCATTTAGAAATCTCTTAGGTACCCATGTCTTCTTTGTGTTTCCCTTAGCCCCTAGTCTCCTAGATGCACCAATCCTACCGGTGAGTGAGACAAAGGCTACCTCTTTTGTCTTTGGCCTATATCCTAAACCGGCCTTGTTATAAATGACCCTTTGACTGTTGATTATCATGTCTAGATTACTAGATCCTACTTGGAATTTCCTAAGGGCCTTTGTGAGGTCATCTACCTTTTTCCTTAATTCCTTATTTTTAGTTTCAAGATGTGAAGCATGTGAAAAGGTAGAACTAACATGCAATTCTTTAAGTTTAGTAGATTATACTCTAAGCATGGCAATTTCTTCTTTTAGCTCCTTAATTTTACTTCTAGCCTTAGCTAAATCCATGTTAGTGCTAGAAATTATCTTTACTAAGGTAGAGGAGGGTAAGTGGTATACCTCACTTACCGAAGCTTCTGACTCTGATGATGAAGTGGAGGAGCTCTCATCTTCACTACTGGAGCTTCTTTCATCATCTGATGAATCTGAGTGGTCTTGTGCCATAAGAATGAAGTGGGAGACTTGCTCTTTTTCTTCCTCTGAGGATGATGGATCATCCCAAGTTGCCTTGAGTTTGGTGGCACCCTTCTCCTTTCCCTTTGACTTCTTCTTGTCACCTTTCTTCTTTTCCTCCTTCTTGTCATCCCTTCTCTTTAATTGAGGGCACTCGTTCTTCATGTGTCCCTCTTGGTGGCAATTGTAGCATATGATGTCCTTGGCCTTACCCTTGCCTTTGGACCCTTTCTTAGCATAAGACTTGTTAGACAAACTTTTAAAAGCTCTACGAAATTTTCTTACCATGAACGCCTCTTGATCGCTATCCAAGGAGGCCCTGGATTCCTCTGAATCTGATAAGGATGAGTAAACCACCTTCTTCTTCTCCTTCCTCTTCTTCTTCTCCTTTTCTGCAACAAAGGCAATACCCTTCTCTTTTGCCGATACATTAGCTTGCTTGTGTAGCTCAAATTCACAGAATAAGTCGTCTAATTTTACAATAGAAAAATCCCTTGATACCTTGTAGGCATCAACCATGGATGCCCACAAGGTGGTTCTCGAGAAGGCTTGGAGAACATACCTGACGATGTCCCGGTTCTCGATCTTTTCTCCAATCACATGGAGCTCATTGATCACTTCCTTTACCCTTCCATGCAGCTGGCTGACAGTCTCGTTGCTCTTCATGGATAGGGATTGCAGTTGGGCCACTAGCAAGTCCTTCTTGGCTCTTCTGGACTCGTTTAACCCCTCGTTCAATTCCACCAACTTGTCCCACAGTTCCTTGGAGCTCTTGAATGGCCCCACCTTGTTCAGTTGCTCCTTTGAGAGCCCACACTACAGTGTGGTGGTGGCCTTGGCATTGGATTGCGCCCTCTTCATTACCTCCTTCGACCAGGATCTCATCGGTGTTGGTTCTCCTCTTTCATCGACGGGTGCCTCGAAGCCATCTGCAACACTTATCCAGTTCTCAATATCATTCATAAGGTAGTATTGCATCCTACCATTCTAGTAAGCGAAGTCGTTCCCGTCGAAGAAAGGTGGTCGTGCGGTGGAGTATCCCTCTTGAAACGCCATTATATTTGTTTCGGTTGACGGTTAGTTCTTCCGAAACGCACCTGCTCTGATACCAACTGAAGGATCGTTTAGGCGTGCTAGAGGGGGGGGGGTGAATAGCACTTTTTCGGATTGGATCTCTACAAATTCGTTAGCGCAGCGGAAATAATATGCAAATGAAAATAAGTACAATGCTAACAATGATCGTTTACTTGGTATCCACCCAAATGGGTGACTAATCCAAGGATCCACGCGGCGAGCACCACTTTCACTATCGAAAACTCTCCTTCAGGTGGAGAAACCTTTACAATGGTGATCTTTCTCTTTACAGAATGAAGTAGAATGTGAGAGGAAGTAGAAATCACTCTTCAGACGAGCAACACTTCGACATTGTACGGAACCGTACCGCTCACATGCAAAATGGTGCTCCTTTTATAGGTGAACAGGACAAACTCACAGTCTGTCCAGCCCCGCACCAGTCGCCTGCCCAAGGGGCAGTCGACTGGCCTAGCATTAATTGCTAGCCAACGGCTAGTTTTCGAGGTATACCAGTCGCCTGCCCAAGGGGCAGTCGACTGGCCTAGCATTAATTGCTAGCCAACGGCTAGTTTTCGGGGTATACCAGTCGACTGCCCCAAGGGCAGTCGACTGGTCTGAGGCTGAAAACTCTCTGTGAGTTTTGGCAGTCGACTGACCCTGGGCCAGTCGACTCCCCTGCCTCTCAGCCTTGTTCCAGCAACTCCGGACCTTCTCCTTCACGTGTGCCTTCAGGTCTGCTCCCTTGGCTTGCCCCTTGAAGTCCTCTTCCTCTGGCTATCGTCCCTCAGATGCGCACGCAAGCCTTCCCTTGGCTTGTCTCCATGCCACCCTTCACGTGTGCCCTTGAAGTCCACTTCTCGGCTTGCCCTTGGAGCTCTCCTCCCTCAGCTCTCGTCCCTCGGATATGTCCAACATGTGTGATTCTCCAAGTCTTGCAAACTCAATCACACATTAAATACAACATAACACTCTAACCTTAAACATATTCACCCACACACATCAAAACCATGATCTTCCAATCATTTAAGGGTCGATTGCCTCAACATATCTTAGGAGAAAGGAATCAAGAAAGCATGGAGAGATCAGATTGGGAAGAATTTCAGGCAAAGATAGTGGCAATAATTAGGCTTTGTCTTACGGATGATGTGATATACCATGTCATGGACGAGGAGTCACCAGTGGTAGTTTAGCAAAAGTTAGAAAGTCAATACATGCCAAAGTCATTGATAAATAAGCTATATCTTAAGAAAAAATTATTCGGGCTGAAGATGATAGAGAGAACCGATCTAAACTAGCACATCAATGTATTCAACTAGATTGTTAGCGATCTGAAGTTGGTTGATATCAAGATCAAGGATGAAGACAAATCACTAATGTTGTTGAATTCTCTACATTCATCTCCTATATACAAGAATTTGATTACTACTCTAATGTGGGGAAATGAAACTCTTAAATTGGAGGAGATCACATGTGCTTTGTTGGGCTTTCATCAAAGGAAGAAAGTAAGTGACGAAGTTTCTCAAGGAGAAGAACTTGTGGTGAATAGTTACCAAGAGCGTGGTAGGAGCAAAACTCTGTATGGATCAAGTAGCGACAACAAGACCCGTTTTAAGTTGAGAAAGAAGAAGATAATCATGTGCTACAAGTATAAAGGCAAAGGTTATATAAAAATAGATTGTCCAGAGATAAAGAAACATGTTACAAAGAACAAAGATAGTTCGGCAAAGTCTGTAAACATAGTTGAAGAAAATTCAGAAAGCGGTGATGGAGATATGCTATTTGTTATGTCAAGTTCAGAGCAGCTAATTGATGCATGGATCTTAGACTCTGTATATTCATATCATATGTCTCCAAATAACGAGTGGTTTGACACCTACAAGGCAGTGGATTTTGGTTCGGTGTTGATGGGAAATGGTGCGTCATGCAGAGTAATCAGTATAGGGAATATCATAATCAAAATGTTTGATGGTGTGATCAGAACTTTATGTGATATCAGATACATACCAGATCTAAGAAAGAATTTGATCTCACTAGTCATACTAGATAGTATTGGTTGTAATTATAAATTAGTGAGCGCAGTGATGAAGGTTGGCAAGGAAGCTCTGATGGTAATGGAAGGACAAAAGGTAGCAAGGAACATCTACAAGTTGATAGAGACTATAGTTGTTGGTGGAGTCGCTTCAGTAGAGTCTGAATCAGAAAGTAAAGTCTTGTGGCGTATGCGGTTAGGGCATATGAGCGAACGTAGGATGTTAGAGCTTCACAAGAGAGATTTGTTGAAGGGTGTCAAGATGTGCAAGCTTGAATTCTGCAAATTATATGGACTTGGAAAACAAAGCAAAGTATAATTCAAGACAGCAACACACAAGATGGAGGGGATTTTTGACTATGTACATACGGATCTTTAAAGATCAACCAGTGTAGCATCACGTGGAGGACACTTGTATTTTGTGAGTTTTATTAATGATTACTCACAAAAAGTTTGGCTGTATATACTTCATGTGTCATAAGTCAGAAACTATTATGAAGTTTAAACTATAAAAAACTGAAGTGGACAATTAGACAGGAAGGAAGAACAAATGTCTTAGGTCAGATAATGGAACTAAGTACACGAATTCAAAGTTTTAATAATTTTGTGAGCAACATGGAATAATGAGGCATTTCTTGGTTCGCAGGGCACCTCAACAGAATGGTGTGGTGGAAAGGTTGAACAGGGCAATCATTGAGAAGGCAAGATGTCTCAGGCTGAATGTAGGGCTAGCAATGAATTTTTGGGCGGAAGCGATAAATATGGTGTGTTATCTTATTAATAGATCACCAAGCATAACACTAGAAAGTAAAGTATCAAAGGAAGTATGGATAGGTAATCCAGTAAATTACTCTTCTTTTTGAGTTTTTGGATGTCCAACCTATATGCATATATCTAGTGAAGAAAGATTAAAGCTGGATGCAAAATCAAAATAGTGCATTTTTCTGGGGTATCCAAAAGAAGTTAAAGGCTTCAAGTTTTGGGATCCTGAGGTAAACAAGATAGTGATGGGCAGAGATGTGGTGTTTGACGAGAAGGTCATGCTATAGCGTACTCAGGAAGAAGGAAAGGAAACATCATAAAATAACAAAGATAAAGATATTATGCAGGTGGAGTTAGAGGCTCATGACTCTGATGATTCTAGCTCAGAGCACACGGAGCATCGCACTATAGCTGGGGCTGAACAAGATGAGTTGTAAAGCCACCCACTAAATACGGATTTGAGGACTTGGTGTCTTATGCATTCATCACCAGTAGCGTAGACTCTACATCTTTTCAGAGGCGGTACACAACTCTGAGAAGAATAAGTGGATGGGTGCTATGGAGGAGGAGATGAAGTCGTTGCATAAGAACCAAATGTGGAATCTAGTGGAACTTCCTGAGGGAAAATGAGCTATAAGGTGCAAGTGGGTATTCAAGAAAAAGGAAGCTTTATGACTTACAGGGTTAATTAGAGAACTGGGAGTTCAACAAGATGGAGTAAAGTTATTATGTGATAGCTAAAGTACTATCTATTTGGCAAAAAATCAAGTGTATCATGTGAGAACCAAGCACATTGATGTGAGGTTTCACAAGATCAGAGAGTTGATTACTCCCGGAGAAATTCAACTTGAGAAGGTTAACACTGCAAATAATGTTGTAGATATGTTGACGAAGCCAGTGATCACAACAAAGTTTAAGCATTGCTTAAACTTGATCCATGCCTCTAGATGCTAGAGAAAGGAAGCCCAAACCTAGAGTTCCAAGTGAAGTTTTGCTCAAATACTCATGTTCTTTAAATGAGTGTATATTCTATAATTTGGAGATTGTTGATGGGTAACTCATATCTAAATAAGGGATGTTATGGGAAAAAACTATTAAGATTTTTTCTAAAAATAATCTGTTAAGATTTTTTTAACAAAATTTTGTTATGGTTTTACCGGGTCTGGGTTTAGGCATATCTATATGGATCATTGTAAGCATATTTGTATCATAATCATAAGGATCAAGAGAATAATATGTATTCTCTTGTATAAAGAGAATTCTAATAAAGCTTCAGTCTTTTTCTTCTTCTTTCTCATATTTCTTTCTCTTTCTCTTTGTGCGTCTTTATCTCATTATTCCACATGATCTCTTTCTCTCTTCCTCTTCTTCTATGCGTTAGAGGTTGAGAGGTGTTGCCTTCATTTTGCGTAATAAATAGCTATGGGAGTATTTTAGAAACGAGTTGGATACTTCTTTTATAAATCTAAAATTATATTGTAATTTAATAATGACTAAACTTTAAATATGCCTTCCGATGAAATGCCATCTCATCTGATGTGATGGAGATAATAGTATCACGTGGCATGGTCCATGAGTTGGTCAGCAAGACTCTCAATTTGTCCGATTCAGAGATAAAACTTAGGTTAAGCTAGCCAATTCATCCTTTACTCAGGTTGAGTCAATCAGCTCCTGATCGAGCTCAACCTAAGTTATCTGAGTCACATCCAGGTTGAACCAAATTTGTCAGAACCCAAAGGACGTAACTGTTATACAAGTTGCCAGCGAGGGCACAACTATAATACAAGTCACAAGCAGCCTTAGGGTGTAGGATCGAAGCACACACGCTGGGGGGGGGGGGTGAATAGCGTGTGTCACTTTTTCACTTTTTTTGAAAATCATGAAAGACAACGCAACGGAAATAAAGATAGAAAAAACAAAGCTAACACTTTTATTTTTTACTTGGTTCACAGCACGACGACTACAGTTGTCAGATAGGCCAAACCATCATGGGGCGAGTTGGCCCGTGGCTGGCTAGTAATTTGGTGGGGCGGGGCGGACCGATCCGTCATCTTGGTGGGTTGGGAAATCCCCAACCGAACCCAACCCAAGGCGGATTGTGATATAGGCGGCTGCCAATCCACGGGTCCAAAAATTTTATAAAAAAATCATAACTTCAATGTTTTACTTTCTAAAAACTTTCATCAATCAAATATATCTAGAAATAGATATTTAAATGTAAATATATATAAAACAAGGACTCGTGTTTGCTGAAAAATATTACTTTTATTTCAAATTGGTAACAAAGAAATATAATAAATAGATATAAAACTTGGCTTACATGTATTTCTCAACCCGCAGGCCAACCCAAGCCTGTCATAGGCCGACCACGTTAGTTATGGGTCATGGGTCATGGGTTGTAGGCATGGGCGGGTCGGCTCGTCTGAACCCGACTTGAAATGATTAGATAAAATTTTAGCCAACCCGCTTGAATTGTTTGATGAGGTGGGCCAATCCGACAAGCCCAACCCAAATTGACGGTTCTACTTGCGACTGCTAGTCTAAGGCTCACACTCGTTAAGTGCTTTCGTTTGGCAATTCACTAATAGTTTGATGGTTACTAATATTGAATACAATTTAAGATAGTAATGAAAATAATACTAACAGTCGAATAATGTAGAATCTTGAGCGTAATTTGTTGTAGCAGCATATGAGTGTCATGGAGAGCATTTGGAGCAGCACGTAAGTATGAAAGTAGTTTAAAATATTGTGTTTAGGCTACTAGTCGAACCCTCCTTTTATAGCTTCATCTAGGTGTCTCTATCCTTATTGAGATTCAAAGCTGATTTGATCTTGACCCGGCCTTATTGTAGTTTATCCACATTCGGGCACTTCAATCCTTTTTAGGCCCCTCAATTGTTGATGTAGCGAAATATGAGCGAAGATTCATCCTGGTCGACTCTATCCCGTCCCTTGAGTATGTATCCCTTCTAGGCCCCTGAATGCTGACGTGCGCCGATCAATCAGAAGCTAACACCTCATTCTGTAGTGACTGAGGTAATCAAGGTGTCTGGATCCCTTCCAGTGCCTGGA
The DNA here is from genome assembly GCA_024364735.1 of Boesenbergia rotunda. Classification (NCBI taxonomy): domain Eukaryota; kingdom Viridiplantae; phylum Streptophyta; class Magnoliopsida; order Zingiberales; family Zingiberaceae; genus Boesenbergia; species Boesenbergia rotunda. Next base: position 247,860 of record JAGFNQ010004050.1, read on the forward strand.
TTCCTTCCAGGCGCTTGAATCCCTTTTAGGCATCTGAATCAGCACTTTTAGGCATTTTGTCTTTTGCATCACAGAGTT
>JAGFNQ010004051.1:0-30956 GCA_024364735.1 Boesenbergia rotunda
CCCCAAATTTCATTCTTCACCAACGGCATACATTAGCAACTCACCAACGGCATGTTAGTGATATGAGAGAAGTGTCCTAAGGCAATTGTCTTATGATTGTAAAACATTTATATTAATAAATGATAATTCACTATTTGAGTATACATGCTTGTGTATTTGATTGGGATCTTAAACTCATCTACTGAATGTCCGCAATACAACTCACAGCATAAGAGAATTTGTGATGAGATCACAACTAGTGATTATCTCTAAATGCGCAAATGTGAAGTATTGAAAATATCCCTAGTCGATGAATTGATAAAAACGGACACTATCAATTCTGTTGAGACTAGCATGGGTTATTCTCTAATCAGCTGATTCTCACTGGCTGGTGACATTGGGATGTCCGGAGATAAACATGGATGCTAGTTAAGGGAACTAGTTCATTGGAGTGACTAGCTGTAAGACTTCATATGGGAATCTACATGTAGATATGTCAATGAAGATCTTACTGCGGCTTAAGTGCGATGTTCCTTTGACTTGCGGTGTTCAAGTCATCTTGGTCATGGAGACTTATACTTTGACATCTTAAGCAAGCATCTCCAAGGAGGTGTGGACCCAGGATGATCGGGTATAAGCCGAAGTGCCCGAAGATGTTTGAACAGCCTACAAAGGATTCACCACTCCTTGCGAGGAGATGTATACCCAGGCCTATCGTCGGATTGTTACTCAAAGCCTCTGGTCAGAGCATATCATGTTTAGAGTGAGAGTCTCTAAAATACATGAGAGTAATTAGAAATCCAAAGGACGAGTAAGACATTACTTGGGCTAGGCGTGACGTAGTCAGCCTAGTGGGGACTGACACCATTGACCGTGTCCTGAACCAAGTGGGTATTAGGTGGTGAAGGGAATGGGGCACGATTCATTAGAGCTGCTGAAGGGTTTCAGAATAATTTCTTCTGGGGTCAAACCGTTGATCTTTCGATTAATTGGGGATCATGATGTACTGCTAGGTGCCACTCATGATCGTTCTATAATTTGTTGATTATAGACGGCCAACATAAATCGAAAGCCTATTTAGTCACACGCACTACGAGTAATCCGAGGGATTTAAAACGAGTTAAAAATTGGATTTTCCAATCAAAAGAAATAAGTCGAATCTGAGTTAGTCAGAGGCGCATTAGAAGCTAAAAATGGCCAAGTCTTTTGAAGGCTTTTTGGGCGAATTAAATGAGTTTAATTCGCAACGGTCCGAGTTGGGTTTAGCCGACCAAAGAGGGTGTTAACCCTTCTTTGGTGGCCGGCCAAATAAAAGGAGAAAATCAATTTAATTGGTTTAATTAATAAAATAAATCTAGCGCGATTTATTTTATAAATTATGGATAAATAAATTTGTATAAAGAAATTTATATAAATAAAATTTATAGAAATTTATTCTTTTATGGAAGATTAAAATAATCCATGAGTTGGTTCATTTTAATTTTATAAAATCAATTATGAATTGATTTATCCATAATAAGAAAGTTTATAAATTTCTTATAAAATTTATTCCATAATTTAAAGAGAAGAAGAATTAGTTTTTATTATAAATTAGTTTATAATAAAGACTTGGTTTAAACGGAATTAATTCATAAGAATTTATAGGATAAATTTCTTATGATAAATAATTAGTTTTATTATAAAGTTAGTTATAATAAAATTCATAAGAAAATTTATAGGATAAATTCTTATGATAACTAATTTGTTTTATTATAAATGGTTATAATAAAACTAGGCTTAAAAGGAATAAGCAATAAGAAAATTTATAAGATAAATTTCTTATAACTAATTCGTTAATTCCGTTAATTCGGTTTAGAGGGAGACTTAGCAAAGGAGTTGCTACTATATAAAGGAACCAAAGGCTAGCCCTTAATTCCAATAAATAAGTGATTATTATTGGAGCTCTCCCTCTCTCTCTTCTCTTCTCTCCTCCTTCTCTTCTTCTTTCCTTAGGGCCGGCGCACCCTAGCTCTCTAGGGCCGGCCACCCTAGTCCTAGGGCCGGCGCCCAATCACACACCAAGAGGTGTTGCCGTGAGCCACTAGAAGAAGAAGAACCCGAACAAGAAGAAGAAGAAGCGGATAGCGACTCCTCTCTCTCGGAATTCGATTCCGTTCTTCTTGTTGGTTAGTTTCTAACTCTCTCTTGATCTTTCAGTTGTGCCTATAGAGAATCTAGTAGTTCTCGTCGGCACAAAACTCGTGACTTTGCGAAGTCATCCCGAAGAGAACTCGGTGTGGACGCGAATAGAGGCGAAGCTTCCAAGGGACGCTACGGTTGGATCTCGTCCCTTACTTCGAGTTACGCGAGGTACTTGGTAAATTAGTTTACTTTTCGCAAACTTTTATTTTATGATTATGTCGATACACTATAAGGTTGCATGCTAGATACGAAGTTAAAATAATTTAGGAAATTATTTTATGCAAACTCTTCCGCTGCACGTAAAAATTTTGAATTTTACGAACTCGTATCCTTGTCGACATGCACCTGGTCCCAACAGTGGTATCAGAGCCGGTTAGTGTTCGACTTAATCAAATAATTGTTTTGTGGAAAACTTTGTCATGATCTCAATTTCGGGAAAAAAATTTTTCAATTATGGAAACTTTCAAATTATAATAAATTTTAGATTTAGGAATTTCAAAGTTTGGAAATCCTCATGAAATTTCGCAAACGTTTGAAATTTTCTATTTTCTGAAATTTTATAATAATTTCGAAACTTCCCATCTTTGGAAACTTTCCAATTTTGGAAATTTTTCTATTTTAGAAATTTTCTAATTTTGGAAATATGTAAGTTTCCTTTGTACCAGAAACTTACAATTATTCTGAAAATCAATTTTCGAAATCTCGCAATTTTGGGCACTTTCTTTTAAGAAAGTCTAGACAAATTCATGGACAGTTAATTGACAATTAAATTTGAATTGGTTTTTAAATTGACAACAAAATTCTTTATTTTGGATTGAGCCTCGGGGAGCCGTCCAATTTAAAGTTAGTTGTTGTAATTTAATTTCCCAATTTTAATTGAAATTGTCATGTTTGATTGGATTGAGCCTCGGGGAGCCGTCCAATTGGATTTACAACACATTACTTTTCTTTGGGTATCTGAGCCTCGGGGAGCCACCCTTAGAAAACAATTTGTTGTAATTAATTAAATCCATGAATAAAATATGTTTAAGAGGTGATGCTCTTACATATTGTTGTCTCCAAAATTAATTAGGGAAAATGTTTCCTATAGAGTTTCTTAAATGAGATTTTCATGAAAATAATATGTGGTTGAATTAAGGGATTTGTCTCTTAATTTAATAAGATTTGATTTAGAGAAATCAAAGTCTTGAACATATTATTTCCGAAATTAATTATGACAATTTAGGAAATTGTTTCCCAAAACAATTCCTTTAATAAAGTATGAAATTATGATTAGGAAATCCGGTTCCTAATTTAATTCATGAGACTTGATAAATTAAGTCACATACATACTTTATTAAGGAAATCGTTAGTCATGACATAATTTTATGTCATGAATGTGCTTAAAAGAATGAGACCCAAAACCCTTACAAAATATTAAGGCCAACACCTTCCATTAATATGGTTAGAATCAGAGTTTTGTTTCTCGCTTGGGTTGATGGACACATCCATGCCCGACTTGAACCTCAACATATTCAAACCATGGAATTAGTTTATGAATAATATAGTTCGAGTCAGAGGTCAATCATTAGTTTTGGTTGTTGGACACATCCAAGCCTGACTAAGCGGTTGAATGAGCTCCAACCATATTAAAACTATTTCTTGATTAATGGGTCAGCCTTAAACTTGGAGCATCGATTTGTTGTGCCACAGCCAAGGTCGATGTAAAGAGAGGTGCAGTTGGGTGTTATGTATAATGATACATACTTGTTAATGAGTTAACAACCCAATGTTTTATGCAAACATTCAATTAGTTGATAGCATAATGTGATAGTTACATATATGTGATGTGTAATCGGTATAATTACCTACCTTCATAGCTAAGAAGAACTTGATGGCCACAGCCATGGTTGTTCTTATCTATGGTTGGATATCAACCTATTTGGAGATGTTCCTACGATCTCCCGAATTGATAATAAGGGTGAATCAATTCGTAAAATAAATAGGATTTAATTTATGTATGTTGATACATTCTTTAATAAATCTTCTCACATAAGCTCAATTTGTATTTCTAGGATAATCACTCGATCATGTCTTCTCTGAATTTGCGTTCCATTTTGGACACCAATAAACTAACTGGGCCAAACTTCATGACTGGCTTCGAAACCTGAGGATAGTCTCAAGGCAGAGAAGCTTGCTTATGTCCTTGAAGATCAACTTCCCAACCGTCCTCCTGAAAATGCAACTCCAGACCAGTTTCCTGAGTTGCTCAACCTGCTGAAGACTGTAGAGCCTTCTGTGAGCAGGATCAAAGACGGTACTGTTAGTTGGTTCCTCGAAGAAAGGTTCTAAGAGGAAGGCCAAAGAACAAAATAAAGGAAAGAAGAAAAAGGCCAAAAAGACTGAAAATATCCTAAAAGGCACTTGCCATCACTGTGGCAAGGAGGGTCACTGGCGAAGAAACTGCAAGATTTATCTTGAGTCCTTGAAAGAGAAGGCATCCGATGCCCCATCCTCTTCAAGTATCTTCGTTATTGAATGTCACTCTATTTCCTCAAACACATGGGTACTTGATACTGGGTGTAGCTCACATATATGTAATGACATACAAGGGCTAAGGAATAGAAGAAGACTCGTCAAGGGAGAAGCGAATTTGCGAGTTGGAAATGGAGCAAGGATTGCTGCTGTTGCCATCGGAACATATTTGCTAAAGCTCCCGACTGGACGTATCTTAGAACTGGATAATTGTTATTTCGTTCCTTCGTTAATAAAGAACATTGTATCTATTTCATGTTTGAATGAAAAAGGTTATCATTTGACTTTTAGTAACAATTGTTGTTACATAACTTTAAATGGCGTTCTTTATGGGAATGGAACTTTATGCAATGACATCTACACGTTAGATTTATCCAGTGACGTTTTCAATATCGAAGTTAGCAACAAACGTGCTCGAATAGATAATCGAATAGACTCCTACACTTGGCATTGCCGTCTTGGCCATGTAAGTAAGAAACGCATGACCGAATTGCACCGATGTGAAATTTTGGAATCATTTGAACCCGATTCATTTGATACATGCGAATCGTGCTTAAAAGGCAAGATGACCAAATTACCCTTTACGGGAAAAGGTAATCAAGTGGGAGAGTTGCTTGGTCTAATACATACCGATGTATATGGACCAATGTCAACTCCTGCACAAGGAGGCTATAGCTACTTCATCACCTTTATCGATGATCACTCACGATTCGGGTACGTGTTCTTGATGAAACACAAATCTGAAGCTTTTGATAAATTCAAAGAGTTCAGAAATGAAGTAGAGAAACAACTTGACAAAAGTATTAAAATACTTCGATCCGATCAGGGTGGTGAATACTTAAGTCAAGAGTTTCAAGATTATCTAAGGGACAACGGGATATTATCCCAATGGACTCCGCCATATACACCACAGCATAATGGTGTGTCTGAGAGGCGCAACCGAACCTTGATGGACATGGTTAGGTCGATGATGAATCATGCAACTCTTCCAAAATCCTTTTGGGGTTATGCACTTAAGATAGCTGTTTATTTATTAAACAGAGTCCCGACCAAGGTAGTCTCTACTACTCCATATGAGATTTGGAATAGTAAGAAACCTCACTTAACTCACCTTAAGATATGGGGTTGTCCTGCTTACGTGAAGCGGGTTGTATCAGACAAATTGGATGCTAAGTCTGATAAATGTCTATTTATTGGATACCCTAAGGAAACGAAGGGTTACCAATTCTATCATCCCTTGGAACAAAAGGTGTTTGTTTCAAGGCATGCTGTATTTCTAGAAAAAGAATTTCTTTTACAAGAAAACAGTGGGAGTGGCTTTGAACTTGATGAAGTTCAAGAAACTCCAATAGACATTACAGAGACACCGAGTCTAGGCCCACAACCGATAATTCATAATGATGAGCTATCAGTTGAACCTAAAACTACACCACCTCTTCGTAGGTCTGATAGGACACGCAACATTCCAGAGAGATACGGATTTCTCGTAAGTGAATCGAACGACGTGTTGCTCATTGGCGATGACGAACCTATCAGTTATGAAGATGTTCTGAAAAGTTCAGAAAGGGACAAATGGCTTGAAGCCATGAAGTCGGAAATGGATTCCATGTACGAAAATCAAGTATGGGACTTGGTTAACCCACCTGAAGGGATTAAACCCATAGGGTGCAAGTGGGTTTTCAAGAAGAAAACCGACATGGAAGGTAATGTTGTTACCTTTAAGGCTAGATTAGTGGCAAAAGGATATCGTCAGAAACAAGGAATTGATTATGACGAAACCTATTCGCCAGTAGCTATGCTTAAATCCATTCGGATGCTCCTAGCCATAGCAGCTCATTATGATTATGAGATTTGGCAAATGGATGTGAAAACAGCTTTCCTTAACGGAAATCTGCTTGAGGACGTATACATGATACAGCCTGAAGGTTTCACATCGGTTGATAAAACCAAGGTATGCAAGCTTCGACGATCCATATATGGACTGAAGCAAGCATCTAGGAGCTGGAACATCCGTTTTGATGAGACAATAAAAAAGTTTGATTTCTCACAAAATCCTGACGAACCCTGTGTGTACAAGAAGGTTAGTGGGAGTGCAGTCGTATTCCTAGTATTATATGTCGACGACATCTTACTTATAGGAAACGATATTTCAGTCTTATAGACAGTTAAAATTTGGTTATCCAAAACTTTCTCCATGAAAGACCTGGGAGAAGCAACCTATATCCTTGGGATTAGAATCTATAGAGATAGATCAAAACGGTTGCTCGGTCTTTCGCAGTCTACATATATAGACCGAGTGCTAAAAAGGTTTAGCATGTCGGAATCCAAGAAAGGTTACCTTCCCATTAGGCATGGGATCAACCTTTCGAAGTCTATGTGTCCGCGCACAGAAGACGAAAGGATTTGCATGAATAAGATTCCCTATGCATCCGCGATAGGATCTATCATGTATGCTATGTTATGTACTAGGCCTGATGTATCGTATGCTTTGAGCGTCACAAGCAGATACCAGTCGGATCCAGGAATGGATCACTGGGCGGCTGTTAAGACAATTCTTAAGTACTTAAGAAGAACTAAGGATGTGTTCCTAATATATGGAGAAGGAGATTTGGTAATACGTGGGTATACAGATGCCAGTTTCTAGACAGATAAGGATGACTCCAAATCGCAGTCTGGATACGTATTTACTTTGAATGGAGGCGCAGTAAGTTGGAAAAGTTCCAAACAAGACATTGTAGCGGATTCCACCACGGAAGCGGAATATATCGCAGCTTCGGAAGCAGCAAAGGAAGCAGTCTGGATCAAGAAGTTTGTTCCGAACTTGGTGTGGTTCCAACCATTGATGATGCAGTGCCGGTTTACTGCGACAACAATGGAGCTATTGCACAAGCAAAGGAACCAAGGTCTCATCAGCGATCCAAACACGTGCTTCGCCGCTATCATCTGATCAGAGAGATTATAAGTAGGAATGACATACAAATTGAGAGAGTTCCCACTGAAAGGAATATAGCGGATCCTTTAACTAAGGCCTTGCCTCAAAGCAAGTTTGAGGGTCATGTTAGAGCCTGTGGTATTGGATACCGTAGCGATTGGCATTAGGCCAAGTGGGAGTTTGTTAGTGATATGAGAGAAGTGTCCTAAGGCAATCGCCTTATGATTGTAAAACATTTATATTAATAAATGATAATTCACTATTTGAGTATACATGCTTGTGTATTTGATTGGGATCTTAAACTCATCTACTGAATGTCCGCAATACAACTCACAGCATAAGAGAATTTGTGATGAGATCACAACTAGTGATTATCTCTAAATGCGCAAATGTGAAGTATTGAAAATATCCCTAGTCGATGAATTGATAAAAACGGACACTATCAATTCTGTTGAGACTAGCATGGGTTATTCTCTAATCAGCTGATTCTCACTGGCTGGTGGCATTGGGATGTCCGGAGATAAACATGGATGCTAGTTAAGGGAACTAGTTCATTGGAGTGACTAGCTGTAAGACTTTATATGGGAATCTACATGTAGATATGTCAATGAAGATCTTACTGCGGCTTAAGTGCGATGTTCCTTTGACTTGCGGTGTTCAAGTCATCTTGGTCATGGAGACTTATACTTTGACATCTTAAGCAAGCATCTCCAAGGAGGTGTGGACCCAGGATGATCGGGTATAAGCCGAAGTGCCTGAAGATGTTTGAACAGCCTACAAAGGATTCACCACTCCTTGCGAGGAGATGTATACCCAGGCCTATCGTCGGATTGTTACTCAAAGCCTCTGGCCAGAGCATATCATGTTTAGAGTGAGAGTCTCTAAAATACATGAGAGTAATTAGAAATCCAAAGGACGAGTAAGACATTACTTGGGCTAGGCGTGACGTAGTCAGCCTAGTGGGGACTGACACCATTGACCGTGTCCTGAACCAAGTGGGTATTAGGTGGTGAAGGGAATGGGGCACGATTCATTAGAGCTGCTGAAGGGTTTCAGGATAATTTCTTCTAGGGTCAAACCGTTGATCTTTCGATTAATTGGGGATCATGATGTACTGCTAGGTGCCACTCATGATCGTTCTATAATTTGTTGATTAATTATAGACGGCCAACATAAATCGAAAGCCTATTTAGTCACACGCACTACGAGTAATCCGAGGGATTTAAAACGAGTTGAAAATTGGATTTTCCGATCAAGAGAGATTAAGTTTGGTTGAGCCAAATGATAAGTCGAATCTGAATTTTTCAGAGACGCATCGGAAGCGTAAAATGGCTAAGTCTTTTGAAGACTTAATAGATGAATTAAATAAATTTAATTCATTGGGGCTTAGCTTGGATGGGCCGGCCAAAGAGGGCCTCCATCCTCTTTGCTTGGCCGACCACAACAAAGGGAGAGAACCATGTTTTTGGTTCAATTTATAAAATAAACCAAGTGTGGTTTGTTTTATAAAATTATGGATGATATAAATTTTTTATATAATAAACCAAGGTTTGGTTTATTTTTCATGGAAATTAAAATGAACCATGGATTGGTTTATTTTATAAAATCAATCATGGATTGATTTACCATGATAAGGAAATTTATTCGATAAAAGAGAAGAGACTTGATTGATTTTTATCATGAATTAAAATATGATTTTAACTATGATATAAAATCAAACTTGGCATGATGGAATAAGTTATTCCATATTTGAGAGGCTTGATGGTTGAGAGGCCACTATATAAAGGACCCAAGGCAAGGCTTGGGGGTGAATCATAGAGATGAAGGCATAGGCTCTCTCCCTCTCTTTCTCTCCTTCTCTTCTCCCCTTCTTGCCGTGTGCCAACCAGCCCCAAGAAGGAGCACCAGTCGACCATCCTTTTGTGGTTAGTCTTCCGACTTCTCTCTTGGTTTTTCTCGTCGCGTTCTCGAAGAATCTAGTAGTTCTCGAGAACACGAAACTCGTAGCTTTGCGAAGTCATCTCGAAGATACTCGGCGTGGACGCGAATAGAGGCGGAGCTTCCAAGGGACGCTTACAGTTGGATCTCGCCCCTTCCTTCGAGTTACACGATGTAATACGTAAATTAGTTTATGTTTCTAAAAAATTTCAAATATATGATCATGTCTACACAAGATAAAATTGCATGCTTAGATGTGTGGTTAAATGATTTAGAGAAATTATTGATGCTAAACCTTCCGCTGTACGTAATTAATTTTAAAATTACGATTTCGCATCCATGTCAACATGCACCCGGACCCAACAGAGGTGGCACTGGCGGATACCGTTATGGTTGTGATGGTAGCACTGCCGGATATTGTTGTGACTGTGGCAGTGGCTGAGGCTGTGGATGATACTATGGCTAGGGCTAATATTGTGCCTGATATAATGGATAATACTGATATAGAGAAGTGGCCTGATGTTGAAATCCTGAGATAGTAAATGGTGATACTGTTGGAGTGTTGGGGTGCTCATATCCGTACATACTGTAAACAACTGTTGGAGGGGCGGACGGCGGCTGACGGAAAGAAGGTTGAGTCTTACATCCTCCCCCCTGAGATCCTAGCTGACTCAAAGGTACACCCTGTCCTGTAGCTCCTGTACTCTCATTCAGTGATTTCAGCGCACAGTCTCGACTTTGATGCCCCGATAGCTTACAGTAGTAGCAAACAGGATGCTCCAACTGACAATCCCCTCTACTATGCTCTCGAGAACCACACTGTGCACAGTGCGATCTATCAGTAGACTGCTCCCGAATCTGCTGATAAGACCGGGAGGACCCTCCTGTGGAACACTCAGACTTCTGCGGCTGGGATGATGTCTCGGAAGTGCTCTAAGCTGCCTAACTCTGACTACCCCGCTTATGCCCTATGGTCAGCGATGACTGAGACTGAGCTGACTCCTTTCCTTTCTTCTTCTCTCCAGTAACCTGCTGCTGAGCCATCTCTATCAGTAGTGTAGGATCATTGTCGGTCGATAGAGGGGGGGGGGTGAATATCGACTTGAAAAAATTCATCAGAAATCTTCGTTTAACGTCTTTCTATCAGGGTTTAAAGAAAGACAAAACCAACAAAGACTCGCGGGATCTATTTACTTGGTTCCCGACTCCCCTAGGTCAGTACGTCCAAGGCATATGTACTCGGGGTGAGTCCACTAACGGTCTCCTTTTCGGAATTTCCGGAGGCGGAGAATACCCGTCTTACAGTATGATTTACAAGAAAAGAATAAATAAATTGAACTCGTAGAATAACACACAAACCAAAATAGAATTCGACCAACTTTGGAAGTCCGAAGTGTCGCGCACTTCCTCCTGGAGCCTCCTTCGTCACAGAGCTTCAACTTGAGCGCTTTTGCTTTACAGAAAATGCTTAGACAGTTGTGGAAATTGATGTTCTTCATTCAGGGGTCGAACCCCCTTTATATAGTGCCTTCCCGGGCGCCTGTGATATCTTGGGCGCCTACCACGTGTCGGTCAAGGCCTTATCCAGCACCAAATTCGCGGAAGGGATAAAACACCCTTTCCCAGGTGCTTGAGAAGCTCTCAGACGCCTGGGAAGCTCCCAGGCGCCTAGGATGCTCCCAGGCGCCCAAGAAGCCCTCTTCCCAGACAACTTTGCTTTGTGTTTCATTCTCCTATCATGCCTCCAACTCCAGGTACATGCAAGACAACAAAACACACAACAAAATAAATATATAGATAATCTTAGCCTTAAAGATTGGTTCTGGCTTTGGATTTCACCCAAAACCCTAGGTCGAACCGACACCTAATGTTCCCTTTCTCGAGGAACACGTCCTCACCTACTCCACATTGGAGAAGTTGCGTTTGCCAATCGGAACCTCCGATTGGACTTTCGCTCAACCTCCGAAACCCGAATCTTGAGACGTCCGACCTCGACCCGTCTCTACTTCTATTCGCGATCCCCGCTCCACTAAAGCTTTTGCCAACCGGGACCTCCGGCTGGACTTTTGCTCGGCCTCCGAGAACTCGGATCTCGAGACGTACGACCTCGACCCGTCTCTACTTTTGTCTGCCATCCTCTCTCGGCAAAGACTCCGTTGCCCGATCCCCGACCAGGACTTAGTACTCAGTCTCCCGGACCAAGACTTCGTGTCCAGCTTTACTCACCGGGACTTAGTCCACCTAGCTTCCCTTGCTAGGACGCGGCTTCACTCACCAGGGTTTCTTTCACCAAAATCACTCCTTTGCTAGTCATCATGATCCTGACTAGACTTCCTCCAATCTTTAGGTAAATATAATTTCACACCTCAAGTCTGGTGTGGTTTAATCCCTTGGTCAAATTGACCAACCCTGGGTATTGGTTCACTCTGCCAAACAGGATTGCCAAACATCAGATCCTGTTTGGCTATCCCTTTGTCAACTTGATCAAACCTGGGTTTATCCTACCAAACATAAGGTTCTGTTTGGTTTAACCCTTGATCACTTTGACCACCCTTAACATATTGTCTAATCATATTATCACTAACTATAGTATATTGTCAAACATCGAAACACTAGAGGAAGACCGTCCATTACTGATACATCTTGCACCAACAAGTAGGGCTTTCTCCAAAGCCTCACGGTACGATGCGGTATTGAATTCGGAAATCCAGAGTCTGATGTACCCGGCTAGTCCCCGAGTAAAATGAAGCATCCGTGATCTGTCCTCGGTGACCAGCTCAGGACAGAATTTAGCCAAACGGTTGAATTATGTGCTGTACTCCATGACCGTGCGACTCCCCTGCTGTAGGGTCAGGAACTCCTGACGTTGAGTCATCTGATAAGCTATCGGGATATACTGACTCTCAAAGGCCTCTCGGAAGACAGCCCAGATGAAGCGCTGCTCTCCAATGATCGTGCGTTGCGAGACCCACCAGGAAACAACCTCGTCGTGCAAATGGTTGGTAGCCAGCTCTGCCTTCTCCCACTCTGAGCATGTCATATAGTAGAATGCCCCCCTTAAGCGTCTCGATCCAGGAGCGGGCAATCCGTGGATCAGATCCTCCATGGAACAAAGTGGATTGGTCTTTCATCGACTCTACGAGTGTTGGTATTCGTGCCCTCTACGAGTGTTGGTATTCGTGCCCTGACTCTAACTTAGTCCGTCGGAATAGCAGGAGCTACCAGTGCTGATAAGCTATCGGGATACTTAAGATGTTATATTAAATTTTATTAATTAACGATGTACCTGTGAAACACAGGTGTAAGGCTCGAGAACGCCGTGCAAGTTGATTAACACCTTCTTTATTCTTTAATTATTGCTCTAATGTTGAGCCGATGCCCCTCTAAGAGGACACGTCAGCTGAATCCCCGCCGCATGCCGACTCATTCTTTCCCCCACCAACGCTTGCGCACGAAGCTAACGACCACGTGTCGCGTCACTATACGTGGCCCTACTGCTCTGAGTCATTTGCTTTTCTTTGGTGGAAATAAAGAACACGTCCAAAGGGGAATTTAAAAAAAAACCCTTAAATGCTCATTCCACGTATTTAAATTCTCCCGATTCATTTCTCAAGATAAAGGAGACTTCAATGAATCCAAAGTCGATCATTCAGTAACAGATAGCCTAACACGCTAAGATTTGGTGGCTGTCGGATTCCATTTAGATGACAATGAGGACAAATAGAAACGTATAATTCGGTCGGTTCAAGTCCCAAAAGGAAGCATGGCCTCAACCTCTGTTCACGTGGAAATTTCGGAAAATTATATTCCGACAATTATTTATAATTTTACTTAAAGAAATAATTGTAGTTATGCCGACACAGTAATAAAATGAATAGCAATGCAAATTTTCAATTTATTTATTCGATTAACTCATTTTCTCCTAGATACGGATGTCGGTTAGAGAGGCCTTCCGCTATATTCCTCGGAGGATAAGCTCCACATTTATTGCCCACGTTTAATAAATTCAAATAATGGCCGAAATTAAGCATCGCCATTCTTTTTTATTTCTTAGGGCACAGAGCTCCACATACTTTTTCTTTATCGATTTCTTTTTTATTCCTTTATTTTAAACAGTTTTTAATTTGCAAAAAGAAAAAAAGGAATCACATCCACATGGCACATATCGAGAAATAATTAAAAAAACAGATTAAAAAAAGTGTTAATGCAAAGCAAAGCTTCGCTTTACTTTTAACCTCTCGGAATTTCCAAAAAAAGGAAAAAAAAATAAAGATTTAATTATTAGATTTTCTCGTTCTCCGTTTTTGATAATAATTAATTCTCCAATTCGGAATCGATAAATCTCTCCGTACTCTCTCTCTCTCCTCAGATCGCCACAGGCGAGCTGTAGATAGAAAGGGGATCAGTCGCACGGCGACAGAGATAGAGAGGGAGGGGGAGGGGTAGAGTAGAGGAGGAGAGAGATCGAAGGGTATGGGCGGCGTGACGTCTTCGGTGGCGGCGAAGCTGGCGTTCTTCCCCCCTTCGCCGCCATCGTACGAGGTGATTAAGGAGTCGGAGTCGGGGGTGGTCCGGCTCAACATTTACCCTCACCGGGAGAACGTGGAGGTGCTCCGCCTCCCCACCCGGCGCGGCACGGAGATCGTTGCCATGTACGTCCGCAACCCCCTCGCCGTCTCCACCGTCCTCTACTCGCACGGCAACGCCGCCGATCTCGGCCAGATGTACGAGCTTTTCGTTGAACTCAGCATCCACCTTCGCGTCAACCTCTTGGGGTACGGAGATTATTTGGCCTCCCCTTTGTGTAGTCTTCTGCTGAGTTTTGTTGCTGAAAACATCGAATTCTGATGGCTGAGAAAACAAACTTTAGCTTCCTCATTTTTTTTAGGGGAAAAATGCTTCTTTTGTCCGATTATAGCAATTTTCAAAGGGAAATTTTACTCGCTTTGGAGATCGTTGTGGTGTTTTACATCTTTGGATTTATAATTTAAGACAAAGGTGCGCATTAAGGTAGTACTTGTTTGTTTGGGTCTAAATATAGTTGTTTGCTGTGTGTGAATGATTGGTATCCAGCTCTTGCTAAACGATTAACGGAAGTTTCCCAACCGGCTACCAATTACAGGCCACATAAGTTGCATATCTAACCTCTTTCCTTGTAGTTTTCCTCTCTTCTGTTATACCTTTTAAGTAGTCTCCATGGGTTCTGCATTTAGTCTGTTGGATGAAGATGGAAAGGAAGGGAACCAAGAAATGAAGGGGGCGAATATAAACGATCCTTACTATGTTCATTTAAATGCATAGAAAGAAAAGAAAGGAAAACAAAATTCCATGTATATCCCCTGCCCAACCTTCTCTCCTCAAGTTGGAATTCTCCTCCTCAAGTTGGAATTCACCAGTTGCTGTACTCCTCCTTACTAGTGGAGCTTCTAGCTACTTTTCCATCTCAGTCGAGTGAGTTCTCAACCCATACAAGCGTTATCAGAGGTATGGAGATCCATTGTAATTTGATTATGTGGATGCATTAGTGGAAGAAAGTTTAACAGTGACTTGGTATTGAACCAAATTTAGCTGAGGATCCTTTGTCTGCTAATTGCTGTTGCAAGATAATCTGATATGAGTTGGTATTCATTCTTCATCAGGTCGAAAGAGGAACAACATCAAAGAGGATGTGCCGGGAGGACTTAGGATATCTCCTATTGACGAGCATCTTTTAAAGGGAATCCTAAATTCAGAGGAATGAAAACTGATAATTTTCTGTATGCATTCAATACTTGTCTCTTTCTCAGGGTGCTCATCTGTTCTTGTTGATGGCTATCAACATCTCTTTTGAAGTTGTAACAGATAAAGTGGTTAGACTGAGTTACATTTTTAATTTGTTCATATAAAAGATGTAAGATGTATCAAACTAGATTCCTTTTGTTTTTGTTTGAAGGCAAACAAGTAATCCTACCGTCTGACTTGCTAATCACAACGTACCAATTTCCTATCATTAACTTCTGAAATTTGTGAAACCAAGACTTTGTAAATATTTTTGGGTTGAAGTCACATGTCCTAATGTGTTTGTTTTGCTTCATTCTAAATGCTTCAGCATGAATTTCGTAGTAAAAGAATAAGCTATTTTCCAACAATTTCCCTCACTTCAAACCTTAAATTGTTTTATTTAGAAAGGTTCAGTGCTTAAAGGAGACTAGCAATTTATTCAAGCAATTATATGGATTTTTCAAGAGAAACAACATAGTGTACTTGAGTTGATATCTTCCCTTTATTGAGTGCTAGCAAATAATGAATGGTTCCATGACATTTTGCAACTCAGCTGAAGCTCTCGTATATTTGCAGGTATGACTATTCTGGATACGGACAATCAACTGGAAAGGTTTATATATTTCTTTTTGTAAATCGATTTCTGGATTTTCCTGGTGGATAACTTAGCAATAAGGTTTGTAATAATTCAAAATTTTCATTGATGTAGCCAAGTGAGCAAAACACATATGCTGATATAGAGGCTGCTTATAAGTGCCTCAAAGAGAACTATGGTGCCAAGGAGGAACAAATAATTCTCTATGGGCAATCTGTAGGAAGTGGACCAACTGTGGATTTGGCTGCTCGCCTGCCTTACTTACGAGCCGGTGTGTTGCATAGCCCTATACTCTCAGGTTTAAGAGTCATGTATCCTGTGAAACGTACATACTGGTTTGATATCTACAAGGTTAAATTTCATATATGCTAGTTTTCTTTTCTTTTATTGTTTCTGCATCTTAAATTTTAAATTTCTTAAATTTCTAGTTAATTTTGTTTGCAGAATATTGATAAAATATCATCGGTCAACTGTCCTGTGCTAGTAATTCATGTAAGTATATTTTCTCGGTCATTTTATATTTATTTGTATAAAATTGGGTTTTGTGTTAAATAACACATTTTTTTGGGAGAAATTTGTGTTTTCTTCTTTACTTCTGCCAGATATTTTACAAAATTGAAAAAAGCTATTATACTGATTTAACATATTCGTTGAAACAAGACATCCAAAGCCTGTTCACTAATATGTTTCAGCTAATCTGAAGGGTCATTGAACTTTTTAGTAATGTGTTATGCGGTCCACTTTGGTTGTTCATTGGTGGTCAATAAGTGTTCAAATAGACATAGATATCTGATACTGCTATGTGCAGATGAAAATGAAGTGCAACTGATGGTTTTGGCTTTGATCAATGACTTTCAGTTTTCACCTGGTACACTGTATCCTGCCATCAATCAAAATCCTTTTGATCCATCAATACAAGTTTTCTCATCTACACTTCATTCAAAACAAACAAGAAGTTGTTATAATTCTTATTATTTTTCGTATATCGGCACAACTAATTATAACACCCATGCTTGTTAAACTTAAACAGTTTTATGCTTCCATAAATTGTTCAAGCCATCTCTTTGTTTTTGCCATCTAGTGGAAGCATTTGATGGTAAACATGCAAAGACAATTGACTCTATTACAATGCACTTATTTTGTTTCACAGGACAATTTTTTTGTTATATTTTGTGGCAGGCCACTTTCAGCCTATCCCACAATTTGTTATCATTTTCTTTCCTGTTGAATAATATGCTGATATTTGGAGTGATTTTATGTCACGCAAGCTTTATTTATGATTTGATTTGATTTTATTTTTATGTGTAGTTGATTGTTCAATTTCGAAGTATAGCGGCACATGCAAAACTGTAAATTTACAAAATGGTGACGTCTTCTTTGTTGGGAAGAGACCAGGGCACGAAATTAACAACATAGAACATAAATATTAAGTGAACAAACATCTAAGTTAAAGGGAAATTAAAATGAAGTGAGATATAAAAGTTGAATAGAAGGAAAAGTTTGGACAGTTTTTTTCTATGAGATATTTGAATGTCATATGATCTTGGATTCTCATCAGCTGTTAATATTAACTTCCTTTCACGGTATGTTATAATGCACTTAAGAAATGGGTATGTCTCAGACTGTACCTTTAATAATACTCTCCACAAAATACAACATTCTACACTAAATAATTATTTGTACTAACAGGATGGAACAAGAAATTTGTAGCGCATGCCAAGAATTAAAACTTTTCATTCGCACAATTTTTTGAATGCGAGGAAAGTGGCTCCAGAGTATAGTATGCAGCATTTTTTTCCATGTTAAACTTGTATTCTACCATGTAAAGGTTCTAGCTGATTACTATTATTTTTAGTATTGGTTTGTATCATTGGCCAGTAAGTTAACTAATGTCTGTGCATTTATCTCTTTAAAGCACTACCTTCTATAACACATGCAATCTGTTGGTTGCAGTTGACCTATTTGCTAATTTCCCAAACATCCTCGATCACTTTATTAATGTCATTTAAACCATTGCCTTGTCGTCCAACAAAATTAAGTTTATAATTTGCTTTCTGGTTATCAAGGCTGATTATTTGTGAGCATAACTAACATGTAATAGTGAGTACTGATAGTTGATTAGTTTTTGAAAATAACTACCCACTCCACATAAAAGCTCTAAGTTATGTGTTCTTACAGCAAAAGGGTATCATATCATGGTGTATACCCGGCCCTTTTCTAGTAGAAGTCATGAAAATTTATTCTGTCCAGTTCATTTTATATCTTACCTTTTAAAGATTTTTCCTATCAGCTTCTCTCTGCAATAACATGCTTATATCCAGTTTTCATCTACATGCTTATTTTATGGATCAATAGCCTTGTTATAAAGAACTAGTTTTGACACTTTGTTCTGCTTTCTGCAAGTGAATGCTCTCGAATCACTTCTTTCAATAAGGTTTAATTTGGCACTGATAAACTTGCATTTTATCCAAGTGCATACACATCAGCATTGTTCTATAAATGAGAATTCTATGTTTACCTTGGGATAATGCAAATATGCTATGATACAACTTGAAGTAGTAGATGGAAATCATATAATATATATAGAATATATTGTTTACCAGTGCATATGAAGTTTAAGAGGGGGAATTATTAAGTTCTTCAGGGAACCTTCCTCTGTGGATAGTCTTGTATAAATGCACACAATATTTGCATCTTGTCAGAGTAAATATAAACCTTCAGAACTTGTCTGGGTGGAAAAACTATTAATTACCTTTAAGCGACTATTTTGTTCTAATAATTGTGCAGACTAAATGCCGTCCTTGATCCTTAGATACACTGTTCTACAGGGCACATCTGATGAAGTTGTCGACTTCTCTCATGGCGAGAAACTGTGGGAATTATGCAAGGAGAAGTATGAACCACTCTGGCTTAAAGGAGGAAAACATTGTGACTTGGAACTTTTCCCCGAGTACATCAAGCACCTCAGAAAATTCATAGCAACCGTTGAGAAAACACCTACACTGAGGAGCTCCTGGAGAAAAAACTCAGATCAGTATGAACTGTCCAGGAAGAGCACTGATTTCTTAGAACCACCCAGGAAAAGCACCAGTCGCCGAGAAAAATCAAAGCCAAGCACAGATAAGTTGAGGAGCAAGGACCAGAAGTCTTACAATTTGGATAGGTTGGCAAAACTGGACGCATCATACGATCAAATGGAGAAGTCAAGGAGGAGTTTAGATTACTTCAGCAAGTCGGGAAAGCACATAGATCAAATCGATAGAGGGAGGAGGAGTGTCGACAGATTGGATAGGATTTGGGCTGGGTGAAGTGAACTTACAACCTCTTTGTAAAATTTACACACGGGTTTGATTGTTGGGAATCTGTACATTAATTTGTGTTTACAAATGATATAATTTGCTCGGAGAGATGTTATTATAGCGTTGGATGGCTGTTGAAAGTGAACCTGATCAAAGAATGCTTGTAGCTCTTGCTTAACGATTTATCCTACTGATCGCAGTTGACCTTTTCTCTACTCTGAAAATCTTACAATTATCTACTTCATGTATTTTTATATTTTGTCCGTGTCCGGTATGAAAAATAACTAAGTTCCTTTCCAAAGCGTTGAAATAGCACTCGATAATCTTTTCTTGTTATAGTCAAACTGAATCTTTCTACATCAATGCCTTCATTCGCCACCATTAGCAATCCAATTGAATGAAAGATTATTTTAAAAATTAATCAAGTAGAGCCTGTAGTTTTTTTTCTAATATTTTTACTGCTTTCATTTCACGTATTAATACGGAGAATTTATAAAACTTAAAGGAGATTTTCTCGGCCATCATACATCAAGAATTCCAATATCATGGAGATAGGATGCTATGTTTACTCAGAGGAGTGGATGATGGATGAATCAAGCAAACTTAGGGGCATGGGAAGAGAATGGAAAGGAAAAAAAATCTTTTCCTTTGCATGCATGTTTACCTTGATTGAGGAAGGATGGGTACATGCAACGTAATTTTATTAATGCAAAAGGGCACATGCGACATTTTTTGGTATATAGTGTAATTTTATGAGTTTAAAAGGGTACATGCGCTATTTTTTTGGTATATGATGTAATTTTGTGAATGAAAAGGGATACATGCGTCATTTTTTTATCCATCCGCTGCTTTCTGTCCGATTTTGAGATGATCGATTTTGGCTCCAAAATTATCCGCGGATGGATTACATTTCTCTTCCCTCTATAAATTTTAATAAAGTAAACAATGGAAAGATTTCCACTGCGAAAATTTTTCCTTAGTTTTACTTTCCGCTCTCCCAAGTAAACTGAGCAAAGAGGATGGAATTCCAGATTCAATGAATTAACAAAAAAAAAATTTCTTTAGGAAAGGTTGATCTATTAATAAAATTTTTTCTATGGATACTTCTCAATTTATTATAGTGGTCCGTGAAAAATAAATTAATCTTCATGCCATCATACATCAACAATTCTAATATCATGTATATATACTTGTTGTGCACGACTTCCAAAGGCATCTTTTATATATATATATATATATATATATATATATATAGAGGATGTCTCTGCTGCGGACGCGAATTTGCGGACTGCTACGGACTGCCCTCGTGGCAAGCCGCGTCCGCAGCTTGCTTGGGTCTGCGCTTTTATTTCTGCTCGTCCCTCGTGGCACAGCAGATCGAGTTTTGTCCCGCAGCCCTCCAAACCACAGCGTCGACACGAGCAAACCCTAGGCGAACCCATCTCTTCCCTCGCGGCGGCGATTCCCTCGCCCTCGCCCTCGCCCTCGCATCCCGCAGCCCTCGGAGACCTTGAGCTCGTGTCAACACCTTCGGATCCCTCGGCACTGTGGTCGCTGCATCGCTGACATTTCTTCTCCCTCGGCCCAGCAGTTCCCCCCTGGCATTTCTTCTTCCTCGGCCCGACAGGTAAGGGGACACAACTTGCTCCAGCTCCCACTCCCAACGCTACAAGCAAAAACCATTATAAACAATAATTGGAAGCCATACAAAACAACAGATTTGGTGGTCTCGTCGCCATATATCATCTCAACTCCTCTATCTTCTACCTTTCCTTCCTTTCTGTGTGCATATTTGGCTTTGTGCTTGTCTCCATAAAAAAAAACTTCTGCTGGATGGAATTTTTGGCTTAAACTGAGGTTTTCTTCCTTAGTACAGAGCATTTTCTCGAGGTACATTCGATAGTTCGCTCGCGCATGTTGTTTTCTTTCTTCAGAAAAGAGGAAATTTATTCTGAAGAGTTGAACTTTGAAATAAATATTAGATATGAAGTAGCAAGATGGGTCAAATTTTGCATACTTTTGCATTCTTAGCAAGAATATGGAGCCCAGATGGTAAATATACTTTTGCATAGCTGTATGTTCTCTTTTAAATTTTAGGGTTATGTTTTCCTTCCGCCATATATTTTTTATGGAGATTGTTAGATGGGTCAAATTTGGCACCATATTTTTTGTTGGGCTGACAAAACTACAATAGTGTGGGATACAAATACTTGGGAATGCAAACAACAATTTGAATTTCATTCAGTACTTGTTTTCTTATCAGCGAGACAATTAAGTGTGAATTTTTTAAATGTTCTAACTCCAGATAAACAAAGATCATTGTAGTAGATGCCAAAATTTTTTTCCAGCGCCAATATTTGATGTTGATTGGGAAGTTGTGCAATAAATTCGTTTACAAATTTAGATAGATTGTAATACAATCTCCTCTAGTTTTCTGCTATCATTTCAAAAGTTGTTATTGTTCCAGATAGTCTATTAAATAAAATACTTTTCTGCTCTAGTTTTTGTGTGTGTAAATTTCACACTATGTTTTATGATTTCCTGTGAATAATATACAGATATGGAGTCTGAAGAAGGATAAATATTTGCATGATTCAGAGATCATACCAAGGTTCTAATCTTTCATTTGTCTAAATTCTTTGACTCTTTCTACTCGCTCATGTCACTGTGGTTTTCATTTTCAGGAAATATACACAATTAGATGGAGGCCAATTGGTCCGTGCACAAATACTTCAAATCAACAATTGGTTCTCGCTACGTAAGTAATTTCTTTGCACAATTGGGTACCTGCACACATCCACACGACACATCTATACCTTTGTCTCGGGAACAAATTACAACCGTAGCTTTCTTTCTTTGTACTTTGCTCTGCATCGTAGAAACAATTCCAATCAGCCTTCTCCTTTGCGATTGTTACTCCTTGTTGATTGTTTGATGTTCAACCTTATTTTCTGTAGCTTTACGTCTTAAAACTATCTTGTGAACCTTAACGAAGAATGGTCACCAATGATGTTACGCCTTGGATCACATTACTGATAACTTCGACACGATTGCAGTGCGTCTTACGACTCTACGATTAAATTGTGGGACATCGAGCATGGACACCTTGTTTGCAGCTTGAATGGTCACAAGTAAGTCTACCATTAGTTGATCTCATCATTCCTGTCTTATACTAATCACTGTATATTTCCATCTATTGCGCAAATACTAGGGACGCTGTATATTATATCGCATTTAGTCCAAATGGTGAATACTTGGCGAGCGGAGCGTTGGATCAGTCGCTGCACATATGGTCCATCAAAGAAGGGAGGTTACTGAAGACTTACCAGGGGCCAGGCGGCATCTTTGAGGTATGCTGGAACAGGGAAGGTGACAAGATAGCGGCGTGTTTCTCCGACAGGATGCTTTTCTCCAACAATATCATCACTGTCATGGATTCGGATGTAGAATGTAGTGATCGTGAAGGTTACGATAATGAGAAATTTGTATATCTGATAGGGCAGAGATTGACCAATCCTTACTGAACATGTTTTGATTCACTAGGCAGAGGTTTTTTAATCTGACCGAGCAACATTGTGAGACTCATGGTCATCAGTTTGCAGCAAAGGGTTTTTTTTAATCCCTTGTGAGTGCAAGTTACTAGTAATACGATGATATGTAAAATGATAGGAATTCTCAAATTCTAAGGATATTTAATTAATAACGAAACACAAGTCGAGTTTAAATTTATTAAAATCCACAAGAATCACACTTGAAAATGATATACCTTCGTCCCACGAGTGAAGTTGTGTTGATATTAGAGTAGGATTTGTCATCAGAGAAATTAACTTGGTCAAATTACCTTCAGCAAACATCTTTAACTTATGATCATGTGTCAAATAACATAAACTTGGTCCATTAATACTAAACAAATACACCGAAACTGTAAAAATTAATTTCCATTGTTTAGTTTACAACCAGAACCATAATTATCACAGATACATCTACACATACGAATAAAAACACATTGCGGCTACAAGTAAATTATAACGTTACATAAGTGGATTTGCTAGTTAAAAAACACGTCAAGCTGTCTTTTCTGCTTCGCCTCTCAGTCTTCGTCATCCTCGTCCTCTTCAGCTTCAGCCAATTTGGTCATCTCCTCTACCTCTTGGATTATGAGTTTTATTGATGCTTTTCATGAGGTCAGATCCACTTTGTAATGTGTAGCTGATAGAAAATTGTTGTCAAAATTATTTGATCGACCGAAAATAAAGAAAACGAGTTCTGAAGATAACATACCTAACAGCTTCAGAATGTCTATGAAAGTTGCCTGAAACAAATAAATAGGACACTCAAGTTAGTGTAAGATCCAAACAACTGGGAATTTGTTTGAAAATTGAAGAGATCACCAATACTATGGATATTTTACCAAAAGCATCATCATAACCATAAAAAGTAGCTTCGATAATATTTTTTACTAATAGGATTGAGAATTTGTTTGAAAATAGAAGAGATCACCAATACTATGGATATTTTACCAAAAGCATAATCATCATAACCATATATTGCCAGCGTATAATATTTTTTACTAATAGGATAGTTTAAGCACTTTGCTTATAATATACAATCTAATAAGTTGTGTGCATAATTGTAGCAATCTACAAAAAAACAATCTTCATATAAGTAACTCACGGTATTAAAGTCGACTTCTTTCAAAATCTCACATATTTTCTTTCTTAGTTCCTCCTTGCCTGGCTGTTGGACCTTGGATTTTGCTATATTGTCTTTACCAACCTTTTTACCTTGATCAAAAGTGAATGCATTTCAGAACAAATGCAACAAAACTAATTGCACACAAGAAGACAAAATTCATCAGAAGTCAAAGCTCTAATAAGGAGTAAAAAAATTATAATCTTGAAGAATACAAAAATCATTAAAAATTTGTCAAAAACATTATAGACAAGAAAATATACATTGTCATGGATAAAAAGCTATTGCAAGTATTGTCAAACCAGGCTGATTTAAACAACTTCAAGATCAAGTTAACAAACAGAACATATGTTTTCCCTTAAAACCAATAACATGATGAGAAAAGTTGCTTAGCCTAGGTACACACAGAGCATCACAAAAAGTTGCTTAGCAAAGAAGGAACGCCGGAGCAAAAGGTCGCGCGATACCAACGAATGCAGGGGAAAGCCGGAGTCCGAAACGCTTGGAGGCGTTGTAGCTTGGAGGAGGGTTCGACGGCGAAGCCCTAGCTTGGAGGCGCAGCCAGATTGAACAGCTTTTTTGACATGATCTTAGACATATATTTTAAAGAAAACGATCCAAATTTTTACAGTAAAAGAAGATAACAATCTCTGATCAGTAATCCTTCATGTTAAAGAAGAAATTGCAAATAATTACGACAAACGACACAACAATCTATGAGTACGAACATTGCTTCTACCGATCATTAGTTGGATTAAATGTGTAATAAGCGGCAAAAAATAAGATTTTATTAATGCTAACCTCAATGTTCTTCTCTGCAGACTTCCTCTTCCACAACCACGTCTTGTTCTCCATGATTCCTACAAATTCCTGAAACATAGAGCTTTAGATCAAAAACACGAGGCCACTGATAAACAATGAAATTGAGGTATCCTTTTGTCTCTCCTGTAGTAATTTGCCAAACAACGTCTTGACTACTTCATATCTAATATTTATTTCAAAGTTCAACTCTTCAGAATAAATTTCCTCTTTTCTGAAGAAAGAAAACAACATGCGCGAGCGAACTATCGAATGTACCTCGAGAAAATGCTCTGTACTAAGGAAGAAAACCTCAGTTTAAGCCAAAAATTCCATCCAGCACAAGTTTTTTTTTATGGAGACAAGCACAAAGCCAAATATGCACACAGGAAGGAAGGAAAGGTAGAAGATAGAGGAGTTGAGATGATATATGGCGACGAGACCACCAAATCTGTTGTTTTATATGGCTTCCAATTATTGTTTATAATGGTTTTTGCTTGTAGCGTTGGGAGTGGGAGCTGGAGCAAGTTGTGTCCCCTTACCTGTCGGGCCGAGGAAGAAGAAATGCCAGGGGGGAACTGCTGGGCCGAGGGAGAAGAAATGCCAGCGATGCAGCGACCGCAGTGCCGAGGGATCCGAAGGTGTCGACACGAGCTCAAGGTCTCCGAGGGCTACGGGACGCGAGGGCGAGGGCGAGGGCGAGGGCGAGGGAATCGCCGCCGCGAGGGAAGAGATGTGTTCGCCTAGGGTTTGCTCGTGTCGACGCTGTGGTTTGGAGGGCTGCGGGACAAAACTCGATCTGCTGTGCCACGAGGGACGAGCAGAAATAAAAGCGCAAACCCAAGCAAGCTGCGGACGCGGCTTGCCACGAGGGCAGTCCGCAGCAGTCCGCAAATTCGCGTCCGCAGCAGAGACATCCTATATATATATATATACACACAGCTGTTCGCCTGCGGACGCGCTGCGGACGAGTCCTACGTGGCGACGCGGTACGCTGCGTGGACAAAACATTTCGCGATTTTGCTCTCGCGCCCGCAGCTCCTCTCGCGAACCCTAATCGCCTTTTTCCGCCAGCCCGCGTCGCCTCCCTCAATCTCGCGCCTGCCCCTGCTTCTCCGCCAGCCCGCGTCGCCTCCCTCTATCTCGCGCCTGCCCCTGCGTTGCCGTGGTCCGGCGATCCCCCACCGCCCTCTCTCTTTCGCGTCCGAAGCCTGCGAGCAGTGGCGGTGGAGGACGAAGGTGGAGAAGTTCCGCAAGATAGAGGGAGGCGACGCGGGCTGGCCCGACTGCGGCCGCTGGTGCAGGCAGGGGCAGGCGCAACGGCGGACCACGGCAACGCAGGGGGGACCTCCACGTCAAGGATCCGATGCGGTCCTGCTTCTTGAGTTGCACTTGAAGCTTGAATTCTGCAATAAATGAAGCTCTCCGTCGTCGCAGTTTGTTTAAGCTCGCGAAGATGGGTGGTGGGGTTCGGCTCTGGTTGGCTTTGTGTCTTGTTGTTTTGTGCTTAGCGATCTTGCGGGAGCTGGAGATGTTGATGGTGATTGATTGATGAGTTTTGAGTTGTTTTTGAAGCGTATTTGTTGTTAAAAATCGTTAAGTTGAGGCAGGTTGTGAATGATTTGCAGGGTTGCTCGCCAATGGCAACTTCGAGATCAGCCCGAGGAAGGAGAAGCTCAACAAGATGCTCATCGTTGGGAAGCACTCGCTTCCAAGCTGGACGATTCACGAGTTGGTGGAGTACGTCTCCAGCGGGCCGCAGCCAGGGGGAATGTACTTCGCGGTGGCGCACGGCGTCAGCGCAAGCGGCCTCGACAAGTTTCTGGTATCAATTGGAAGACAACCTTCATATGCGGATCTAGAGGTGATTCAGCAGTTTGTGAACATGTAAACATAAGTTCACAGCAGCTGTTTCAATACAAATTGATAATAGTTTTTTATAATGGGCAAATCCAGTGGTTGGGAAGGACAATCCACCTGATCTTATTGACTTAGTTCCATCTGGAGTTCCCACTCTGTCGGATACAATAGCAAACTCTGTTACTTCTGCTCCAATTGAAAAGGTTTCTTTTCTCATGCGAAATTTCATCCAGTCTCATGTGCAATTTTCTTTCTTCTGCTAGTTGCATCAAGTAAATGGTCATTTTAGCACATTAAGTATATGAATGTATTCTTTCTCGAGCTAGCTTTATTGACCAAAAGAGGAGCGAACATATAGAATCTGATCATTTATAAAGCATGAGAATGAGCATGATAGATAGCATACAGAATTAAATTATAGGACACTCATTTTACTATTGGAGATCCCACCAGTCACTATCTCCTATATCCATAATTAGTAAATCGTGAATGCAAATATATTTACTCAGTTGTTAAGCGGAGCTTACATATACAGCGTGTGCTCACTTATCTGATATCCAGAGCTGATCGGTAGAAGCAATGTTCGTACTCATAGATTGTTGTGTCTTTTGTCATAATAATTTGCAATTTCTTCTTTAACATGAAGGATTACTAATCAGAGATTGTTATCTTCTTTTACTGTAAAAATTTGGATCGTTTTCTTTAAAATATATGTCTAAGATCATGCCAAACAAATTCTCAGCTCTTATGAACAGCAACATATGTTTCCTTCTTATGTTGGAAGTCAATCTGTAAATGTCTATGATTTCTCCCAGAAAGAGAAGACCCTGGAGTTGGAGAAATCTGTAGAAAGCTTGAATGAACAATTACTGCTTTCATATTGTGTTGAACTACAGCTAGAGTTAGAAATCTGTAGAAATCTGTAAATGCCTTGAACTACAGCTAGAGTTAGAAAGGTGCAAATTACTGCTTTCATATTGTGTTTCAGCTGTAGTCTTAAAAGTTCCTCTGATTATCTGTATTTATGTGTGACACAGAGCTTCATCTGAAGAAACTCCGAAGTATGCCATGCGCCCCGAAGATGAAGAAAATCCTGACGGTAAGCTCTGTTACATCACTTGCTGAAAATGAAGTGACCAATTTCTACTAAAATTTGTTAATTCGCCATGCAAATTTGATTATTGAGTATCAGACAACTTAATTTAACTTTCAGGTTTTGCAACTTAGCCACAAAGTGACCAAGACTATTAACCCCCTATATCTTAAGTCATTGAAATCTTCAATCTCGCAGGAATGTGACATAATTGCAGCTACAGAAACAATTGCTGCTTGCCAGGAAACCATCCTAAATCTTGGGAAGCAGTTGAAAGCTTTGGCATCAGCGGATGATGGACCTTTGTTCAGCAATGTATCAACTACTACTCCCAAGTCCAACCATCATCGCCTGCAATTAATCGAGCATATGAGCAAAGAGGGTCATTCAGAGTCCTGCGATCCATCGGTGAGCGATGAAGTTCATATGTCACCAGAGAATTTTTCTGGCAAACACAAAGGTGATCCTGATGAAGGAAAGCTTATGGTTGTGGCTAAGAAACAAGATGCAGGAGCAAGTTTGCTGAGAAAGATTAAGATGCAAAGGAGACGAAAGAGCAGCACAAGGCTTGAACTCCCAGTGGGTGCTCAAAAGCAGCTTTGAAACTTCCATTAATCAGCAAGTATATTTTGTAAGAAAGAGAAAATAATGGTCGAGGGTCATTCAGTTCTTGCTTTCTCTGGGTGTTAAATTGTTGATTGGGTTCTACAGATATTTGTTGTTTTTGAAGGCTGAGCGAAAAGGCACGCTCTTTGCTTTTCTACCAACTACTCGTTCTTAGTACAGCAATTTAGTAGCAGAAACTTGATCGTCCAAACAAATCTACCAGCATCAACACTCTTTGCTTTTCTACCAACTACTCGTTCTTAGTACAGCAATTTAGTAGCAGAAACTTGATCGTCCAAACAAATCTACCAGCATCAACACGATCCTATCAAAATCTAAACTTTGATCCTTCAGATATCCACAAGACTCAAGCTTTCACCGGACTAACTCTGACCAGATCATGAACTGGCCCGCAGAGTGCCCCCGGATCGCTCACACTCGTGTGGTAATACGAGCTGTAGAATGGGATCCTTGTCCGGTTCTCCCTCGCCGTGAACTTTAAGCTCACCATCGTAAACCTGCCTTTCGCCTGTGACTGGAACGGTACCTTCGCCGTCCCGTTGCCGGCGAAGGCCTTCACCATCATCGACCTGTGGCACCCGTTCTTGGCGTCGCCCACCGCGAAGCTGAGGTTGTAGGAGCGGCCGGCCACGGTCCTGATAACCCGCGCGATCGCACTTTCTCTCCCGGCTACCAGCTCGACGGCGAAGTTGCCGGAGGGGACGGAGTAGCGGGCGGCGTCGATGAAGCGGACGGCCTTCAGGGATTCGATGATCCAGCCGGGGAGAGGGGAGGTGGCGTCTTGCTGCTTGGGCGGGAGGAGGACGCCGGAGGTGGAGTTCTTGAAGACGTGAGGTGGAGTGCTTGGGCGGGAGGAGGACGCCAGAGGTGGAGTGCTTGGGCGGGAGGATGACTCGTGCTTTGCTTCTTTTTTTTTTGGTCCACGCAGCGCACCGTCCTCAGCTGGCGTCGCCACGTCGGACTGATCCGCAGCGCGTCCGTAGCCCGCGTCCGCAGCTGAACCGAACTCATATATATATATATATATATATATATATATATATATATATATATATATATATAGTTAGTTAGTTAGTTAGTTAGTTAGTTAGTTAGTTAGCGACGGACAATTTAGAAATCATCCTAGGATTCACGTTCTATTTGTAAAAAAAATAAATATAAAATACACTGTGGAGGTTAAAGGATATAGATGAATGCTAATGGTGTAATTCTCTAACATATAGCTCATTTAGTGGTAGCAGATGAAAATCAAACTCAAGCTTCGAAGCCTTACCGACGGAATTTATCACTACAATAAAAACCAGCATTACCGACGGAATTTACCGACGGAATTCCGTCGGTAAAGGCACTTACCGACGGAATTCCGACTGAATTTCCTCCGTCGGAGTAAAATTCGTCGGTAATTCCTTTCCGACAGAATTTTTGTACCGTCGGTAAAATTTCCAACGGAATTTTATTTCCGTCGGAATATTGTGCCGACGGAACTGAATTTCCGTCGGAAATTTCCGACGGAAAACCAATTCCGTCGGAAAATTAATTCCGTCGGAAATTTCCGACGGAAATTCGGGAATTTTCCGTCGGAAATTTCCGACGGAAACCCAATTCCGTCGAAAATCCGTCGGAAACTAAAAAAAAATTGACAGATTAGATCT
Organism: Boesenbergia rotunda; assembly: GCA_024364735.1. Taxonomy (NCBI): domain Eukaryota; kingdom Viridiplantae; phylum Streptophyta; class Magnoliopsida; order Zingiberales; family Zingiberaceae; genus Boesenbergia; species Boesenbergia rotunda. Next base: position 29,921 of record JAGFNQ010004051.1, read on the forward strand.
ATTTGTATAATCATATTCACAAAAATCAAATTTCATTCATCGCATTCACAAATATAATTTCCATCATCACATTCACAACACAATTACATCACATTCATAACATCATCATCACATAACTATTTCACATTCAAACACAAAATCCATACAAACTTGTATATATTAAAATGGAAGCTTCTATACAGAATAAAAAAAAAATGAAGGCTTCTTGATGTGTTGACAAAAGCACATTGATTAATGCTGAAATCCAGCAAGTCTTCTGATGCAGCAAATGGAGCAGTGGGAACTAAACAAGAGCAAGTAAAGCCCAAACATTAATTGACGCAGTGAGGCAGAAATCTACTCGAGAAGAAGATCTATATGTTGCATCTTCATCTGTCGTCTGAGATAGGAAGGAGCATCAGATCTTCATTTCATAATGCTGTATCGAGTTCTCGAAGAAGCTCCAGTATCGGTTCATAATGCGAAGCCCGCGGGCAGATCTGGCCGGACGCGGCGACGATCCCGCCGCCCGGCCGGAGAAAGCATAAAAAATATATATACGGAACTTACCGGAGAACGAGCACAGCGCGAGCGAGGGAGGAGATCGGAGGTGGGGACGGCCGGTGGCGACGGTGGTAGCAGAGATCGGGCGAGAGGGAGAAGACTGCAGAGATCGGGCGATAGGGAAAAGGGAAAAGCAACCTGGGAGGGAAAAGGGGGAAAAACAACCTGCCCTAATAATTATTATTTTCCGACGGAATTCTTATTCCGTCGGAAATTTCCGACGGAAAAAGAATTCAGTCGGAAAATAATATTCCACGTCGAAGAAAAGTAAAAAAAAATTTCGACGGAAACTGTTTCCGTCGGGAGTTTCCGACGGAATAATATTTTCCGTCGGAAATTTCCGACGGAAAATATTATTCCGTCGGAAATTTCCGACGGAATATGTTTTCCGTCGGAAATTTTCGACGGATATGTTCCGTCGGGAATTTCCGACGGAATAATATTTTCCGTCGGAAATTTCCGACGGAAATAATTTCCGTCAGAAATTCCGTCG
>JAGFNQ010004051.1:31268-76918 GCA_024364735.1 Boesenbergia rotunda
GCTCCACTCCCACGCTACAAGCAAAAACCATCATAAACAATAATTGGAAGCCATAAAAAACAGCAGATTTGGTGGTCTCGTCGCCATATATCATCTCAACTCCTCTATCTTCTACCTTTCCTTCCTTCCTGTGTGCACATTTGGCTTTGTGCTTGTTTCCATAAAAAAAAACTTGTGCCGGATGGAATTTCTGGCTTAAACTGAGGTTTTCTTCCTTAGTACAGAACATTTTCTCGAGGTACATTCGATAGTTCGCTCGGGCATGTTGTTTTCTTTCTTCAGAAAAGAGGAAATTTATTCTGAAGAGATGAACTTTGAAATAAATTAGATATGAAGTAGTCAAGACGTTGTTTGGCATATTACTATAGGAGAGACAAAAGGATACCTCAATTTCACTGTTTATCAGTGGCCTCGTGTTTTTGATCTAAAGCTCTATCTATGTTTCAGGAATTTGTAGGAATCATGGAGAACAAGACGTGGTTGTGGAAGAGGAAGTCTGCAGAAAAGAACATTGAGGTTAGCATTAATAAAATCTTATTTTTTGCCGCTTATTACACATTTAATCCAACTAATGATCGGTAGAAGCAATGTTCGTACTCATAGATTGTTGTGTCTTTTGTCATAATAATTTGCAATTTCTTCTTTAACATGAAGGATTACTGATCAGAGATTGTTATCTTTCTGTAAAAATTTGGATCGTTTTCTTTAAAATATATGTCGAAGATCATGTCAAACAAATTCTCAGCTCTTATGAATAGCAACATATGTTTCTTCTTATGTTGGAAGTCAATCTGTAAATGTCTATGATTTCTCCCAGAAAGAGAAGACCCTGGAGTTGGAGAAATCTGTAGAAAGCTTGAATGTGAACAACTAACATCGGCCAGCATCGAGTCCACTGCTAAAGATGACCTTTTGGCAAAGCAAGCAAAAGTAGCTGAAGAAGCAATTGCAGGTCAGAATTTTTTTTCCCCAGACACTGAAACTACAATATTTTGAGAATAAACCGTGCTCGATCTACTTGTTAGGATGGGAGAAAGCAGAAGCTCAATCACTTTCTTTAAAGCAACAATTGGATGGTGCTTTGCTTCAGAAGAAAACTGCAGAAGAAAGATTAGTGGCAAGGGATACAGAATTGCAAGAATGCATGCAAAAAGTGTGTGATGTTAAAGAAGAGCAGCAGCTCGTAGTTAACAACGCTTCCTTGAGAATATCGAGAGAGCAGGAGAAGACTCACATACTAGAACAAAGGCTGGATTGAAGAACAGATTGCAAATCAAATATCGATTAATGAAGACCTTGCGACTCAGTTAACCCTTGCAAGGGCTGAATTGAATGAAGCTCTTCAAAAGTTTACATCCCTTGAAATCCAACTTGCACAGAGGAGCAACTGCTGTGAAGAACTGGAGGAAACTTGCCTTGAACTACAGCTAGAGTTAGAAAGGTGCAAATTACTGCTTTCATATTGTGTTTCAGCTGTAGTCTTAAAAGTTCCTCTGATTATCTGTATTTATGTGTGACACAGAGCTTCATCTGAAGAAACTCCGAAGTATGTCATGCACCCCGAAGATAAGAAAATCCCGACGGTAAGCTCTGTTACATCACTTGGTGAAAATGAAGTGACCAATTTCTACTAAAATTTGTTAATTCGCCATGCAAATTTGATCATTGAGTATCAGACAACTTAATTTAACTTTCAGATTTTGCAACTTAGCCACAAAGTAACCAAGACTATTAACCCCTATATCTTAAGGCAATTGAAATCTTCAATCTTGCTGGAATGTGACATAATTGCAGCTATAGAAACAATTGCTGCTTGCCAGGAAACCATCCTAAATCTTGGGAAGCAGTTGAAAGCTTTGGCATCAGCGGATGATGGAACTTTGTTCAGCAATGTATCAACTACTACTCCCAAGTCCAACCATCATCACCTGCAATTAATCGAGCATATGAGCAAAGAGGGTCATTCAGAGTCCTGTGATCCGTCGATGAGCGATGAAGTTCATATGTCACCAGAGAATCTTTCTGGCAAACACAAAGGTGATCCTGATGAAGGAAAGCTTATGGTTGTGGCGAAGAAACAAGATGCAGGAGCAAGTTTGCTGAGAAAGATTATGATGCAAAGGAGACGAAAGAGCAGCACAAGGCTTGAACTCCCAGTGGGTGCTCAATAGCAGCTTTGAAACTTCCATTAATCAGCAAGTCTATTTTGTAAGTAAGAGAAAATAATGGTCGAGGGTCATTCAGCTCTTGCTTTCTCTGGGTGTTAAATTGTTGATTGGGTTCTACAGATATTTGTTGTTTTTGAAGGCTGAGCGAAAAGGCACTCGAAAAGGCACTCTTTGCATTTCTACCAACTACTCATTCTTAGTACAGCAATTTAGTATCAGAAACTTGATCGTCCAAACAAATCTACCAGGATCAACACGATCCTATCAAAATCTAAACTTTGATCCTTCAGATATACACAAGACTCAAGTTTTCACCGGACTAACTCTGACCAGATCAAGAACGTGCCCGCAGAGTGCCCCCGGATCGCTCAGCTGTAGAATGTGATCCTTGTCCGGTTCTCCCTCGCCGTGAACTTTAAGCTCGCCATCGTAAACCCGCCTTTCGCCTGTGACTGGAACGGTACCTTGGCCGTCCCGTTGCCGGCAAAGGCCTCCACCATCATCGACCCGTCGCATCCGTTCTTGGCGTCGCCCACCGCGAAGCTGAGGTTGTAGGAGCGGCCGGCCACGGTCCTGATAACCTGCGCGATCGCGCTTTCTCTCCCGGCGACCAGCTCGAAGGCGAAGTTGCCGGAGGGGACGGAGTAGTGGGCAGCGTCGATGAAGCGGACGACCTTCAGGAATTCGATGATCCAGCCGGTGAGAGGGGAGGTGGCGTCTTGCTGCTTGGGCAGGAGGAGGACGCCGGAGGTGGAGTTCTTGAAGACGTGAGGCCCCTCTTCGTAGCCTCCGTTCTTGACGAGATTGTCTGCGAATTAAACAAGATTTGATCCATTGTTTACAATCCAAAGCGCATTTAGATTCAGCAGAAAAGAAAAAAAAAGAAAAAGTTGATCTTTAACCTCTCGTCGGCATGGGAGGGAAGAGCTCCTTGATCGCCACCGAGTCCAGCAGCGGGCTGCACGCCACATCTTCCTGCACGCCGGTGTTGTGGAAGATGACCAGCGCCACCGCGGTCGTCGACCGGAGCCCCCACGCGTAGGTATCGCCTTCGGTGCTGCCGTACAGCGTCTGGATCGGGAGGTCGCCAGAGAGCGGCGGCACGGCGACCCGCAGCACCTCGTCCCGCGCGCACGTCCTCGTCGCGCTGAACGTTAGCGCGTACAGCGAGCCGGGCGTCACCGTCACGTTCTGCGATGTCGAAGCGTCGTTGCCGAGGCGAACGGCGTGGACGCCGTGCGCCACCGCGAAGTACATTCCCCCCGGCTGCGGCCCGCCGGAGACGTACTCCACCAACCCGTGAATCGTCCAGCTCGGAAGCGAGTGCTTCCCAACGATGAGTGTCTTGTTGAGCTTCTCCTTCCTCGGGCTGATCTCGAAGTTGCCATTGGCGAGCAACCCTGCAAATCATTCACAACCCGCCTCAACTTAACGATTTTTAACAACAAATACGCTTCAAAAACAACTCAAAACTCATCAATCAATCACCATCAACATCTCCAGCTCCCGCAAAATCGCTCAAGCACAAAACAACAAGACACAAAGCCAACCAGAGCCGAACCCCACCACCCATCTTCGCGAGCTTAAACAAACTGCGACGACGAAGAGCTTCATTTATTGCAGAAATCAAGCTTCAAGTGCACCTCAAGAAGCAGGCCCGCATCGGATCCTTGACGTGGAGATCCCCCTGCGTTGCCGTGGTCCGCCGCCGCGCCTGCCCCTGCCCCTGCCCCTGCCTGCACCAGCGGCCGCAGTCGGGCCAGCCCGCGTCGCCTCCCTCTATCTTGCGGAACTCATCGCCTCCCTCTATCTTGCGGAACTTCTCCACCTGGTCGTCCTCCATCGCCAGTGCCCGCAGGCTTCGGACGAGAAAGAGAGAGGGCGGTGGGGGATCGCCGGACCAGGGCAACGCAGGGGCAGGCGCGAGATAGAGGGAGGCGACGCGGGCTGGCGGGAAAAAGCGATTAGGGTTCGCGAGAGGAGCTGCGGGTGCGAGAGCGAAAATTTTTCTGCGATTCTGCTTTTGTTTTGTCCACGCAGCGTACCTTCCGCAGTTCGCGTCGCCACGTAGGACTCGTCCGCAGCGCGTCCGCAACTCAGGTCCGCAGGTGAACAGCTCGGTATATATATATATATTGACTGGAGATAGATAAATCTCACTGATCACTACTTGTTAATCGACAGGAAAGGGGATTCTTATTCGATTCTGAATGACAAATTGATATATAATGTGAATTGAGCATGTATGGAGGAACTATTTCTGCATTAATTTCAAATAGGTGGTGTGAGTCGGTGCTCAAAAGGTGGTGTGATGTTGATCTATGAAAGGCTGCATGAGTTTTGGTTATTGGAGATCATTTTACTACCTTTTCGATCCTGGTGCTTGTGCAATTCACAGGAATATATATAGCTTTTCTGTTTCTTGTGAGCCTGCATGAAATTATAATCCTTAATTATAACCGAAGAAAAGTGAAACAATATTAATTCAATATTAAACTCGGCCCAAAAGCCCATATGTGTATTATCGGCCCAATCAGATAGGGATAACAGTAAGTCTTCCTCGAGTTTTGTATTTACTTTAGGAGGTGGAGCCATAGTTTGGAGGAGTGTCAAGCAGAAATGCGTGGCAGACTCCACCATGGAAGCTGAGTATGTGGCAGCCTCTGAGGTAGTCAAAGAAGCTGTATGGCTCAGGAACTTCTTGATGAACTTGGATGTGATTCCTGGTTTGCCCAGAGCTATCATAATTTATTATGATAATAGTGGTGCAGTTGCAAACTCGAAGAAACCACGAGCCCATAAGGAAAGTAAACACATAGAGCGGAAATACCACCTGATACGAGAGATCGTAAAGTGAGGAGAAGTTGTTGTCGTCAAGATTGCATCAGAGGATAACCTGGCAGATCCTTTCACTAAGGGCCTTCCAGCGAGAGCTTTTGATAGACATGTGGAGGGAATGAGAATTAGATGTATAACAGTTTGATGACAGCATAGTTTTTTTAATATAAGTGGGAGATTGTTAGAATGTATACTAAGAGCCTAGCTTTTTGTATAAACATCTATATTTTGGAATAAGAATCACATAATCATTGATTGCATTCTATTTTTTTATATATGTGTGCATATTGTCTAATACTTTACATCGTAGATAACATGGTGTATGATGCCACACAGAAGATCATGTTATCAGTCCCTTGTAGAGTATAAGTAGAGGCTCACGACCTGGATGATTTTGGACAAACTATTGGGATGCTTATAGTGCAATTTGATACAGTCTGTCTTGACCATAGAGTTACACTAGTACACTTTGAGTGTATAGAGCAGACCGACCCTGAGGTGATTTAATTTATTACTGACTATATAATTGAATCAGATATCAAGATATTATTTTGTACATGCTCTTAATCCCGATATAATAACGGGCACGTGTACTTAATATTTATTTCTTTGATTTACTAGATGACGAGATATATTTGTTAAATCGATAAGCTCAGTAAATTGAAAAATAATATTATTTACATGGTGTGTCGTTGATTACAGAAGGAAACCGTGTCCTATACATTAGGATGATAATGTTTTCTTGAGGAGCTCATAAGATTCGTCATGTAAATCTTGCAGGTGGACTTGGCCCTACATGACGATAAGGTTGAGTGGTACTACTCATGGGGTTAGATGTTGATTAATTAATTATTAGTAAAATTAATTAATCAACGGACATGCGATATCTTAAACATAGGGAGATTAATGTGCAAATAATATGTGGAGCCCATATTTATTTATGGGGGTTGGTGAGGTAGATCAATAATGATCCAATCCCTTTAGTGGATTGGATCATTATTAATGGATCGGATTGTGTGGCTTAGATCCATTAGGTGGCCGAGATCCAACTTCTCCTCATGGTCCCTATTGTAGCCTATAAATACCTTATGAAGCATATACCCAAAATCTAATCTCTTGGTTTTCTTCTCTCCTTTGGTTTGCTTTGGCCGGTGCCCCTCTCTCCTTGCTAGGGTTCGGTGCAAGCTTCCCCAGCTCCCTCTTTGGTCGGCGACAACAAGAGGAGAACCCAATATAATTCATCCTTGGGTTTTCTCTCTTTCCTTCTCTTCCTCCTTGGTGGCCGACGGCACCTTGGCTCTTTCATTGGTGGCCGGTGGTGCAACAAAGGAGTTCCACTCCTTGGTGGTTAGCGCAAACAAGGAGGAGAAGAAGGGATTGTCTTGTTGGCTGGCACAAGCTTGAAGGGAGTTTCTTGGTGGTGGTCGGCGCAAGTGGGGAGGAAGAAGAAGTTCTTCCTATTATGGTTGGCGCAAGAAGAAGGAAGAACAAGAAGGTCTTGGAGGCTTCAATTTTTGGTAGATCGTCGCCCACACGACGTCCAAGAAGAGGGAGATCATACAATAGAAGATCAAGAGCTATAAAACTTGCTTTAGTTTTTCTTGTTCTTTGTTGCTTGTTAATTATTGTTAATTAACATAGACCCCGATGATAAACACAAAAACCGTCGATCCTATTTCGTCGTCTCTTCCGCGGCTAACCGACTAGAAGAGTTGGATTGCTTGAACAATAAGTTTGTTCAAGCGATAACTCAAGTCGTTAGCACGATGACGAAACGGTCGCTTGGAAATTCCGTTTATGTCCGGATTAATTTCAATTAATGAAATTTTAATTTGGGGACACGGCAACGGATATGGTTCCATGCGCGCGATCCAAGGGTGTTCAACCCAACACAAACACAACCGCAGTGAGATCCAGTTCCATGTCATCAGAAGTTACGGCCTAGTTCATAGCATCCTTTTGACTCTTGGTTGGTTTCTTCGGGCGTCTATAATCCTTGGACATGTGTCCTGGCTTTCCGCAGTTGTAGCATGAACCATTGAATTTCTTGCCTTGAGCTTTCTTTTTGGATTGCTTCGGCTTCTTGGCGTTCGACTCAACCAGATTGGACATCCCGTCGACAACCCGCTTCGTTCCTCTGGAGTCGGATAGCTTTCAATTATCTTTCTCTATTCGTAGCCCCAAGATTAGGTCTTCAAGCCTCATCTCCTTTTGCTTGTGCTTGAGATAATTTTTGAAATCCTTCCACGACGGAGGGAGTTTCTCAATTACCGTGGCTACTTTGAACAATTTGTTCATTTTTTTGCCTTTGGCATCCAGATCATACAGTATCAGTTGCATATTTTTGAAATCGACCGATAATAAATTTCTTCAATCTGGCACTTTCGATTTTCTATTTCTTTTCTAGTGATGCTCACAGAGATTTTGCCGTCTCCATCGGACTATATGTTGGATCGAGAAAACACGATAGAGGGGGGGGGGTGAATATCGTGAAAACGTTTCGGATTAAGAAAAGAGACAGTACGCAGCGAAATTAAAAATAAATACGAGGAACACAAGTATTTTTACTTGGTTCGGAGTTGCGGTCGGCTCCTACTCCAAGGCCCACGGTCCTTGACCGTTTACTGCGGGCAATTCTATAGTAGCGCAAAGATTTACAGAAATTGTTATAATAGTAGTGCAGTAAATAAATAAGTACACTCTTCGTTACCGAGACCTGATGTGGATCGTACTTCAGAGTAGAGGGTCGTCGTCGGCGCTAGAATGTCGAGAACGGAGTTTGCCGGAGCAGAGCGCTTGAATGAAGAGCTTAGAGGCGTTGGGAAGTTGATGTCTTGAAGCCTTGGAGTCGAGCCCCTTTTATAGTGCTCCTGGGGGCGCCTGCCATGTGCCTACGGATCCGAGAAACCTCATCCGCAGCTCGGTCAGTGCTTATCCCTCCAGAATTGGCCTCGGAGCTGACGGGGGCGCTGGGACACTCGGGGCGCCCCGGTTGACTTGGTCAGCTGGCTTCTCGGCTGATTTCGCTTCGATCACTTGGTTGCTTTGACTCAGGGCGCCCGGGACCTCCAGGGTGCCCTAGTTACTGCAGTTTCGAAGCAACTCTTGCTTCCTTGTTTTACCTTGACCTTGGGGGTGCCCGGGACCTCCAGGGCGCCCTGCTCAGCTTCCTGCCCCTCTCCTTTGGGACGTTCTGAGCTGCAGAAACACATTCCTTCGGTCCTGCATTCAAGGTTAGTTCCGAAACAACAGAGCAAGGGTATTAGATAAATTTTTACAGCCGTAGCTGTCTTGGTTCTGACTTCGGGTCTCCCAAATGGAACCTTAGGTCGAGCCGACGCCTACTGTTCCCTCGACGGGGAACGCGTCCTCACCTACTCCTCTCTGGAGAATTTACATTTTGCCAACCGGCTCCTCCGGTTGGACTTTGCCCAGTAGTCCTTCGCCAGATGCCTAGCAGCCCTTCACCAGGTCTTCGGTACCAAGCAGTCCTTCGCCAGGTGCCTAGCAGCCCTTCGCCAGGTCTTAGATTCCTAGCAGCCCTTTGCTAGGTGCCCAGCAGTCCTTCGCCAGGCCTTAGAATCCTAGCAGCCCTTCGCCAGGTGCCTAGCAGTCCTTCGCTAGGTCTTAGGGTTTCGATGCCTAGCATTCCTTCGCTAGGTGCCCAGCAGCCGTTCGCCAGGACTTCTTTCCGCACACTTGAGTAACATCGTCAGATCACAAATAACACTTAACTTTGAATCCTTTGCCAATATCAAAACAAGATTCGATATGGTGCTTCCTGCACCAACACTATACACGTTATACAACATGTTGTCCAATGCGTTGAGAACGTAGTTGCGGCACAAGAAATCTCCTTGCGACCACGCATCGTATGCAGCCTTGCTATTGGAATCACCTTCCGTAGTGGCTGGTGGGTCTTCACGCAAAAACCATATGAGGTTTAGCGTTGTTAGATAGAATAGCATCTTCTGCTGCCATCGTTTGAAGTCAGCTCCGTTGAACTTCTTCAGCTTCTCTCCGTGTGGAACGGCGGTCGGAACGTCGTTGATCAAGGCCATATCAATTTGCAAAATATCGTTTTACGATTGTGAGTCGGTTGGGTTTGTTAGTAGGAGCCCTAGAGCCAATTATGTGATGATTGACTATGGACTTTTTGTATGATTTTTTATCATTAATAAATGCATATTTGGTTATTATACTTACTTTATATTTATGCCATATAGTTAAGTATAATAATGTCCTTGGGTAGTAGGTTCTTATCTACATCATATCAATTAGTTGAATCGATAGTGAGATGATGTAGAGAACACTACACTAAATCATTCCTAGTCAAGTATTAATATTCAAGGACAATATTAATACATGGAGACTAACATGTAGGTCAATTGATGACTTGAGTTCACAAGTAATGGATATGTGATATCAAGTTGACACATGGGTATACATAAGAATGTGTACTGAATTGACCCGCCATGAGAAAGTTTCATAGATTGTCATATGAGTGTCATAAATTTTCTCATGTGACTATTAGTATGAATAGTCCTTAGACCTGAAGTCACTACGGTTCCCTACATAAGGTGTTATGTACTTTGGTATCGTCAAACGTCACCCGTAACAGGGTGGACTATAAAGGCGATCACTGGGTATGTAATGAATTATGCGGAGGGATGTGGGTGATATAGATGAGATCTATCCCTCCCATATGACAGGAGTGATATCTGTGGGCCCCTTGATCGAGTAGGACTACTAAAACGCATGGCCATGCTCAAATGAGCCAATATGAGATATTGAGCTCATTTGTTTGAGTGAGTCTACTCGGGAATCAAGAAACACAAAGATTGATCGAGGATGACATGGTCTATGCCTCATTGGTCAATCTAGATATCGAGGATAGAAGGACAAGGTCGTACATTGTCATAGTCACGGAGGTTAAGTCGGATCTCGACTTTTTTGTTACTTGGATAGCATTGATGCATTGCTAGATGTCGCTTATTGCTTTTGTGTCTAAATTGGTTTAGACACATTGCCAACGTTACGAGAGCCTATTGGGTCACACACTAAGGACACGATGCTTCAGAGATTAATTGATCTTGGTTTGACTAAGTTTTGATCCGAATTGGATTAATTGAGTTAGACTCATGTGAATCCAATTGGATTATGGATTGAGATCTAATTTGAGTTAAACTCATTTAGATTAGACTCAACCACATTTGGATGAAATATTAATTCATTAAAATGTTTAATGAATTAATAAAAGAGGAAGATGGAGAGTTTCTCACCATTAGAGTGTTACATGAGAAGTTAAAGAGTTACATTAAAATATTTAATGAAGGGAAGTTAAAAAGGTAAAAACTCCTCATAATATGAGTATAAAAGAGTTTTTCTCTTGTCATTTGGATGACAACTAGTCATTTTCCTTCCCCTGTTCCTTCTCTTCTCCATCTTGGCCGAAACCCACATCTTGGGTTCTTAGTGTTGGTGCAGAATGCACCCAAGTCAAACCTGTGTTTTGATATTGGCAAAAGGGTTCAAAAGTTAAGGGTTAGTTGTTGTCTAACAAGCTTCTTGAGTGTACAGGAAAAGCCCTAGCGAAGGACTGCTAGGCACTGGCGAAGGAATGCCAGACAGGAGAAGCCCTAGCGAAGGACTGCTAGGCTCTGGCGAAGGACTGCCAGAATGGACAAACCCTAGCGAAGGAATGCTAGGCCCTGGCGAAGGGCTGCCAGAAGAAAAGACCTAGCGAAGGGCTGCTAGGCACCAAGCGAAGGGCAGCTTGGTAACTCAAGACCGGGCGAAGGACTGCCGGGCAAAAGTCTAACTGGAGGATCCGGTTGGCACCAGGTAAACTCTCCCAAGAGGAGTAGGTGAGGACGCGTTCCCCTTGAGGGAACATTAGGCGTCGGTTCGACCTAGGGCTCCATTTTGGAGACCAAAGTCAGAACCAAGACAGCTGAGGCTGTATAAACTAAAATATTATTTGCTTTATCGTGTTTTGGACTAACCCTGGATGCAGGACCGAAGGAACGTGTGTCTGTAGCTCAGAATGCCTCAAAGGAAAGAGGCAACTGCTGACCAGGGCGCCCGGAGTGTCCCGGGCGCCCCCAAGGTGAACACAAAACACAAAAGAAGCAAATGGACTTCGACAGTACATTCTGAGGGCGCCCCCGCTGTCCCGGGCGCCCCCATGGCAAACCAACTATAGAGGTAAGCGGCTGCCGCGTCTGCACTGCGCACCCAGGGCGCCCCCGCTGTCCCGGGCGCCCCCAGCGCCCAGGGCGCCCCCAGCGCCCAAGGCGCCCCCAGCGCCCAAGGCGCCCCTAGCCACTCTTACGCAGGAGACTTCAGCGCTGCGGATAAGAGCTGGCCGAGTCAACCAGGGCGCCCCCAGCGTCCAGGGCGCCTCGTCAAGACCTTATCCCGAGGTTCAAGGGATAAGTCGTTGACTGCGCCTTGTGTGGATCTGCTGCCACGTGGGGGGGTGCCCCCGTCGACCAGGGCGCCCCCAGGCACTATAAAAAGGCCCCCAGACCTTCATCTTGAGACACAACTTTCATTCAACGCATCCAAACTCTCTGACGACCGCGCTCTGCTCCAGGAACTTCCCGACTCAAGTCCGAAGTGCCGTCGACCTCCCGCTGCACCGAAACTCGAGCCTTCCCCGGGAGTTGGTAAATACAGAAGTGTAATCTTTGTTTATTGCAAATTGTAGTTCTCTTCTGTATTTTTTCTACGCATTATAGAATTGCCCAAAGTAAACGGTCAACGACCGTGAGCCTTGGAGTAGGAGTCGACCCAGGCTCCGAACCAAGTAAAACGACCTTGTTAGCGTTGTGTTGCCTTGTCTTTATTTCCGCTGCGCACTTACTCTTTTCTTTTAAATCCGAACATTTTCCGATATTCACCCCCCATCTATCGGTCTTTCTCGATCCAACAAGTGGTATCAGAGCGGGGAATTCAAACTTGGTGCAACCACCAGTTTGAAAATTTTTCGGATTTCTTTCGTTTTTCTCTCTCAATTTTTTTTTAAATTTTCGTTCGAATTTTTCTTTCAAGGTTGGTGCAACACCCCTTGAAATTGTTTTTATTTCTTTTCTTCCCGCACTACTAATCCAAGACCAAGTCTTGGAATATTCTTGTTTTTTTTTGTTGTTTGCTATTTCAGAACAAATGGCCATCTAAGAAGGCTTTAGCACCGCCAGACCTCCACTTTTCAGTGGAGAAGACTTTCCTTACTGGAAAAGTCGAATGGAGGTCCACCTGAAAACTCAGGTGGATATGTGGATAATCATCCAGTCTGGACTGATGATTCCCACAAATGCTGATGGCGTACCACAAAACTACTCAGAGTGGGACACTGCCCTCAAACGCAAGATTGAAGCTGACTCCAAAGCAACTCAGACCCTCCAATGCGGACTGACAAAAGAGGAGCTGAACCGCGTAGGCCCATTCAACAGTGCCAAGGAGCTATGGGCTAAACTGATCGAGCTCCACGAAGGAACTTCAGATACAAGGATCAGTAAACGGGACCTGCTACTAAACAAGCTCTTCACAATCAAGATGGCAGATAACGAGACAGTAGCCCAGCTCCACGCCAGAATCCAGGAACTGATGAACGGTCTTCACGCAATAGGTCACCAGGTTCAAAACCGTGATCTTATAAGGTATGCCCTAAACGCGTTCCCTAGGACCACCTTGTGGGCATCGATGGTAGATGCATACAAGGTCTCTAGGGATCTTTCAAAAATTAAGTTAGATGAGCTATTTTTTGAACTTGAATTGCATGAACAGACTAACTGCAATTTGGCCGAGAAAAGTATAGCTTTCTTTGCAGGAAAAACAGGAAGGACAACTAAGAAGAAAACTCAAGTTGAACCCGAGTCTACCACAGATTCAGAAACAGAAGATCAAGAAGGAGATCAATCTGAACTGGTCCGGCTAGCTCGGAACTACTACAAAAGGTTGAAGAACCAAGCCAACACACGGAGAACAAGCCGAAGAAAGGATGAACCAACTGAACCAGCAACTGATAAAAACAAGCCCAACGTAACCTGCTACGAATGCAAGAAGAAGGGCCACTACAAGACTGAATGTCCAAGTCTAAAGGAGTCCAAAAAGACCAGAAAGAAAAAGTCACTCCAAGCAACCTGGGACGAGTCTTCCTCAGAAGAAGAAGAAGAAGCACCCCAGTCCAATCTTCTAGCCCTGACCGCTTCGGATCAAATCGAGACTGATTCAGACTCAGACCAGGACAACGGCGAGCTAATCTTCACCGACGACGGCGAAATAAGGGTAACGGATTTTTCAAAAGTTCAATTAAATTCGCTTATTTCCTATCTATCCCGAGATTTGGCGAAAGCCAAACTTCGAATCGAGTCCCTTCGACAGGAAGTAAAACTCCTAAAAGAGGGAGCTGAGTCTAAGGCCTCAACTGAGAAGGTTCAGGAAGGAACCCCTGATCAAGTTGAAAAACTTGAATCAGAGAATTCCTCCCTGAAAACTCAAGTTAAGGACTTAAGAACAGCTTTAGAACGATTCACTTCTAGTTCCAAGAATCTTGATATGATTCTTGGAAAACAGAAGTCAGTTCTAAATCGATCCGGACTTGGCTATAGAACCAAATCTCGGCAAAGATCTTATTTTGCTGTACTGAACCGGTCTAGTCCTAAGGTTCAGGCATGAGTGCCAAAACTGTGCCTGACTAAACCAACTGGTTCAAATCAATTTTGGATCCCCAAGGACAAGATTCACATCTTGCCTAACCCATACAGAGGCTTTAGTCCAAGGGGAGCCAAAATCAAAACAATTTTTATAATTAGATAATTTTTTTTAATTGTTTGATTACTTGTTTATTTAATTTTCTGCAATTTGTCATACTTAGATTTAAGGAATACTTAGATTTAAGGACTCAATTACTTGAAATTTGAAAACATAGTATTGGGAGGAGGTGAGATGATAGTATGTTGGGGAAACCAACTCTAATCAGATCAAGTCTACTTGGTTTCTTTAGACTGGTGAAACCAGCCGAAGCTACCGATCCAAGACCCAAGCTAGTTAGACCAGAAAATGACCTAATTTAGTTTGAAAATGAAATTTCATTAAAAGGCTTTGTCAAGGAAAGGGTGGATGATCCCATAAGGCTACGGCCAAAGAAGGCCTAGTGCCTCGCCAAGACCTGGAAGCCAATTTCTGAAATTCAAATTCAAATTATCTTTTGTCAAATTCGAATCTAACTCAAATTTCAAATAATTATAGATTCTAATCTGTTTTCAAAATTTCCTTTTTTTTTTAAAACTTACTCGTTTTCAAAAATCACTTCATCTATTTTTCAAATTTTCTTCTTTCTAAAATTCTTTTTAATCAGTCTGTTTTCAAAACTAAAACAACTTTTTCAAAACAAATTAAAATTCCTTTTCAAAATTAATTTTTACCCTCAAACATGTCTCACAAAAACCTTAAGGTTAACGTGATTGAAAACCCTAGACTGGGGTGAGACAGACTAGGAAGTGAAACTCAATTTAAGCTATCCCTAACTCAAATTGGATCCAAATCACCGAAAATCCTTTATGTGTAGGAACATAAAGATTTGGACCAATGGATGTTAGATAGCGGGTGCTCCAGACACATGACTGGGGACAAATTGAAGTTCACCAAACTCAAGTTCAAAAACCTGGGCTCAGTGGCATTTGAAAATAATGCTACACTCAAGGTAATTGGGTCAGGTAATATTGAACTTAAATCCAATTTCATTATTAACAAAGTTTATTGGTTGAAAACTTAGTTTTAACTTACTTAGCATAAGTCAGTTATGTGACTCTGGTTATTTAGTTACCTTCAACAATTCTAACTGCCTGATTAGAAATGCACAAGACTCAGAGATCATGCTTAAGGGCACCAGGAAAAATAATGTATACACTATAAGTCTTCCCCTTGTACCCAAATGCATGTTAACACAGTTAGAACAATCAAAACTCTGGCATAGGAGATTAGGTCATACCAATCTAAGAACTATTTCAAAAATTACCCAACTTGGCTTAATCAAAGGTATCCCCAAAATCAAAAATGAAAACCTAATATGTGAATCTTGTAATCAAGGCAAACAAACCAAGTCTAGTCACAAATTGATCCAATCTGATCAAACCCAAACCACACTTGAGCTCCTACACCTTGACCTACTTGATTCACATGGAGCCAAGTCACTAAGTGGAAATCGATACTGCTTAGTAATAATTGATGACTACTCTAGGTTTACCTGGGTCAGGTTTCTAAAGACCAAAGATGAAACCCTGAACCTGTTTAACAACTTTTGTAAATTGATTGAAAATCAAAATGATACCAAAATTAAAAGACTTAGGTCTGACCACGGGGGAGAATTCGAGAATCAGAGATTCGAAGAATTCTGTAAAATAAATGGATATAAACACGAATTTTCGTGTCCTAGAACCCCCCAACAAAACGGCATAGTAGAAAGGAAAAATAGAACCCTACAGGAAGCTGCTAGGGCTATGCTCAATGAATTTGACCTACCTAACCATTATTGGGCAGAAGCAATTAGCACAGCTTGCTATATCCAAAATAGGATTCTACCTAATAAAAGGTTAAATAAAACACCCTATGAACTTTACTATCATAGACTTCCAAACCTACACTATCTTAGAGTCTTTGGATGCAAAGTCCATATTCTTAATACCAAAGACTATCTTGGAAAATTCCAATCCAAGTCAAACCCAGGTATCTTTTTAGGGTATTCTACAACAAGTAGAGCTTATAGAGTCTACAATAAGATAACTAAGAAAATTGAAGAAACAACCAACTTAATATTTGATGAAGAAGTTAACCCAAAATCTGATAATTCTGACCTAGCTTCATCAAATACTGATCAAGAAAATAACTCTGAAACCCTAATTGAACCCCTTAATGACTTAACAATTGAACCAACCTCTGAATCAGTCGAACCTACCAATGAACCAAGAGTTGAACCTATTGGACCAGCTGGACCTGAAGCTGAGCCAAGTACTAGAAAAACCAAGAAACCCAGACTCAGTCACCCAACTGACCAAATTGTAGGTGATCCAACCTTAGGAGTCAGAACTAGAGCTTCCTATAGAAATCTTAGTCAAATAGCCATGATTTCAAAGATTGAACCTAAGACTATTGAGGAAGCCCTACCTGATCCTGACTGGATCCTAGCCATGCAAGAAGAGTTAGCCCAATTTGAGAGAAACCAAGTCTGGGAGTTAGTACCTAAGCCTAAGGGCAAATCCGTAATTGACACCAAGTGGGTATTTAGGAATAAGTTAAACGACCAAGGTGAAATAGCCCGAAATAAAGCCCGCTTAGTAGCTAAGGGATTCAGTCAAGTAGAAGGGTTGGATTATGATGAAACCTATGCCCCTGTAGCTAGACTTGAGTCTATTAGGATGTTACTAGCCTTTGCATCCCATAAAGGATTCAAATTATACCAAATGGATGTAAAGTCAGCCTTCTTGAATGGGCTCATTAAGGAAGAAGTCTATGTAGGACAACCCCCAGGATTTGAGGATATAGAAAAACCAGATTATGTCTATAAACTTAGCAAAGCCCTTTATGGACTAAAACAAGCACCTAGGGCCTGGTATGAAAGACTATCCAACTACTTGATTTCTAAAGAATTCAAACAAGGTCAAATTGACCCAACCTTGTTTGTTAAAATTTTAGAAAAGGATATATTTATTGCCCAAATTTACGTAGACGATATAATATTTGGATCAACTAATTCTAAATTTCTAAAAGAATTTGTAACAATAATGGAAAATGAGTTTGAAATGAGTTTAGTTGGGGAACTCAATTTCTTCTTAGGGTTACAAATCAAACAAACTAAGGATGGAAATTATGTACATCAATCTAAATATGCTAAAGAACTAATTAAGAAATTTAAAATGGATAACTCTAAAAGCATAAGTACTCCAATGGCCACAAATGTAAAAATAGATAGTGACCCTGATGGTAAACCAGTAGACTTAAAATTATACAGAAGTATGATAGGAAGTCTACTGTACCTTACAGCCAGCAGACCTGATATACTTTTCTCAGTAGGAATGTGTGCTAGGTACCAAACATGTGCTAAGGAAACTCACTTAGCAGCCCTAAAAAGAGTTTTAAGATATATTAAGGGCACCCTAAATGTAGGGATTTGGTACCCTAGAACTTCATCCTTTAAGTTATCAGGATACTCTGATTCTGACTATGCTGGTTGTAAATTAGATAGAAAAAGTACAAGTGGAAGCTGCCAACTCTTAAGAAACAGCTTAGTAAGTTGGTGCAGTAGAAAGCAACACTGTGTTGCGTTATCCACAACTGAAGCTGAATATGTAGCCCTAGGAGAATGTGTAGCTCAACTCTTATGGATGATGCACACTCTTAAAGACTTTCAGCTAGACTACAATCAGACCCAAGTCAATATTGATAATATTAGCTCAATCAACTTAACCAAAAACCCAATTCAACATTCTAGAACCAAACACATAGAAGTAAAACATCACTTTGTAAGAGATCACGTAGCTAGGGGTGAAATAGTCCTTAAGCATGTAGACTCCAAGTCCAACCTAGCTGACATATTCACTAAACCCTTACCTGAGTCTGAGTTCAGCTCACTAAGAAGGCAGTTAGGATTATGCTTAGTAGAATAGAATCATTTGGTTTTTGCTTTAACTTTAAAATGTTTTAAATTGATTTTAAAATGGTGTTTATTTTAAAAGTTTGTCTAACTTAATCTTAAAAAATTTTACTTTGGTTTTAAAATTTTTTTCTTTAACTTAGTTTTATTTCAAAAACTACCCCTTCAAAACTAGGGTTTTCTTCGAAATGGACTTAGCCTAGGCTCTAACCCTAGAATTGCATGCACCTATAGACTTAGAAGCCAGCATCTCACAAGCACCTTAGGGTACTTTGAGTGATAACCTAGAAAGGGTTGAGATGCTTAGGTCTTTGCCTTAACTCAAGATGCTTTAAGTCAGTGCATCTGCAGAAGTTGGGGCACTAAATACAAACTGAACAGCAATCAGGTTAAGTGTCAAGTTTAGACAAATCTAACTTGAACAGCTCACTTAACTTGACTAACCCTAGCAAAAGCTACTGTTTATAACAGTTAGTAAGTAGCTAATTGGGTTAGACATGTCCCTAAAGATTTAACCAGACTTAGGTTCCAGTTTGATTCAGTACAGCAAAATGATTTAATTATTGCAAATATTTTTCTGCGTTTTTTTTGATATATGTCAAAGGGGGAGAGTTGGAAAGGAAAGAGGGAACCCAAAAAGTTTTTTTCAAATTTTTTCCTTTATTCAAAAAGTTTAACCTCAAAGTTAGAAATTCAAAGCTTAAATTTATCCTGTAAAAATTTCTAACTCTGAATTATTTCTAAGCTTAATTTTTTTTGCTTAAAATTTCTAACTCTGAAGTGTTATTAATTTTTGCTCAAATTATTCTTTGAAATTTTTTTTTCTAAGTCTGAAAATCTTTCTAAAGCTTGAAAATTTTCTAAGTCTGAAAATCTTTCTAAAGTCTGAAAATTTTCTAAGTCTGAAATTTTTCCAAAACTGAAAATTTTCTAAGTCTGAAATTTTTCCAAAACTGAAAATTTTCTAAGTCTGAAGTTCTTCCAAAATTTTTCCAAAACTGAAAATTTTCTAAGTCTGAAGTTTTTCCAAAACTAAAAATTTTCTAAGTCTGAAATTTTTCCAAAACTGAAAATTTTCTAAGTCTGAAGTTTTTCCAAAACTGAAAATTTTCCAAAGTCTGAAATGTTTCTAAAACTGAAAATTTGTCTAAAGTTTTCTAAGCTTTCCAAACTTAGAACATCTTTTCGAAAAACTTAGCAGATTTCCCAACTTATTATCAAAACATGAAATCTTCTAAGTACTTAACTCACATCACCTATTTTTGAAAAACCTTGGGGTGATTTCTTCTAGGGGGAGGGAATCTAACTTAGGATTTCAATTTCAGCATTTTTTTCCTTAACTTTTTGAACTAGGTTGCCATATATCAAAAAGGGGGAGATTGTTGGTGCAGAATGCACCCAAGTCAAACCTGTGTTTTGATATTGGCAAAAGGGTTCAAAAGTTAAGGGTTAGTTGTTGTCTAACAAGCTTCTTGAGTGTACATGAAAAGCCCTAGCGAAGGACTGCTAGGCACTGGCGAAGGAATGCCAGACAGGAGAAGCCCTAGCGAAGGACTGCTAGGCTCTGGCGAAGGACTGCCAGAATGGACAAACCCTAGCGAAGGAATGCTAGGCCCTGGCGAAGGGCTGCCAGAAGAAAAGACCTAGCGAAGGGCTGCTAGGCACCAAGTGAAGGGCAGCTTGGTAACTCAAGACCGGGCGAAGGACTGCCGGGCAAAAGTCCAACTGGAGGATCCGGTTGGCACCAGGTAAACTCTCCCGAGAGGAGTAGGTGAGGACGCGTTCCCCTTGAGGGAACATTAGGCGTCGGTTCGACCTAGGGCTCCATTTTGGAGACCAAAGTCAGAACCAAGACAGCTGAGGCTGTATAAACTAAAATATTATTTGCTTTATCGTGTTTTGGACTAACCCTGGATGCAGGACCGAAGGAACGTGTGTCTGCAGCTCAGAATGCCTCAAAGGAAAGAGGCAACTGCTGACCAGGGCGCCCGGAGTGTCCCGGGCGCCCCTAAGGTGAACACAAAACACAAAAGAAGCAAATGGACTTCGACAGTACATTCTGAGGGCGCCCCCGCTGTCCCGGGCGCCCCCATGGCAAACCAACTATAGAGGTAAGCGGCTGCCGCGTCTGCACTGCGCACCCAGGGCGCCCCCGCTGTCCCGGGCGCCCCCAGCGCCCAGGGCGCCCCCAGCCACTCTTACGCAGGAGACTTCAGCGCTGCGGATAAGAGCTGGCCGAGTCAACCAGGGCGCCCCCAGCGTCCAGGGCGCCCCGTCAAGACCTTATCCCGAGGTTCAAGGGATAAGTCGTTGACTGCGCCTTGTGTGGATCTGCTGCCACGTGGGGGGGGGGCGCCCCCGTCGACCAGGGCGCCCCCAGGCACTATAAAAAGGCCCCCAGACCTTCAGCTTGAGACACAACTTTCATTCAATGCATCCAAACTCTCTGACGACCGCGCTCTGCTCCAGGAACTTCCCGACTCAAGTCCGAAGCGCCGTCGACCTCCCGCTGCACCGAAACTCGAGCCTTCCCCGGGAGTTGGTAAATACAGAAGTGTAATCTTTGTTTATTGCAAATTGTAGTTCTCTTCTGTATTTTTTCTACGCATTATAGAATTGCCCAAAGTAAATGGTCAACGACCGTGGGCCTTGGAGTAGGAGTCGACCCAGGCTTCAAACCAAGTAAAACGACCTTGTTAGCGTTGTGTTGCCTTGTCTTTATTTCCGCTGCGCACTTACTCTTTTCATTTAAATCCGAACATTTTCCGATATTCACCCCCCCTCTATCGGTCTTTCTCGATCCAACACTTAGTGTTTTGTGAACTACTAAGTTGCTAGCATAACTAAGGTAGTTCTTCTCCGAAGTAGAGATATCGTGTTCGTGTGGATACGAATAGAGGCTCGGACACTTGAATATGTAAGAGATCCGGTGGCACTTGGACGAGCTGGATAAACGTAAGGGCACGCTTCAAAGATATACGCTTTAGATAGATCTATTAGATAGATGATTTCGTACGAGTTTTTCTTTCGCATGGATCGCTCGAGGGATCTTGTTTCCGCTGCGTTTTTATGTTTATGTCACCGGGAGATCCCAACAAGGTTGCCGTAGGGGAGGATGCAAACTGATATAAGATCGTCGAGGCTAATGTTCGACACCATCTCCTTAAAACGATATTGTTCCGCTACAGGTGCTCACGGATACCAGAAATTCGTTTCTCAAGATACAACAATGATGTCTCGAAATAACATCACTTCAAATTTCTAGACCAGGGAACCTTTTCGTAGACTTTTTGGACTCTGGATGCAGAAGATGAGATGTATGCTAGATATGATTGAGTCTTGTTTTCCGATGATTAAACGAATAATTCCAGCATCCAGAGGATTCTATTTATATAAGAAGAAGAGGTGAGGTATTCTTTGTTGAGTGACTATTGATGGGTATGGCTTGGCGGGTTTCCTAACCGAATACTTGGTTGTTCTTAAGAGACCTTTCCACGTCTAAGGATTAAAAATTAATCCTAATGGAGACCCGTCTCCCAACGATCGTCTCGTCATCGTATCGTTCAGTACGAATTACAACTTGGCCAATCACAAAGATCGAGCCTTGTAATTCTCCTTACCAAATGACCGCGGAAAAGGCGATGAGTGGATCGTCGATTTTTGTGTTTATTATCAGATCCAATTAATTAATTATTAACATGATTAACAAATAATCAAAACGATAACAATTAATTAATTTCAACATAAAATGACAAGACTAAAACAAAGGAGCCAAGGAAGAGAATATACCTTCTGTTACCTTACGATCTTCTACCGTATGACCCTCCCCTCTTGGACGTCGTGTGGGCGACGATCTATCAAGAGCCGTGGTCACCAAGTCAATCCCTTCTCCTTGTGCCAACCAATCCCTAACCAAAGGGATGCCGCCGGCCACTTCAAGGAAGAAGACAATCCGAACACAAACCCTACTACTCTTCTACCGCCGGCGCCTGAGCTTTGCTCCTTGAGCAAAGTTGCGAGCAACTTCTCCACAGCCTGAAAATTATGTGAGCAACTTTTCTACAAGCTGTAAGTTGCATGGACTGCCGAATCACTCGACTCCACATGCGCCTTGCTCTCCATCGAAAGCCACCGAAGGTTGCTTTCTCTCCATCCGAAGAGCGACTGAGGCTCTTCATTCTTCCAAGCCTTGGCCACCGAGCAACCTTCTCTCCACCAACCGAAGGTTGCTTCTCTCTTCCAATCCTTGGGCAACCTTCTCTCTTCCACGCCTTGGCCACCGAAGGTTGCATGTGCAACCTTCTTTCCTCCACCGAAGACAGCACTAGGTGGAAGATTAATTGCTTGCAATTAATCACATGGTGAAGAAAACAACACTTGCTGTTCGGCGCCGTAGAGAGAAAGAGAGGAGGAGGGGAGAGGAGAAAAACATAGGGTTTTCTTATGTTCCACTGGATTAATTAAATCGACTTAGTTTTATGTCATCATGGGGTATATATAGGGCTACGATAGGGACCATGAGGAGGAATTAGATCTTGTCCTGCTAATGGATCCAAACCCGATCCATTAATGAAGATCTATTTTACTAAAGGATCCTTATCGAATTACCTCACCAACCCCATATTTATATATGGGCTCTTCTATTATGAGTGCATCCATCCCCCGTGTTTAAGATATCGAATGCCCGTCGATTAATTAAATTACTGACAATTTTAATTAATCAACTTCTGGCTCCTTAACTAGTACCACTCAACCTTTTCATCATGTCGGATCAACTCCACCTGCAGGGTTTAACATGATGAACCTTATGAGCTCATCAAGGGGGCATCGTCATCCCTACTCTCCCGACACGGATTCCGTCAATAATCAACGGCACACCATATAATTAATATTATTTCCTAACTTATCGGGCCTATCGATTTAACAGAATAAATCTCGCCAATTGATAAATCAAATAAATAAAATACTAAATATACGTGCCCGTTATTATATCGGGATTTAGAGATTGTACTCCATAATAATCCGAGGTTCGATCCAATTATTAAGTCAGTACAAATTGGATCACCTCTATTTTGGTCATGCTCAACGCACACAAAGCACACTAGTGTAATTCTATGGTCAAGAAAAATCACATCTAATTACACTACAACCATCCCCATGGTTTGTCCAAATTCATCTCGGTTGTGAGCCTCTACTTATACTATGCAAGGGACTGATAACATGATCTTCTGTGAGTCGCCACATACCGTGTTATCTACACTGCAAAGTATTAGACGGTTATGCATATACTAATACGCATCTGTATTGTTGTGATTCTCTTTTCAAAATGTAGATGATCATATATATAAAAGAATAAGTCTTTTAGTATACACATCTAACAACTATGAGATTTGGTTTAGGATTTATCTGCGTCGTTCGATCCGGAGGGTTATAACCCTTTGATCTTAGCCGCTAGATTTGGATGGTTGTAATCCTTCAGATCCCCTTTGATCTCAGCCGTCAGATTCAATCTGATGCTTCGGATCAAGTCTCATCATCAACGGTCAGATCGCGATTCTTCGCGATCAATGCTCTAGATCGTATCACTTGTGATCCAGCACCCCTCTTCCATCCAATGGTTGTCATTCGTTCGCCCAGTCAGTAGTCCAACCATCTCTCTCTGCCTACCCAAATGCCACATAAGCACTACCACATCACATGTGACCGTGAGATGTCACTCGAGTGCCACGTAGGCACTGCAACGTCGCCTGGAGCATAAATTCAAGCTCTACGAAGTGTAAAGTGCGCCAACAAAGCATTCATTGAGCGGGTGGCGGGCCGCGGGTTCGTAGGTGTAAACACCTGCTCGCCCATGATAAAAGAACACCTGTGTTTTTCTTTTGTTAACTCCATTAACACAGCAACACATATAAGGAAGCAAATACTCTTGAAATTTACAGATGTGGGACTATTCCCCATCTACTTCCTTCTATGCTATTTTTGGGCTGACTTTAAACAAGTAAGTTCTCATTCACCCGTAATCGGTTTTGAGCAAATTAATAGTCTAAATTCATCTACGCGAAATATAGATTTCATTTTTGAAGTCAATTCTAACTTTCATCGATTGATGACATCTCAATTTTTCCTTACAAAATCATATTTGGTATTTTAAGACCCAATATCCAACAATTGATCTTGAATAATGTAGGATCATTTTTTTACAGCGGAATCGGACTAAGATAAGATGGGAAAGGGCGGAGCCTTGTTTGCCCAATGGATGTGAGAAAGAGATTTATGTGGGAGGAAGGGAAAAAAATGAGCGAAGGAGAAGATTAGCTCAGGTCGGCATCAGCGAAAAGAGGAGACTAGTCTGGTGTATGACGTTAAAAAGGAGGTTAACCTGGGATAACGATGTCCGCATTGGCTCTCAAGCCCACAGTCGGGGTAGATCACCCGGCCTGGCTCCGCCATTGATCATAATAGGATCGGTAGAATAGAAGTAAGATCGATAGAAATTTTGAGAGACTATAATTTTTGACTCGGATTAAACTACGAGACCAATAATATATCAAATTGAAGTCTGTTCAGAGATTGTATATTTAATTATTTGATGAAACCCGTAACCACTTAGATT
This sequence comes from Boesenbergia rotunda, assembly GCA_024364735.1. Taxonomy (NCBI): domain Eukaryota; kingdom Viridiplantae; phylum Streptophyta; class Magnoliopsida; order Zingiberales; family Zingiberaceae; genus Boesenbergia; species Boesenbergia rotunda. The sequence goes on from JAGFNQ010004051.1 coordinate 55,543, forward strand.
ATTTAATTATCTTTTGAACTATTTTATAATTTAGATTATTTCCTTCTTTGATATAGTTACAGTTAGGATTCTAAGATTATTTAAATATTTATTTAGTTATTTTTAGTTAATCTTTCATCAATAATATTTTACTATTTCTTGTTCCCAAAATGATAAATTTTCGGATGTCTATTACTTGGTTTTATGCGAAATCAATCTAGAAGATTATTTTAGGGGGCGTTTGGTTTAGGATAATAGGGACTAGGGAATGTGAATGGATGGTAATCATTCCCATTGACACTGTTTGGTAAGTGTCAATGGGAATGAAAATAAGGGAATCATTCCCTCATTTTCATCTCATTTTCATTCCCTACTCCCCCCTCATCAATCAAATTCCTCAATCATTTCCTCCTTTTCATATATCCAAAACACTCCTTTTTTTATTTTTATTTTTTATTTTATTATTTCTTTTTACATTCTCTCATTTTACTTTCTCTCTCTACATTTTAAAATTTCTCTCTACATATTTATTCTTTTCTCTCTTTACATTTTCCATCATTTTTTCTCTCTACCTTTCTCAACTTATTTTCTCTTTATATGTTTTCAATATTACTTTCTCTCTCTAAGTCTCTTATTATAATTTATCTATCTTAATTTTTTACTTTTTTTATATTTTTAATATTACTTTTTCTCTATATTTTCTATATCACTTTCTCTCTCTATATTTTCTATATCACTTTCTCTCTCTACCTTTCTCATCTCATTCTCTCTTTGTATATTTTGATAATCACTTTCTCTCTCTACCTCTTATCATTATTTTTTATTTTTTTCTGTATATTTCATATATCACTTTCTCTCTCTATATTTTCTATATCACTTTCTCTCTACCCTCTCATCTCACTTTCTCTCTCTATATTTTCAATATCACTTTCTCTCTCTATCTCTCTTATTATAATTTATCTATCTTTATTTTTTACTTTTTCTCTATATTTTCCATATTACTTTCTCTCTCTATATTTTCTATATCACTCTCTCTCTACCACTCTCATCTCATTTTCTCTCTATATAATATTTAATATTACTTTCTTTCTCTACATATCTTATCATAATTTATCTATCTTTATTTTTTACTTTTCTCTATATCTTCTATCACTTTCTCTCTCTACATTTTCTATATCTCTCTCATCTCATTTTTTTTCTCTATATATATTTTTTAATGATTTCTCTCTATATTTTTTATCACATCTATCTTAGCTTATTTTTTCTCTTTACTTTTTTATCTTTATTTTCTCTATTATTGTATTTTCTCTTATTTTTTCATCTAATTTCTTTTTTTTATATTACTTCTCATAATTTCTCTCTATATTTTTCTAATTTATCTCTCAACTCATTTTATTTCACTTTCTCTATTGTGTAATAATTCTATTATTTTAGGTAATTTTAAAATTGTTATAGATTCCCATTACTAAAGTTGAACTGAACCAAACATCATCAATGACAATAATTTTCATTCCAATATTTGAACCAAACACTACCAATGGAATCATGATTCCCATTCCCATTGACCCCTCAATGAATCCCATTACCATTCCGATTAACAAATTTGAACCAAACGCCCCCTTAGTGTTCGTATTTCAATAGTTTTTACTCCGTCAACTTCTTTGTTTGCTTTTAAATTGAGCCACATTGTGAATTAAATAAATTACTAGTTAATTTATGTATATATATATATATGTGATTGTTTTGATTTTTTTTAATTATTACTTATACCATATAAAATTTTAAAAGTTTTTGATATCAAAGATCCGATGTGATTCGATTTTAATCCCAAATAAATCCATGTAGGACCGTGATTGTGTAAACTATGATTAATTAATTAATTAATAGACATGCGATATCTTAAACAAGGAGAGATTAATGTACAAATAATATATTGGAGCCCATATTTTATTATGGGGGTTGGTGAGGTAATTCAATAATGATCCTTTAGTGGATTGGATCATTATTTACGGATCTGGTTTTGTGGTTAAAAAATTTTGTAGCTAAAAAATTTTTGTAGCTAAAAATTTTTGTACCTAAAAAAATCCGTTAAGTGGCAAAGAACCAACTCCTCCTCATGATTTCTATTGTAGCCTATAAATACCTCATGAAGCCTAGACCCAAATATACAACTCTTTGGTTTAATCCTCCTTGGTTCTTTTCTCCTTCTCCTCTCCTAAGGGTCGGCGGCAAGGAGACCCTTCTCCTAGGGTTTGGCGGCACAACCTCCTCCCTTCCATTCTCTTTGGCCGGTGCCCCTCTCCCTTCTAGGGTGGGCGGGAAAGAAGAGGAAGAAGAAGGAGATCTTCTCCTTCATTGGAGGTTGGCGCAAGAGGGGGAGAAGATGAAGGAGAAAGAGAGAAAGCAAGGAGAAGGAAAGGTGATCTCTTCTTCCTTGTGGTTGGCACAATAGGAAGGAAGAAGAAGAGTGGTCTTGGCGGCTTCAACTCTTGGTAGATCGTCGCTCACACGATGTCCTAGAGGAGGGAGGTTATACAATAGAAGATCAAGTGGTACGAATTTATCTTATTCATTCTTGTTCTTTATCTTTCCTCGTTGTTGTTGATTATTTGTTAATTAACTTGGACCTCGAATGTAAAATACAAAAATCGGCGATCTTGTTGTCATTATCTTTTCTGCGGCTAACCGACTAGAAGAGCCGAATTGCTTGAACAACATGTTTGTTCAAGTGATCACTCAAGTCGTTAGCACGACAACGAAATGGTCACTTGAAAATTCTGTTTGTTTCTGGATTAGTTTCAACTAATTAAATTTTAATCCGGGGACACTTGGCTACCAGATTCAAGGAACTTAAGTACTTGTCCTGGAGGTCTAGGGTTCGAATCTGGGAAAGGCAAAAACCCACTGCCAGGGGTGGGAAGACTGTAGCGGCCGGCCTAGAGGGTCGCCTGATGGGGCCAGAAGGGCCGGGTCGCTACACATACTTGCATAGTCACAGGTGCTGGGCTACATACATGAATTCACCACAAATGCTGGGCGTCATATTTGCATAGTCACGAGTGTTAGGCTTTACTGTTGTATGCCATGAGTGCATGACTTCTCTACGTAGCCGTGCATAATTGACTTGTCTGTTCACTCGACCGCCAATTTAGGGGTGGCCAGGGTGCGTACAGAATAGGACTTTACATCATGAGTATATGATGCATTGCACATTTATTTGTGCATGTTATATTTTATGGCTGCATGTGTTTGACATGCACCTACAGGAGACGTACACAATTGGATTGTGTATCGTTCTTGAGGTTATATATGAGATTGATTACACCTACCGGCAGGATAGACAGACTCCGTATGTATATCCCTTTAGTAGTTTTAGTGGTGCCTTATCTTCTGTACACGAGACTGTATCAGCGTGACTCGTACTGTTAGTATATCCTGCTATGCATATCTATTTTGGTATCCGGTGAGTTTATTTGGACTCATCATCATTCACCATGTTTCTGTCTTCAGGCTGATTGGTCGCCAGGGGAGCCCAGTTGCCAACTCCAGGTCCTGACGACTCCAATTTTATGTGACTCCGACGTGATTTATTCCGCGTATGTTGGTTTTTATATTACCGCATGTTTTTCTCATTTCTGTATTGGTTTTACGTTGTGGACTTGTATTGAGTTCTATTTGGTGTTGGCTTGTATTTTGAGTCCTCTGTTGGACTTCACGTATATTGATTTGTCGCGCGCCTGCCCAGAGGGCAGCTCGGGTGAGTTTCTATAGATTTTATATAGGGCTGTAATCGAACCGAGCCGAGCCGAATATTTGAGAGTTTGAGTTTGGTTCGTTTATTATCGAGCCGAGCTCGAGCTTAATTTATCGAATATAGTGATGGCTCATGAGCATATTCGAGTCTAATCGAGCCCTAAACGAACTTACCAAATATAAATTATTAATTAAATTATTCATCAATTTATTGAAAAAATAAATTATATATTCTAAAAAATATAAAATATTTATCAAAATCTATGATTTTATTCATACAAATGAGCTTTATTGGATATTTTATATTTATTAAATCTAAAAGTGTCAAAATTATATATTTAATATTAAATATTAATTTTATATTTTACGAACTAGCTCACGAGCTTATTAACGAGCCTGTTCATGAGCTAACGAGCCGAATACTGCTGAGTTTGAGTTTGGTTCGTTAATATTAACGAGCTTTATTAAACGAGCTCGAACGAGTTTCTATCGAATCGAGCTTCGAATAGTTCACGAGCGGCTTGATTCATTTACAACCCTAATTTTATAGCTATGGAGGCATTGTTTTCTTTATGTTATCTGTTGATTTGAGGGCAGAGGCCATTTATACTGCATGGTTGTTTGTATGTATGTGTAAATTGTCCGCTGGCCATGGGAGATGCTGTCTGATATTATATTGGATTAGCGGCTCATATGGTCTCGGAGCGTGACAATTTATTTTGGCATCAGAGCTTAGGTTCATGATTCCTTTCTGATTTTCGGTGGTTATCTGATACCAATTTATTTTGGTATCAGAGCCGAGGTTTGGCGAATCTTTTCGGATTTGTCGTAGTTACATCTGATACCTATCTGGTAGGTGTAGGAGCTCGGGTTTGATGAGATCTACCCGCGTACATTTCAGATCTACCCGCGTATTCTGGGACTTGGCGGCGACGGGATATCTCCAGGTGACAATCGTGTAAACTGGTAAGTTTGATAGACTTGTACTATTTGTAATATTGGGTAATGGTTTAACAGGTATGACTCGGAGTAGATTTTCTCCCGCACCGAGACGTGGTCCAGGGCGACCACGTGGGCGAACTTTCGGGCCTCAGGCGACAGAGTCACTAGAGAGACCCACTGGGATAGAGCCAGTTAGTCGCAGACAGACTCCCCCGAGTATTCCGAGGGCCTCAGTTCCATTTGTATCAGCGGTTCCCACTATTCCGCCAACCGTACCAACTCTTGTTGTGCCCACAGTATAGTCACCAGTGCCTTCCCCCAGCCTACTCTATGGTACCACCAGCGGTATCTGCCCCAACATATCCAGCGATACCACCAGCGGTCCCTGCCCCGGTCCATCCAGAGGTACCATTTGTTGTACCCCACCGGTGTATTCAGCAGTGCCTACACCCCCAGCAATACCTACTTCTACGTATCCAGGGGTACCACCAGCTGTACCCCCTACAGTGTATTATACTGTACCACCCATAGCGCCTGTTCCGATTGCTCACCCAGCTCCCCCAGTGGCACCTGCTCCGGGATTTTCCACGGCACCATCGTTAGCTCCTGCTCCGGCATCTGTTGCACCTCCACTGGTGGATCCTGTCATTTCTATGGACCGGGCCAGGCCCAGAGCACGGATTCGCGCATTGGCTGAGTCGGTGAAAGGCTGATTTAACCTATTCCATGGAGGACCAGACCCGCGGGTTGCTTGTTTTTGGATCGAGACCTTGGAGGGTACATTTTACTACATGGCCTGTTCGGAATGGGAGAAGGCAGAGTTGGTTGCCTACCATTTGCGTGATGAGACGACTACTTGGTGGGCCACACAGCGTACAGCCATAGGCGAGCAGCACATTACATGGACTGCTTTCTAGTAGGGACCAGAATGTGCAGGGTAATTTTGGGGCAGCTCCTCGACCCCGAAAGAATGGGCGCTCATCAGCCGAACCTTTCAGGTCATCGCAGCAGAACCGGAGGAGTGATGGTATTATATTTCATTGTTTTCAGTGTGGGGCCAGGGATCATGGTACATCAGAATGTCCCATTGGCCAAAATGTATGCTACTCTGTAAACTCCCGGGGCATCAGAGCTGGGAGTGTGATCAGAGGGTGACACATCCATTCACAGAGGACACCACTCAGAGGGGTCGCCCTAGACCGTCAAGGTCACGGAGAGGAGGTCAACAAACTCAAACTTGCTCACGGCAGAAGCAGATAGCTCCCCCACCGGTACACATCTGTTGTATGCATGGATTTCAACAGGCTCCCACTTTGGTAGCGCCCCTGTCTTCTGTGATCGGCGGTTATTGTCAGACACATCTGATGCATCAGTCTCAGCAGCCAGTTGCGACCTATCCGGTACACCAGCCGTAGCAGTTTATTGCAGCCCCTGTGTTCCCATCCCAACCAGTTCCGAGAATGCTTGCGGCGGTGACCATTGTGGGCAGCGGCTAGGGTTTGTGTAGAGAAGAAAGGAAAAAAAAATGTTGTTAAGCTTATCGCTCTGGTACTATACTGAGAGTTGAATACACAATTTTATTAATGAGATCTACGATATACAAATACCAAAACATCTAAATGTTAGAAAATAAATAAATTAGAAAACTAAAAAAATATTCTCTAATAATGAAAATATTACAATACTAGGAAACAAATAAACGAGAAAGCTAAGGCAACAAATATTCTTTGATAATAAGAATATTGCAATACTAGGAACTAAATAAACGAGAAAGCTAAGGAAACAAATATTCTCCAATAAAGAGAATAATATGGGCGACAATGGGCGACGACGTATGCGGGATGCCGATTGTGTTGGATCTGGTTAGACTGGCTAGAGGGGGGTGAATAGACGAAAAAAAATAAACTGGAAGAACTCATCTTTAAAAAAAACTTGGTCGCAACTAAGAACGTTGCTTCCAAGGCAGTGGACGCTCAATAAAAATCTCCTTGTGGCGGAGAAGCCTTACAACAATAGCACGCTAGACTTTTAGAGATTTTACAAGAATGAATTGAATGAATGTGTAAAGCTAAAACTCTAAGCCTATTTATAGCCTAAGAGAATAAATCTGGATTGTTGATTATTGAGAAATTTACTCATGGCCATTGATCCATGGATGTAATCTGAACAGTTGAACTTGGATAAGATTAACTGCATCCAATGGATCTGATTAAAGGATAAGACTTTATCCTTTAAGAGACAAAGGAATCTTTATCTTCTGCTCGAGATCGCTGTTGTAATCTTCAAGTAGTAACATCGGTAGTAATTAAGTGTTTTTGACCTTTATCCCAAGTGGTAAGCTTGGTAGCCTGTACTATCGAGGTCTCGTGTTCGATTCCTCTTAGTAACAATTTAATCTTTTATTTTTTGGGCGACCAGCCTTTTGGTTCTTCGTCTTCTAGGTGATTTTCGGCCAACCGGAGTTAGGCTCACCCGAACCCGACTCCGGCCTTTCGCCCCTCGAGCGTTCTTCCTCCCGGCTTCTCGTCCCTCGGACACCGCGCACGTCCTTCTTGCTCCGCCGGCGTACTCTTCCGCAGCTTCCGTGTACCTCGGATTGTACCGAGCCCGTCGGCTCATTTCCCCGCACAATCCTTCTCGTCCGCTACGTCATACACTCGACTTCCTCCGTACCTAAGCTCATACACACTTACCAGAGGGATTAAAAAAATACATGACCTAACTTAACCTGGTTGATCACATCAAAACTTACCGAGGCACTAACAATCTCCCCCTTTTCGATGTGCATCAACCCAGGTTCAGTTATGGTTAAACCAAATAATATGGAAAACAAATAACAGGTTAAGCATGAAAAAAATGTTTCATTGCAAAACTACAACCTCCCCCTGAACACTAGCCTACTCTCCCCCTTTGATCACAGCAAAAATCGGTGACTAATAAACTAGGGAAGGAAAAAAAATATTCGAATAAATGCGATAAAAAGTTAGCAAATTATGAAAAATTTCTAAGTGTTTAACTATTGCGTAAAAGATTATTAAAAAATTTAGTTTCCAAAAAAATATCATTTTTACTTAAAAATGATATATTAGCAAGTTAAAAATGACAGTTTTACTAAAAAAAAATCTCAAAATCTAATTTCATTAACAGAAAATTTTGAAAATATTTGTGATAAATGAGCAAACATTTTTAGAATAGTACAAAAATTTTCGGAGTTAAACAAATTTTCTGTGTTTTGAATAAAATCCAAAGTTGCCTAATTAAGGAATTGTGAAACTCAATTTTTAAAAATTCAAAATGGACTTAAAAAATTTGGAAACAATTTTGACAAAGTCAACATTTGATGTGTAGATTCTAAAAAATTGGATCATGTCAAACTCTTTTTCCTTTGAATTTTTAAAATTAAAAATATGGTTTCATTTAAAAATTTATAAAAATTAAAAAATATGTAGAAAAAATCTAAAATTTTTTGTAGACGTCTAAAATAGTGATATGCGATCGTACAAAAATTTTCAAATATAAATTAATTTGCTCGGTCTGAAAATAAAATAAATAATCATAGATAGGAATTTTCGAAGAAAAAAAACTTTGAAAAAATTCGAAAATAAATCATAAAAATTCGAAAAATATTCGAATTTTTTGAAAAATATCAAGTGTATAGCTGATATAGTTATAAACTTTTCTTAAGTAAAAAAAATTATATTGAATTTATAAAAAAATATGACACAAAAAAAAATTGTTAGTCAATATCTGCAAAAAAATCAATTTAAGATAGATTTAGGAATCCAAAATATGTTACTATCAACTAAGTTAGTTAAAAATATAGGGGGCACATAATTTCTTGGTATTTTCCTAAGTTGGCCCTTGTGATTCTTAAGATACCAGTTCAACCCCTCAGGATAATGATTCTTTTTCTGTCGCAGGCATGTAATATCAAATTCCAATTTCATGACTAAATTTTCTAGATTTTTATTTTTATTTTTATTTTTTATTTTATCGAATATATTTAATGGACATGATGTAGATTGTGTTGATGCAGTCTGACCCTGATTGTTGTTTTGGTGTTGACACCGATTTAGTTTAGGCTGATGAGATTATTATGATTGGGGTTAAGTCCTGGTTATGGACTATGCATACCTAGTGAGACTAGGTTTGTGGAAAAGTCCTAACTGGAGGGTTAGGTGTGAAAAGTCTTAACCTCGAGGGTTAGGTGTGAAAAGTCCTAGCTTGGAGGGCTAGGTGTGGAAAAGTCCTAACATGAAGGGTTAGGTGTGAAAAGTCCTAGCTTGGAGGGCTAGGTGAAAAGTCCTAACTTGGAGGGTTAGGTGAAAAGTTCTAGCTTGGAGGTCTAGGTGAAAAGTCCTAACTTGGAGGGTTAGGTGAAAAGTCCCAACTTGGAGGGTTAGGTGAAAAAGTTCTAGCTTGGAGGGCTAGGTTGAAGTCCCAGTGAGTGAGACTGGGCATGTAGTCTTCGTCCAGGGGACTAAGTGTTGGTGCAGGAAGCACCAGATCGAACCTTATTTTGATATTGGCAAAGGATTCAAAGTTAAGGGTTATTTGTTGTCTAACAATGCTGCTTGAGAGTGCAGGAAACAAAGTCCTAGCGAAGGGCTACTAGGCACCTGACGAAGGGCTGTCAGGAAACCAAGTCCTGGCGAAGGGCTGCTGGGCGGAAACCAAGTCCTAGCGAAGGGCTGCTAGGCACCTGACGAAGGGCTGTCAGGAAACCAAGTCCTGGCGAAGGGCTGCTGGGCGAAAACCAAGTCCTGGCGAAGGGCTGCTAGGCGAAAACCAAGACCTGACGAAGGGCTGCTGGGCAAAAGTCCAACTGGTGAAACCGGTTGGCACCAGGTAAACTCTCCCGAGAGGAGTAGGTGAGGACGCGTTCCCCTTCGAGGGAACATTAGGCGTCGGTTCGACCTAGGGCTCCATTTTGGAGATCAAAGTCAGAACCAAGACAGCTGAGGCTGTATAACCTATTATTTTATTGTTTTATTGTGTTTTGGACTAACCCTGGTGTTGGATCGAGAGATGCGATAGAGGGGGGGTGAATGTCGCAAATCGTTCGGATTTAAAAAGAGCGGGTGCGCAGCGGAAATAAAAGAAAAACAGAACAATGCAAACACAGTCGATTTACTTGGTTCGTAGCCTGGGTCGACTCCTACTCCAAGGCCTACGGTCGTTGACCGTTTTCTGCGGGCAATTCTATAAGTTCGTAAAGGTTTACAAGAAAGATTATAACAAGAACAGTTTAGTAAACTTTAAATACAGCTCTTCGTTACCGACGTCCGGTGTAGATCGAAGTTTCGGAGCAGCGGGACGTCGTCAGCTCGAGTTGGAAGATTTTTGGAGCGTGTCGTGGAAGCAGAAGAGCGCAGAAGTGTCGAAGCAATTGATGATCTGAAGAAGGAGGTCGAGGGCCCTTTATATAGGGCCTGGGGGCGCCCTGGTCGACGGGGGCGTCCCCCCACGTGGCGCTTGATCCCTAAAAGGCGCGGTTAAGGGTTTATCCCTAAGAACTCGGGATAACCCTTTGACGGGGGTGCCCTGGACGCTGGGGGCGCCCTGGTTGACTCGGCCAGCTCTTATCCGCAGCGCTGAGGTCTCCTTGGCAAGTCTGGCTGGGGGCGCCCGGGACAGCGGGGGCGCCCTGGGCGTGTAGCGCAGACGCGGCAGAGTTGTTTTGCAATGGGGGCGCCCGGGACAGCGGGGGCACCCTCAGACTGTACTGTCGAGGTTCTTCTGGTTGTGTTGTGTTTTGTGTTCACCTTGGGGGCGCCCGGGACACTCCGGGCGCCCTGGTCAGCGATCGCCTCTTTCCTTTGAGGCATTCTGAGCCGCAGACACACGTTCCTTTGGTCCTGCATCCAGGGTTAGTCCAAAACACAATAAACCAATAACATAATTAATTATACAGCCTTGGCTGTCTTGGTTCTGACTTTAGTCTCCAAAATGGAGCCCTAGGTCGAACCGACGCCTAATGTTCCCTCAAGGGGAACGCGTCCTCACCTACTCCTCTCGGGAGAATTTACCTGGTGCCAACCGGATCCTCCAGTTGGACTTTTGCCCGGTAGTCCTTCGCCAGGTCTTGAGTTGCCAAGCTGCCCTTCGCTTGGTGCCTAGCAGCCCTTCGCTAGGTCTTTTCTTCTGGCAGCCCTTCGCCAGTGCCTAGCATTCCTTCGCTAGGGTTTGTCCATTCTGGCAGTCCTTCGCCAGAGCCTAGCAGTCCTTTGCTAGGGCTTTTCCTGTCTGACAGTCCTTCGCCAGTGCCTAGCATTCCTTCGCTAGGGCTTTTCCTGTACACTCAAGAAACTTGTTAGACAACAACTAACCCTTAACTTTTGAACCCTTTTGCCAATATCAAAACACAGGTTTGACTTGGGTGCATTCTGCACCAACACCTGGATGCAGGACCGAAGGAACGAGTGTCTGCAGCTCAGAGTGCCTCAAAGGAGTGAGGCAACAGCTGACCAGGGCGCCCGGAGTGTCCCGGGCGCCCCCATGGTGAACACAAAACACAACAAGACAAGAAGGACTTTGACAGTACAGTCTAAGGGCGCCCCCGCTGACCCGGGCGCCCCCATGGCGAACCAAATCAGAAGAAGCTGCCGCGTCTGCACTAAGCACTCAGGGCGCCCCCGCTGTCCCGGGCGCCCTCACAGCCAGGGCGCCCCCAGCGCCCAGGGCGCCCCCAGCGCCCAGGGCGCCCCCAGCGCCCAGGGCGCCCCAGCGCCCAGGGCGCCCCCAGCGCCCAGGGCGCCCCCAGCGCCCAGGGCGCCCCCAGCCGCCCTTACCAAAGAAGACTCAGCGTTGCGGATAAGAGCTGGCCGAGTCAACCAGGGCGCCCCCAGCGTCCAGGGCGCCCCCGTCAAAGGGTTATCCCGAGTTCTTAGGGATAAACCCTTGACCGCGCCTTTTCGGGATCAAGCGCCACGTGGGGGGGGGGGGGGGCGCCCCCGTCGACCAGGGCGCCCCCAGGCCCTATAAAAAGGCCCTCGACCTCCTTCTTCAGAACACCAATTGCTTCGACGCTTCCACGCTCTTCTGCATCCGCGACACGCTCCAGAAATCTTCCAACTTGAGCTGACGACGTCCTGCTGCTCCAGAACTTCAATCTACAACGGACGTCGGTAACGAAGAGCTGTTTTTCAAGTTTACTAAACTGAATCTATAATACCTTTTTGTAAACCTTCTCGAACTTATAGAATTGCCCGCAGAAAACGATCAACGACCGTGGGCCTTGGAGTAGGAGTCGACCCAGGCTCCGAACCAAGTAAACCGACTGTGTTTGCATTGTTCTGGTTTTTGTTATTTCCGCTGCGCACCTGCTCTCTCTAATCCGAAAAACGATTTGCGACATTCACCCCCCTCTATCGCATTTCTCGATCCAACACTAAGCACTAGTCAGAGGAGGCTGGGAGCCCGATCTCTTGACTTGGGATGGTTTTGATCTTGCCTGGATCGGTCTGGTGACCGATCAGGGAGGTTGGCACGAAGTTGGCACGATGTCCCCTTCGTGGATCGGTCTGGTGACCGATCCAGCTATGCCTGATAGGTCTGGTGACCGATCAGGGAGAGAACAGAATGTTTGGCTGGATTCTGTTCGTCTCCTGATCGGTCTGGTGACCGATCAGGGAGAGAACAGAATCCTTGGTTGGCTTCTATTCTTCTCCTGATCGGTCCAGTGACCGTTTAGGGAGAGAACAGAAACCTTGGTTGGCTTCTGTTCGTCTCCTGATCGGTCTGGTGACCGATCAGGGAGAGAACAGAAGGTTTTGGCTGGCTTCTGTTCGTCTCCTGATCGGTCTGGTGACCGATCGGGGATACTGTTCAGATCGTTCTGGTGAACGATCAGGTATCGCGAGTTCCGCACTACGACCGAGCAGGTTGAAGCCTGATCGGTCAGGAGGTGTCTTGATCGGTCTGGTGACCGATCAGGAGAGTTGGGCTGCGAAGCTGTGAACTCACTCTGTAAAGGGGTGGATCGATCTGGTGACCGTTCCACGACTTGGGATCGGTCTGGTGATCGATCAGGAAGAAGTCGCGATTTCTGATTACACGTTGGGAACCGATCAGGTTAGAGCCTGATCGGTCTGAGCCCACCCTGATCGGTCCCAGACCGATCAGGAGTCACTCTGATCAGTCCGGTGACCGATCACTTTAATTCAAAATGCGCTGTCAAAGTTCTGATCGCACTCTGAACTCATCTGATCTCCACTAATACTCCACTGATATATTCTGATGATTTGATCTTCTGTTGATTTGGTGCCCTAATGTACTGCTAAGTGCGCAAGTGACTCAGGGATCAACCAAGGAAAGTCAAAAGAAGGTTTTCGCTACAGCAGTTTTGGCTGTTTGCTTCAGCAGGTTGCAACATTCTCTGGCGTGAGCTGCAACGGCTGAGGAGCTGATGACCTGGGGCTCAACTGGAGGGGATTCAGTGAGTCCAGAAGAGGTCAGGGATAGCTTGCTGTTGCAGGAGAGCAGCTGGGAGCTGCTGCAGAGGAACAGTTGACCTGGCGATGGAAGCTTGTTAAGCTGGGTAGCTGAGAAGTGGAGAATTGAGATCTCTCGCTATGCTATCAGTTCACCATCATCGAAAACTTGCTCCACACTTGTGCGATTACTCTGATCTGTTGATCCATCTCTTGAGCAAGCAACTGTGATCTTTGAAGCAAACATCTGTTACTTGAGCACTTGGAAGAGAAACAAGAAGCTTGGCGAGTCCATCAGCGAGAAGACACGAAGAAGGGAGTTCTTGTGTGAGATCTGCGCTGGGTGGAGCTCGGTGAGAAGCTTGCTTGTGTTCTTGAGGTTCTAAGTGCTAAGTAAGATCCTTCTTATGTTTCCTGTACTATATACTTGATTCATCTTGAAACGTTGTGGAGAGGTTACTCCACCTAGAAGGAGGTTGCGTTTTATCCGAATTTTTCGGGGCTTGATCTGCCGACGATCAAGGGATCGCCCACCTTAAGGGCACGCCAAGGAGTAGGGGCAAGTTATCCCTGAACCTTGTAAATCCTCTTGTTAGCGTTTTGTGTTGTTACTTAGTTTCTGCATTTAGTCTCTGTTTTTGGTTTGCTTCCGCTGCTGCCTAACCTTTGAAGTGCAGATAATTTCAATAAGTGCTAAAGTATTAGTGTCTGGCTACATTCACCCCCCCTCTTTAGCCATCCAAGTTCCAATAGATAGCTCCTTTTTCAAATTTAATATTTTCCTTGTATTTTTACATAGACTATTAAAAAGCATTCTTAAGGCTGAAAAGAGTTCGTCATGAGGCAGTTTACATACCTCACTTACTATTTCATCGTAACTGCTGCTTAGTGGTTCCTCGTCACTGCTGTTTTCATCAAACGATTCTCCCCTTTCTTCGTCGCTCATTTCTGAAGAACTCCCTTCTTCGTCTTCTTCTTGATGACTTGCCATTAGAGCAAGTCCGACGTACTCCTCAATTTCCGACTCATCGTAAGATGTGTCGTCCCTTTTGGCGAGCTTGGCTTCGGAAGTCCCTTCGTGTAACTCTAGGAATTTTTCCCAGAGTTCTTTCGCGGATGCGTATGTGCCGATTCGGTTGACTTCTTGTACCGGGAGTACAGAAAGAAGGTGGTAAACTGCTTCTCCATTCGCCACAAAATCAATTTGGTCCTTCTTGCTCCATTTGGTTAAATCCTTTTCTACGGGAGCTACAAAACCAGACCGCATTATTATAAATAATTCAAATTCTGTAGTGAAAAATACCTCCATCTTGCGCTTCCATTCGGCGAACTCCCCCTCGAATTTCGGCGGGTAGATGACGGGTCCGACCATTTTGGTTGATGGTGCTGCACTTGGCGGTTAGTCCTTCTACGATGAACTATGCTCTGATACCACTTGTTAGATCTGGTTGGACCAGCAAGAGGGGGGTGAATAGACGAAAAAAATAAATCGGAAGAACTCGTCTTTAAAAAAAACTTGGTCGCAACTAAGAACGTTGCTTCCAAGGCAGTGGACGCTCAATAAAAATCTACTTGTGGCGGAGAAGCCTTACAACAATAGCACGCTAGACTTTTAGGGTGCGTTTGGTTCAAGTTATCATATACTACCTTGATTATGTGATTACCAAGTAATCACATAACCAAGGTAATGGGGAATGAAACATAAGCTGAAGTTGTTTGGTTCAATTTAGATAATCAAATAAAATCTTATTTGTTTGGAGTTAATAGTCTATAACATAATACAATATTTTACCGTATTACCTTTTAAAATTTATTTAGATAATTTTTATTAAAATTTTAACTTAAATAATTTATTAATTTTTCATTTGATTTATTAAAATTTTAATTAAAATATTAAATTAAAAACATATTCGCCGACGATATTGACGTCGACGTCGACCGTTGATGTCCGTGTAGGGAGTCGGTGCCCAACACCGACGGTCGGCGTTCGACGTCGGCGATCGATCCATCTTTCTTCTTGACGAACAACACAGGAGCTCCCCAAGGTGAATGACTAGGGCGGATGAAACCCTTGTCGAGCAACTCTTGTAATTGTTCTTGCAGCTCTTTCAGTTCTGCTGGTGCCATGCGATAAGGTGCCTTGGAAATTGGGTTGGTTCCTGGGGCCAACTCAATTTCAAACTCAATTTCTCGATTGGGAGGGAGTCCTGGTAGCTCTTCAGGAAACACCTCAGGATAGTCGCAGACTACCCTCACGTCTTCTCTCTTCAGTTCTTCTCTCTGACTTGCATCCACTATATGAGCTAGAAAACCAGAACATCCCTTTTCTAACATCTTCTGGGCTTGTAAGGTGGATAAGAACCTTCTTGTCTTTCTCTTCGGGTCTCCAATAAATTCAAATGGAGGTTCTGCTTCTGGAGTAAACTTGACTTTTCTCTTGCGGCAGTCTATAGAAGCACTGTACTTGCTCAAGAAATCCATCCCTAAAATGACATCGTAATCCTTCATCTCAAGGATTACCAAGTCACTATAGAGCTCTCGGTTGGAAATCCAGATTTGTACTGCCCTTAGCCTCTGAGTAGAGGCCATTACTTCTCCTGAGGGTAGAGTTATTAGCAACTCCTGACTTAAACTCTCTGATGGGATCCCTAGCTTCCCAGTTCTGTTGGTTCTGTGCACTCCCTTGGGACTTCTGAGCTGAGGTCTGTTGTTGTTGCGCACGTGTGACCCTTATACTGTTTAAGTAGTGCTCAGTGATCAAAGCACTACTTACTAACTCCTCTGAAGTCTGTGGCCTGTTACCACTACCGGCCACATTCAAAGCTATCTGGGGCCTCAGCATCTTGAGCATCAGCCTAACTCTCTCCTTCTCAGTACTAACTAGCTCCGGGCACAAGCGAGCTAGTCGATTGAACTTCTTCACTGCTTCATCTACAGTTAGATCTCCTTGGCGGAACTCAGTGAACTCATCATAGTGCTTGTTGGTCACTTTCATGTGAAAGTACTCTTCCAGAAATTCTGCTTCAAAATCAGTCCAGGTCATCTGATTCACATTCCTTTTTGCTTTCACTCTTTCCCACCACATCCTCGCATCTCCAGTAAGGCAGAAGGATGTGCACTTGATCTTCTCCACCTCGGGCCAGTCCAGTAACTCCATGATACTCTCCACTGTTTTGAACCATGCCTGAGCATCCCATGGTTCACTTGTGTCAGAAAAGTTCTCGGGCTTCAGTCTCTGCCACTGTATCAGATAGGCTTCCTGTCTCACTTCTCTTGGCAGAGGCACTGGGGGAGCCTCGGTCACAGCTGGTGCCACTACTTGTGCCACGGGTGCCACTGGTGTGGCAGCAGGAGTGGCCTGCTGATTAGCCATCAAGGCAGCAATAACTTGCTGCTGTTCAGCAAGTTGTCTCTGCAGCTGGGCCACCACTCCTTGGAGATCTGTTGGTGGTGCTGACTCAGTGGACTCCTGCTCTCTAGGAGTCTGCTCCTCATTTCGGACAGTTCTGGGACGTCCTCTTGCCATTTTCTTTCTCTATTGTGCATAGAAAATAAATAAGAAAAACAAATGCACCTTTTCTCTTACTAACTTACTTCACTATCTCTATGCATACATTAGCATATCATAGTAATACTATCATGCTTTTCTACTATCATGCACTTACTAATATTAACAGTCAATAAAGAAAGCAATTTAAACTATAAATACATTAAATTTCTTACTTGGTTGGCGGCAGGTTTGATGCTTGATGTCAGTGTGGCAGAAGGGTGGAAACCTGCTCTGATACCACTCTGTGACGACCCGACTTCTCGACCCTTCTTGCCTAAGCCGGATCGTCGTCGCTCTCTCTTTCTTTTACCTTTACCTTTACTAACTTAATCTTACCTTTGACTTCATCTTTGACCTTCCCTAACTTGGACTTGGACCTTAGCCTCTACCTTAGCCTCCTAGAAAACAACTCACGCATTTTTTTTTCAACTCAGTGCGGCACCAGTCGACTGCTTACTTCAGCAGTCGACTGGTGTGTGTATCAGTCGACTGCTACACGCACATAACGCTTCTGTTCGCGGGGCAGTCGACTGCCAAGCTTAGCAGTCGACTGCTATAACCCACGACAGCTTCTGTTTCGATGGGCAGTCGACTGGTCTTTGGACCAGTCGACTGGTACTCCTCAAACAGCAACCTGCAGACTCGAACAATCACTTTCAAACCTTCACTAACCGTATACTATCACTTCTCATTAAGATATAACTTCAAATCTATATTCTACACCAGCTTATTAAGCATATTAGCAACTCAAAACCAATACCACAACTTGAAATCGAAACTTTACGGAGTTTATCAAGACTAACAAAACACTTGCAAAAATGTACTAAAGTTTGTACCAACTCTTGACTCTATGCGGAATTAAAACATGTTGTTCATGCTAAATCAACTAAGACATTAAACTATATGTTTCTAAAACATTAAACTCTTTAATACTTGATCCAAGTCATGAGTGGGGTAATTCTTTTCATAGTCCTTGAGTTGTCTGGAAGCATAAGCTATAACTCTGCCTTCTTGCATAAGTACTGCTCCAAGTCCTAGCTTTGATGCATCACTATATATATCAAAACCCTTATCACCTTCGGGTACTGTCAGGATAGGAGCGCTAGTCAGTCTTTTCTTCAGCTCAAGGAAACTCTGCTCACCGTCTTCGGTCCACTCATACTTCTTGCTCTTTCTGGTGAGGGCTGTAAGTGGAGAAGCTATCTTTGAAAAGCCTTCCACAAACCTTCGGTAGTATCCTGCTAATCCCAGAAAACTCCTGATCTCACTGGCATTCTTCGGTGGACTCCAATTACTAACTGCTTCAATCTTGACTGGGTCTACCATTATTCCTTCTTTGGAAATAATGTGGCCTAGAAAGGCTACCTGGTCGAGCCAAAACTCACACTTTGAGAATTTGACGTACAACTCCTTCTCCTGCAAGGTCTCCAATACTATCTTCAGGTGTTCTTCATGTTCTTCCTGAGTCCTTGAATACACTAGAATGTCATCAATAAAGACAATGACAAACTTATCCAGGAAATCCTTGAACACTCTATTCATTAAATCCATAAACGTCGCAGGGGCGTTTGTTACTCCAAAAGGCATGACCACAAACTCGTAATGCCCATATCTCGTGCTGAACGCAGTTCTTGGCACATCACTCTCCTTTACTCTGAGCTGATGGTAACCTGATCGCAGATCTATCTTAGAGAACACTGTGGCTCCCTTCAGCTGGTCAAATAAATCATCTATCCTTGGCAAAGGATATCTGTTCTTGATGGTTACCTTATTCAAAGCTTGATAATCTATGCACATTCGCATCGATCCATCTTTCTTCTTGACGAACAACACAGGAGCTCCCCAAGGTGAATGACTAGGGCGGATGAAACCCTTGTCGAGCAGCTCTTGTAATTGTTCTTGCAGCTCTTTCAGTTCTGCTGGTGCCATGCGATAAGGTGCCTTGGAAATTGGGTTGGTTCCTGGGGCCAACTCAATTTCAAACTCAATTTCTCGATTGGGAGGGAGTCCTGGTAGCTCTTCAGGAAACACCTCAGGATAGTCGCAGACTACCCTCACGTCTTCTCTCTTCAGTTCTTCTCTCTGACTTGCATCCACTATATGAGCTAGAAAACCAGAACATCCCTTTTCTAACATCTTCTGGGCTTGTAAGGTGGATAGGAACCTTCTTGTCTTTCTCTTCGGGTCTCCAATAAATTCAAATGGAGGTTCTGCTTCTGGAGTAAACTTGACTTTTCTCTTGCGGCAGTCTATAGAAGCACTGTACTTGCTCAAGAAATCCATCCCTAAAATGACATCGTAATCCTTCATCTCAAGGATTACCAAGTCACTATAGAGCTCTCGGTTGGAAATCCAGATTTGTACTGCCCTTAGCCTCTGAGTAGAGGCCATTACTTCTCCTGAGGGTAGAGTTATTAGCAACTCCTGACTTAAACTCTCTGATGGGATCCCTAGCTTCCCAGTTCTGTTGGTTCTGTGCACTCCCTTGGGACTTCTGAGCTGAGGTGTGTTGTTGTTGCGCACGTGTGACCCTTATACTGTTTAAGTAGTGCTCAATGATCAAAGCACTACTTACTAACTCCTCTGAAGTCTGTGGCCTGTTACCACTACCGGCCACATTCAAAGCTATCTGGGGCCTCAGCATCTTGAGCATCAGCCTAACTCTCTCCTTCTCAGTACTAACTAGCTCCGGGCACAAGCGAGCTAGTCGATTGAACTTCTTCACTGCTTCATCTACAGTTAGATCTCCTTGGCGGAACTCAGTGAACTCATCATAGTGCTTGTTGGTCACTTTCATGTGAAAGTACTCTTCCAGAAATTCTGCTTCAAAATCAGTCCAGGTCATCTGATTCACATTCCTTTTTGCTTTCACTCTTTCCCACCACATCCTCGCATCTCCAGTAAGGCAGAAGGATGTGCACTTGATCTTCTCCACCTCGGGCCAGTCCAGTAACTCCATGATACTCTCCACTGTTTTGAACCATGCCTGAGCATCCCATGGTTCACTTGTGCAGAAAAGTTCTCGGGCTTCAGTCTCTGCCACTGTATCAGATAGGCTCCTGTCTCACTTCTCTTGGCAGAGGCACTGGGGGAGCTCGGTCCAGGTAGCCTTTCTAGGCCACATTATTTCCAAAGAAGGAATAATGGTAGACCCAGTCAAGATTGAAGCAGTTAGTAATTGGAGTCCACTGAAGAATGCCAGTGAGATCAGAAGTTTTATGGGATTAGCAGGATACTACCGAAGGTTTGTGGAAGGCTTTTCAAAGATAGCTTCTCCACTTACAGCCCTCACCAGAAAGAGCAAGAAGTATGAGTGGACCGAAGACGGTGAGCAGAGTTTCCTTGAGCTGAAGAAAAGACTGACTAGCGCTCCTATCCTGACAGTACCCGAAGGTGATAAGGGTTTTGATATATATAGTGATGCATCAAAGCTAGGACTTGGAGCAGTACTTATGCAAGAAGGCGGAGTTATAGCTTATGCTTCCAGACAACTCAAGGACTATGAAAAGAATTACCTCACTCATGACTTGGATCAAGTATTAAAGAGTTTAATGTTTTAGAAACATATAGTTTAATGTCTTAGTTGATTTAGCATGAACAACATGTTTTAATTCCGCATAGAGTCAAGAGTTGGTACAAACTTTAGTACATTTTTGCAAGTGTTTTGTTAGTCTTGATAAACTCCGTAAAGTTTCGATTTCAAGTTGTGGTATTGGTTTTAGTTGCTAATATGCTTAATAAGCTGGTGTAGAATATAGATTTGAAGTTATATCTTAATGAGAATGATAGTATACGGTTAGTGAAGGTTTGAAAGTGATTGTTCGAGTTGCAGGTGCTGTTTGAGGAGTACCAGTCGACTGGTCCAAAGACCAGTCGACCGCCCATCGAAACAGAAGCTGTCGTGGGTTATAGCAGTCGACTGCTAAGCATGGCAGTCGACTGCCCCGCGAACAGAAGCGTTATGTGCGTGTAGCAGTCGACTGCCAGCTTCAGCAGTCAACTGATACACACACCAGTCGACTGGTGCCGCACTGAGTTGAAAAAAAAAATGCATGAGTTGTTTTCTAGGAGGCTAAGGTAGAGGCTAAGGTCCAAGTCCAAGTTAGGGAAGGTCAAAGATGAAGTCAAAGGTAAGATTAAGTTAGTAAAGGTAAAGGTAAAAGAAAGAGAGAGCGACGACGATCCGGCTTAGGCAAGAAGGGTCGAGAAGTCGGGTCGTCACAGAGTGGTATCAGAGCAGGTTTCCACCCTTCAGCCACACTGACATCAAGCATCAAACCTGCCGCCAACCAAGTAAGAAATTTAATGTATTTATAGTTTAAATTGCTTTCTTTATTGACTGTTAATATTAGTAAGTGCATGATAGTAGAAAAGCATGATAGTATTACTATGATATGCTAATGTATGCATAGAGATAGTGAAGTAAGTTAGTAAGAGAAAAGGTGCATTTGTTTTTCTTATTTATTTACTATGCACAATAGAGAAAGAAAATGGCAAGAGGACGTCCCAGAACTGTCCGAAATGAGGAGCAGACTCCTAGAGAGCAGGAGTCCACTGAGTCAGCACCACCAACAGATCTCCAAGGAGTGGTGGCCCAGCTCAGAGACAACTTGCTGAACAGCAGCAAGTTATTGCTGCCTTGATGGCTAATCAGCAGGCCACTCCTGCTGCCACACCAGTGGCACCCGTGGCACAAGTAGTGGCACCAGCTGTGACCGAG
>JAGFNQ010004051.1:83395-115915 GCA_024364735.1 Boesenbergia rotunda
GGAGAGACAATTCAAGAAGAGTATGTATCAAACATGATCATGGAAAAAATGGAAACAATAGGATTAGTCTTCATAAATGTGATCCAATCAACGAAATATGGTTTTAAAAGAACCTAAGCAAGTTCTAGAGTTCAATAACATGTGTGTCACAAATAAGGCTAATCTCACTAGGTAAAAACCATTCATCTCAAATTCTCAATTAAGAATCCAAAGCAAAATCGTACTCAAGCATCCAAGATTTCATCCATCAACTTAAATCCTAAGTTTTGACAACCAAATTTGATTTATTTTCCAAAAGCTCTAAAATGCTATGGAGAAAACCTAAGGGATACATTTATTCCTAATCATGCAAGATAAAGTGCTAAAACACAAAACCTGGTATTTACAATGATTTTATTCATGTCATGCTACTCTACTCACTTATTTATTAACAAGAACTCATTTTAAGATTGAAAACATGCAATAAAGGAAAAGGCGACAAAAATCAAACTCCCTTTTATTTCTGGTGGTCGGAGTCTGTCAAGAAAAAGCCTCCACCGTGGTAGTGGAGGAGTCAGGGTGTGCGAAAGAGCTTCTTCCATTTGTTCCACTTCACTGTGCATCGCTCCCCCACACTTGGATTTAACTGCAACTCCCTCTTTATTCTTTGTGGGACTCATTTCAGGAGGTTTCAGTCTGTTCAAATGAAGCTTCCACTCCAGCAGTCTTCTGGACCCTGCAAAACAAATGTACTACCCCTCTAGAGCGTGCAGGGTACGAAGGAAATAAAATAACATCAGTTTTTGCATACAATTTATCCAAAATGAATCACATCCAATAAAATCAAGTTTAGGCATCTCAAAGAATTTTTACAATGAATATCTACCCAAGATGCATCAAGACACTTATCATAATCAATGCAATCTATTTGGATGTTCCCATGAAATTTTCCAATTATTCCCCACACATGAAAAAAACAAGAAATGTATCGCAGCCTATAAAATCAACTTTGGTATTTGTCTTGATGTTTCCAAATAAAAGAAATACTTACCTGATCGCCGCTGAAAAATACCTGGAGGTTCCACAATGATAGATGTGTCCATAACTCCCTCCAGGTCAAGTATAGAGTCCGTATCAGGTTCAAGTTCTAGTAGGTGCTCAAACTGGTATAAGTGATTCCTTGGGGCTCTGTGCAATCCCCTACACTTTGAATATCAGTAAAAAAGGTGATCCTTGGGGCTCTGTGCAATCCCCTACACCTAGAATAAACTCTCCAATTGGAAGTGTGTCTGAAATATCTTCTGAAAAAATCCTCAGTATCAACAGTCAGTACTCCCTCAGCCTTCTCTGAATACATAGCTCCTCCAGAAAAATCGGGTAAAAATCCCTCAGCCTCCTATCTCTGTCTGTTCCAGCTTCTTGATAATGTCCATGCTCCTGATGGAGTGATCCTCTCTCGGTTGCTTCATAGCATCGAAGAGGCTAAACTGAATAACCGTATCTCCAATCTCCATGGAAAGTGTACCGGCATATACATCAATCTTTGTTCTGGCCGTCTTCAGAAACGGTCTGCCTAAAATCAGTGGAGAACGGTGTGCCAAGTAATCTCCCTCCATATCCAAAATATAGAAATCAGCAGGAAATATCAGCTCCTTTACCTTCACCAAAACATCTTCAATCATACCTGCTGGGCGTGTCTGGCTCCTGTCTGCTAGCTGTATCATCACGCCAGTGGGCTATAAAGGGGCCTATGCCGAGCATCTGAAAGACTGACCTGGGCATCACATTTATAGAAGCTCCTAAGTGTCTACATAGCATCGTGAAATATGGTGCTCCCAATCTCACAAGAAACAGTAAACATCCCAGGGTCTTCAATTTCTGAGGTAGGGCATGGATAAGCGAAGAAACATTTTCCCAATGCTGACCAATTCATTTTCCTTAAGCTTCCTTTTGTTAACACAAAGATCCTTCAAAAACTTAGCATACTTTGGAACTCTTTTGATCATGGTCAACAAAGGTATATTGATCTCCACTTTGCTGAAAAGCTCCACTAGTTCATTAAATTCCTTAGCCTTCTCCTTCTCCCCTTGTCTTTTGGTTGGAGTTCTCCCCTGTGGAAAAGGTAAAGGAACCCTAAAATCATCTTCTTTGGCCGGTAGTGGAGAGGCTGAATTCTGCTGTGCTGTCCCTTGCGTCTCGGCACTGATTTCTTCTCTGTTTGCCACCAAATTTGGAGGGTTGCTCGAGGACTGAGTTGGGAACAGGCTAGGGGTGGAATCAGCTGAATTTGAACTCATTTCAGTGTGGTTTTGGGCCGGAATTGGAGAGGCTGTTCGGTTTCCTGAAAATTCTGCTCTTGGACTCTTTGGACTTGAGGTGACCTTCCCACTCCTCAAATATATAGCACTCACATTCCCTTTGGGATTAGGAACAGTTTGGGAAGGAAGTTGATTTGATCCTTGAGCTTGATTGTGATTGATCCCACTCGCCAATTGCCCTATTTGCCTCTCAACATTTTGGTTGTGTTGTTGTTGTTGTTGTTGCCAAGCTTGTTGTTGTTGTTGTGTTTGTACAACTTGTTGTAGCATCTCCATCACTTGCTGATGCTGAAAGTCTCCTCCACTTGAGCCCCCATAACCTCCTTGGTTTACATAGCTCTTTGTCTGACCTTGAAAGGATGAAGAAGGCTGAAATTTTGATTGCTGATTTGGTTGAAAGCTTGACTGTTGGGGCTGATACGCAAACTGATTTGCCTGATTGAATTGCTGATTAAACGGTTGATTTGCATGGAAACTTTGCTGGGCGTTGTGACCTTGAAAATACTGATTTGGAGCTTGAAAATTAGATGGCGAGGGCTGAAAATTCTGGCCTTGAAATCCTTGACCATAGGGCTGAAATTGTTGATTCATGGGCTGTGATGGTTGGAAATTCGATTGGTTTTGAGCTGGAAAAGCTGGGAATGATTGCCATCCTTGCTGCCCTTGATAAGGTTGCTGGAATTGAGGATCAAATGGCTGAAATTGTTGCTGAAAATGTTGAGAAGTAGGCTGAAATGAAGGCTGAAAACTTGAGTTTGACGGCTGAAATTGTTGCTGCGTGTTCTGAACTGGTTGGGTCCGCTGTAAGTTTGGTTGGGGCTGCTGTGATGACTGAGTTTGAGGCTCTTGTTGGCAGAACGCATTCCCATACCTCAAGTTAGGATGATTCCTCCAACCGGGGTTGTAGGTAGATGAGTAGGGGTCATTTCTTTGATGGAATGGAGCTCTAGCCAAGGCCGCAACCGATTCATCTTGTTGGAGATTTGGACAATGGTCCGAATTATGTTCTTGGCTTGAACAAATGCTACATACTCTTGTAACTTGATTTGGAAATGAAGTTGTTGTTGAATTTGAAGCTTGGTTCACATTGTTCGCTGCCATTTGCGTCACTAAAGATGCCAACTCCGTCAATTTGTTCTCCAACAAAGAGCTTTTGCTTTCTTTTTGTTCACTAGGCGACACTTGAGCTTCATGAACCCCTCTTGTAGTGAGTGCTCTACTCCCAAATTGTTGAGTATTCTCCGCCATGTTAGAAATGAGCACTCTAGCTTGCTCCGGAGTTTTATTCACCAAGGCTCCCCCTGCCGCAGCATCAATCATGCTCCTATCCATAGGTAACAAACCTTCATAAAAATATTGCACAAGAAGTTGCTCACTAATTTGGTGTTGAGGACAGCTAGAGCATAACTTCTTGAACCTCTCCCAGTAATCATAAAGGGACTCTCCAACCACTTGTTGAATCCCACAGATACTTTTCCTGATAATGGCGGTCCTCGATGCTGGAAAAAATTTCTCTAAAAATGCTCTCTTCATTTCAATCCAACTAGCAACATGTCCAGTGGGCAAATAATACAACCAATCCTTAGCAGCTCCAGTCAAAGTAAAAGGAAATGCTCTTAACTTAATGTCTTCTTCAGAAACGCCCTGAGGCTTCATAGTAGAGCACACTGTTGGGTATGACTTGGCGGGTTTCCTAAGCGAATACCTGGTCGATCCGAGAGACCTCTCTATGCTTACGGATTAAAAAAATTTAATCCGAATGGAGAGTCGTTTCCTATCGACCGTCTCGTGCCG
The DNA here is from genome assembly GCA_024364735.1 of Boesenbergia rotunda. NCBI lineage: Eukaryota > Viridiplantae > Streptophyta > Magnoliopsida > Zingiberales > Zingiberaceae > Boesenbergia > Boesenbergia rotunda. Next base: position 87,487 of record JAGFNQ010004051.1, read on the forward strand.
TATCGAATGATTCAAATTGCAACTTAGCCAATTATCAAAATTGGTCTTGCAATTTGCTCAACCGTTCGACCGCGGAAAAGGCGACGAGTTGATCGCCAGCTTTTGTGTTTATGGTCAGGGTCCAGTTAAATAATTATTGACTATGATTCGCAATCAAAATAATTAAATAACAAACATGAAATGACAAGGCGCATGAATAAGACACATAATGAAAAGAGCCAAGGAAGAATATACCTTCCGTTACCTTACGATCTTCTACCGTATAACCCTCCCCTCTTGGACGTCGTGTGGGCGACGATCTACCAAGAACTGTGATCACCAAGTTGATCCCTTCTCCTTGTGCCAACCAATCCCTTATCAAAAGGATACCGTCGGCCGCTCGCTTGGAAGAAGATAATCCAAACACAAATCTCCTTTCTACTCTCCTCTGCAAAAATTGCCGTGAGGCGATTTTCTCTCCTCTGAAAAAATTGCCGTGAGGCGATTTTTTCTTCTCTGCAAAAATTGCCGTGAGATTTCCCACTGCCAGCCGTCGGCTGTTCCTCTCGACGCCGAGCCGTTAGAATTGCTCAAGAGCAATTGTTCTCCACGCCTCGCCTCTTGTTTGCCGTTCTGCCGTGAGCAGCTTTTATAGGAGAAGGCCATTCATGCATTACGGTTCATCCAATTAATTTCAGACGTTCTAATTAATTTCAACGTTTGTGATTAATTGCATGCATTGTTTGCAATTAAGTGGAGAAACGTTGCAATTAAGTGGAGAAGAATAAAATTAATTGCATGCGTTTGTGATTAATTGCATGTAAACGGCAATACAATTGCATGTAATGCAATTAAAGTGCTCGCTTGCAACGGCAGCAATTAATTTTAATTGCATGCGATCAGTGCTCGCTTGCAAATGGTGCTCCACGTTGTAATGCAGCAAACGGCAGAAGCAATTGCATGCAACGTACGCAATTAAATGGAGAAAACAAAAGTTAATTGCATGAGTTGCAATTAATTGGAGAAACGCTGATTAATTACATGCTTTGCAATTAATCGGAGAAGAGAAGTATTCTCTTCCGTTCGACGCCACAGAGTGAAACGAGGGAGAGAGAGAAGAGAAGAGTTGAGGCTAGGGTTTCTTGTGATCTATTAAATTAATCATCAACTTGGTTTCATGCCACCATGGGATATTTATAGGGCTACAGTAGGGACCATGAGGAGGAGTTGGATCTTGGCCTACTAATGGACCCGGTCCATTAATGAGGATCCATTCCACTAAAGGGCCCTCATTGAATTACCTCACCAAACCCCATGTTTACATATGGGCTCCACTTATTACAAGTCGTCCATCCCCCCGTGTTTAAGATTTCGAATGCCCGTTAATTAATTAAATTACTGACAATTTAAATTAATTAACTTCTAGATCCTTGACTAGTACCACTCGACCTCATCATCATGCCGGATCAAATCCACCTGCAGGGTTTAGCATGATGAACCTTTCGAGCTCATCAAGGGGGCATCATCAACCCGACTCACCAGGACACGGATTCCGTCAATAATCAACGGCACATCGTATTATTAATATTATCTCCCAACTTACCGGGCCTATCAATCTAACAAAATAGATCTCGCTCATTGGTAAATTAAAGAAATAATAGTTAATAATATATGCCCGTTATTATATCGGGATTAAGGGATCGTACTCCATAATAAAGTCTGAGGTCTTATCTAATTATCGAGTCAGTACAAATTAGATAGCCTCGTGTTTTGGTCCTGCTCAATGTACTCAAAGCACACTAGTGTAATCCTATGGTCAAGACCAACCACATCTAATTACACTACAACCATTCCGATGGGTTGTCCAATTCCATCTCGGTTGTGAGCCTCTGTTTATACTAAGCAAGGAACTGATAATATGATCTTCCGTGTGACACCACACACCATGTTATCTACAATGCAAAGTAATTGGACTTCATGCATGTACTAATATAAACAGGCACCTAGTGTAGTTGTGATTCTCTTTTCAAAATAAAGATGTTCATATATATAAAAGAAGCATGTCTTTCAGTATACACATCTATCACACACCACATGGAACTCGTGCAAATGCCTGTTTGGATCCTCCCCAGATAAACCCTGACACTTTGGCAACAAATTGATGAGTCCAGATTTTAACTCAAAACTTCCCCCTAGCTCTGGATATGCTATGCTGGAGTACTGAAAGGCAGCATCAGGTGCTGCAAGCTCCTTCATGGTTCTCTGGTGGTCTGCCATGTCAATGCCTGAGTGAGTGCTGATAGTCTGAAGTGGAGGGATATCTGCAGTCTCAGAAAGAATAGCCTGGTTCCTCCTGACTCTGAAGGTCCTCTCAATCTCAGGATCGAAATCTTCTAATTCAGCACCTAGAGACCTGGTCATAAAAACAAAACAAATCGCAGTAAAAGTGGATAAAAAGATAAATCAAATAAAATCAAATCCAAAGATATAAAAATAAGCACAAAAGTAGTCAAGAATGATGTGCAATAAGTGTACAAGCTAAAATCAAACAAGTCAACTAACAGTTTCCCCGGCAACGGCGCCAAAAATTTGACGCGCCCAAATATACTAATTAAAGTTGTCACGAAATGTATGGGCTCATCAAATTTAGATATGAATAAAATGAATGAATAACTGCTGGAAACCCTTTTACAATCAAAATGTATAAGAATATAGCAAAGGGGCCACAGGTCGTATTTTTCTCAGGGATAGTTGTCTAGTTTGATTCAAACTTGTGTTTATGTGTCGTTTTTGGGGTTTCAAATAAGTAATGAAGTTTTGATTTTTAATTGAAAATGAAAATGAAATGAAATGAAAGAAAGTGACTTAACTAATAACTAGACAAGAAGTTGACACTTAAGGAAAACTCAACTAGTGGTAAACCAAATAAAAACAAGATACTTGACCGAATTGGAAGGCAAATCTAAGTCAATTGCAAAGAAACACTAAACTGAGATTTAGAGGTAGTGATGGCAAGTTTCGGAAATGAACAAGCTAAGACAAAAATGTATCATGCAAAATTGGAGCTCAACCAAGCAATGGCCATTCAACTAGCTAAAGAATTTAGACTCAACCACTGCATTCGAGATTCAAGTACGAGTAAGTGCAATTTTGTCAAATTCAGACACACACATAGGCTGCAAAACGAAATTGAATTAAGATTTCAAGAAGTGCAATTCAATTGGCACGCAAATGAAGTTTCCTTGTATCAACTACCTCCAACTCTACAAAATCTGCATGTTTCGGCTCCAATTTTCAAGCTGAGTGATTCAATTGGAAAACACTGGAATTAAGAAAGAACTAAGCAATATTACATCCAGGACTCGAAACTGAAGGCAATTCTATAGAAGCACAAATGCGGAAATGGAATAAGCAAAACAGATGGGATCGTTTTTCAGATTTTAGATGGCAAACACAATGGAATTGATGCACAAAAACTCAAAGCCAATGCTATCCTAACCCAACAAACTATCTATCCAATACTAGAGCAGTAATTAACAGCTAAGAAACTCAGAAATTCGAATACAAATTCAGATATCGAAAATGAGAAAACAAAACTACACTAAACTTGGCACGCTAACACAACAATTGGCACACAACTAATAGAACTAAACTAAACTGAAATATGAGCTATTCATTCACTTAACAAGTCCCTAAATTACTCTACTTGCAGAATTGAAGCGAAACTACTGCTAAGAACTCAAGAATCGAAATTCACAGTAGCTGAAACGAAATTTCAGAACAAAACAGTGCAAAAGTTGAAACTACAGCTATAACTTGGAAATTAAAGGTCTAATCTACTCCTCAACTCCTTCCTCAGCTCGAGAAACTCTTGGTTGTCAATCAAGAACCGGCTTCGAACCCCTAGGCTCAGCAAATCAGTGGACAATCAATTCTGAAATTGAATTTACTTCAAAACTGCGCTTGCTGAAACTTTCCATCCGATTTCTTCATTCTCAATTGATGGAGCTGCGAGGACGATTTGGGAAACTTCTAAGATCACTTGAGAACCCCTACAAATGATTTGGAAGCTTGGAAATGGACTGGTGTTGAAAAGGAAGTGATCGGACTGAGGATTCCCGAAACCCTCAAGAAATCCCCTGTTCAGCGCAATTTGAGCAGAATTCTTCAAACCTTGATCACCAAAGACTCGATTCTCGATCTGGATTGGAAGATGAAGTGGTCACGCCTTCATAGAAACAAAAACGATGAAGAAAGATGAAGAAACGATGAAGAACGATGAAGAACAGTGGAGGCTGGCTGAAGACGCGACAAGGGTAAGGCTGCGGAAAAATTTCCTTAAGTATTAACCAACGGACGGCTGTGATTGATTTGCTTCAATCCAACGGCTGATCTTAGTCCGATTTGAGCCAAACTTTGAGGATGTTGATCTGAGGTCAGGATCTGCCTTGTGGTAGCTCGGATCCTCCAGATCTTCAACGGATGGTCCAGATCTAGCTAGTCTTTGAATGGATGATCTAGAGCCCTCCAAGCTTGATCCAACGGTTGATCTTGCTCTGATTGGGATGAAATCTTCAGATCTTGATCAGGGTGCTTGATCAACCCTAGCTTTAGCTTGGATTGCTTCAGATCATCCCGGATGGCTCCGATCTAGCCGCTTTCGAATCGAACGACCCAGATTTAATCGTGATCTTGATAATCTGATCCGGGTCACTTCCGACTCGGGTTTGACCCAATATGCTCTAGGTCCAGGAACCTTTCATGCCTACAAAAAATAAATCAAGAATTTAGTGGCCAATTAACTCAAATATGTGTACTTTTGCATTAAAGTCCAAAATATGAATAAATTCTAAAACCTAGGCAATTTCACAATTTTGGCAATAAAAACATGGATCAAACAGGGATTTTAGCAGCTCAAATGATCAATAAAATGGAATCTATCACTGGGCCACCACTCCTTGGAGATCTGTTGGTGGTGCTGACTCAGTGGACTCCTGCTCTCTAGGAGTCTGCTCCTCATTTCGGACAGTTCTGGGACGTCCTCTTGCCATTTTCTTTCTCTATTGTGCATAGAAAATAAATAAGAAAAACAAATGCACCTTTTCTCTTACTAACTTACTTCACTATCTCTATGCATACATTAGCATATCATAGTAATACTATCATGCTTTTCTATTATCATGCACTTACTAATATTAACAGTCAATAATGAAAGCAATTTAAACTATAAATACATTAAATTTCTTACTTGGTTGGCGGCAGGTTTGATGCTTGATGTCAGTGTGGCAGAAGGGTGGAAACCTGCTCTGATACCACTCTGTGACGACCCGACTTCTCGACCCTTCTTTCCTAAGCCGGATCGTCGTCGCTCTCTCTTTCTTTTACCTTTACCTTTACTAACTTAATCTTACCTTTGACTTCATCTTTGACCTTCCCTAACTTGGACTTGGACCTTAGCCTCTACCTTAGCCTCCTAGAAAACAACTCATGCATTTTTTTTTCAACTCAGTGCGGCACCAGTCGACTGCTTACTTCAGCAGTCGACTGGTGTGTGTATCAGTTGACTGCTGAAGCTGGCAGTCGACTGCTACACGCACATAATGCTTTTGTTCGCGGGGCAGTCGACTGCCAAGCTTAGCAGTCGACTTCTATAACCCACGACAGCTTCTGTTTCGATGGGCAGTCGACTGGTCTTTGGACCAGTCGACTGGTACTCCTCAAACAGCAACCTGCAGACTCGAACAATCACTTTCAAACCTTCACTAACCGTATACTATCACTTCTCATTAAGATATAACTTCAAATCTATATTCTACACCAGCTTATTAAGCATATTAGCAACTCAAAACCAATACCACAACTTGAAATCGAAACTTTACGGAGTTTATCAAGACTAACAAAACACTTGCAAAAATGTACTAAAGTTTGTACCAACTCTTGACTCTATGCGGAATTAAAACATGTTGTTCATGCTAAATCAACTAAGACATTAAACTATATGTTTCTAAAACATTAAACTCTTTAATACTTGACCCAACAACTTCTTCCACGGTTCCACCGCCACTGAACACCAATGCAAGTTCTGTCGCCTCCCAAACTCACGCCTTTTCTTTTCCTTTATCTGCAATAGAAGGAAATGCAACTAATAAGCACAATGCTTAGTAAGTAAATCCCTACTCACAAAATCATGTTATCGATACTAAAACATGTACATTTCGAAGAATGCTAGAAAACTTTACTTGCTTCACGATACTTACAACTAAACAGGTTTACACATAAAAACCATTAACTTCCATTACTTTCATTCTTAACATGCTTGCATTGTATCAAGGTACATATAAATTAAACACTTGCTTAAAATCGGAAAACTCTTGCATATACTTATATACTTGAAAATAATATTCAACTTTCTCTTTAGGCCTTGACATTGTACCATGGTATCAGTGTACCAATGCGCGCTTTTTCTAGTAAGTTGCGAGGTAGCTAGTCACCGCACCCTATTAGAACTTTCTACTATCTTTCAGTGGGTCTTACATTTGCCCGGTACATGTCTCTTTCTAAAAGTAAAATATTTTTCTTACCATACATACTCAAACTTATCAAATAACTTTCTTTTGCATAAATTTGCATTCTAAAACCTTTACTCTTCTTACTTAAACTTTCTATCGAGCACCTTGCGTGCCTCTTAACCCAAACTCAATTTTTTTGGGGACTTTTCAAAATTAAAACTTTCATGCTTGGCCTACTTACACTTAACATAATATAATGGAATTTCCATAATAAGAAAACATGTAGCTTCAATATCTAAAACATGCAAATAGCAAAATTCTCTTAAACATGCTTCTACTTTTCGAAAACTAGGGTTCTATAACAAGAATTTTGAAACGAAACTACTCCTATTGCAGGTGAGTGATTTACTTACATTGGTCTTGGAGAAAACTCACAAATACAGAGGAATAACTCTAATCGTAAACCTCCTTTCCCTTTTCCTTCCCGCAAAACCTCCCCCCTTGACTCTAGGGAAAACCCTAGATCTTCTACTCGAGCAAAAGAAGAAGAAGAAAACTCCTTGAATTCGTAGCCCTTCCTCGCCTCTCCTCCTTTCTCACGCGCGGCCACAATTCTCCTCGAAGGGTTTCACGCGACTTAAGCGAGGTTTAAATACCTCTTCATGAAAAAGTCCAACTTAACCATAACATTAATTCTCTCCACCTTTGGTTGTGCTTGATACCCTTGGCCTAGTGGTTAACCGAATCCACTTAAGGATTGGCTTGCCACGTGGTCGCAAGATCGAATCCCTCCGCGGCCACTTAATCCTTTTCTTTTTATTTCTCTCCCGCAGCACCAATCGACTGCTACTCACAACAGTCGACTGCTGCCTCAACTCTCCCCTTCCTGTTTTGCGGCACCAGTCGACTGCTCCCTTTAGCAGTCGACTGGTGCTCTGCCTGCTAGTGGGATCCCTAGGGCCAATCATGTGATGACTGACTGAGGACAATTTGTATCATATTCTATCATATATATAAAGGCATGTTTGGTTATTATACTTACTTTGTATTGGTGCCAAATAACTAAGTATAATAATGTCCTTGGGTAGTAGGTTCTTATCTATATTATATCGATTGGTTGAATCGATAGTGAGATAATGTAGAGAACACTACTCTAAATCATTCCTAGTCAAGTATTAATATTCAAGGACAATATTAATGCATGGAGACTAGCATGTGAGTCAACTGATGACTTGAGCTCACAAGTCATGGATATGTGATATCAAGTTGACACATGGGTATACATTGGAGAATGTGTACTGAATGACCCGCCATGAGAAAGTTTCGTAGATTGTCATATGAGTGTCATAAACTTTCTCATGTGACTATTAGTATGAATAGTCCTTAGACCTGAAGTCACTACGGTTCCTTACATAAGGAGTTATGTACTTTGGTATCGTCAAACGTCACCCGTAACAGGGTGGACTATAAAGGCAATCACTGGGTATGTAATGAATTATGCGGAGGGATGTGAGTGACGTAGATGGGATCTATCCCTCTCATATGACGGGAGTGATATCTGTGGGCCTCTTGATCAAGTAGGACTACTGAAACGCATGGCCATGCTCGAATGAGTCAATATGAGATATTGAGCTCATTTGTTTGAGTGAGTCTACTTGGTGATCAAGAAACACAAGATTGATTGAGGATGACACGGTCTATGCCTCGTTAATCAATCTAGATATCAAGGATAGAAGGACAAGGTCATACATTATCATAGTCACTGAGGTTTAGTCGGATCTCGACTTTTTCTTGTTACTTGGGTAGCAGTGATGCATTGCTAGATGTCGCTAATTGCTTATGTGTCAAAAGTGTTTAGGCGCATTGCCAATGTCACGAGAACCTATTGGGTCACACACCAAGGACACGATGCTTCGGGAAATCTGATCGGAGATCTGAGCTCGAGTTGGGAACTCGGGAGCTCGGGTCGGCACTCGGCAGACTTGGTCGAGTTAGCCAAGTCGGAATTGCGTGAGGAAGTCGAAAAGCCACTCTTCATTAGATGAAGAGAATGCGAAGAGTCGCATGACTTTAATGAGAGGAATACAAAGAGACAAAAGTCTCTTCGTATTCAATGGAAGAATATAAAAAGGCTCACTTGTTATTTTCGAAATGCAAGTGAACAAGACTCTTCTTCTTCCTCGCTTCCTCTCTTCTTCCTCTGAACAGTGGCCGAAACCTTGCTGGAAGGTTTTTGGGTGATCTGTGAGCGACCGAAAGTTGCTAGCACGACTTCGGTAGCTCTTCCCGAAGACGAGAAATCGCGTCTATGTGGATACGAGTAGAGGCACGGACGCTTGAACGCGCAAGAGATCCGGCAAGTCTTCGACGAGCGGGATATACGAAGGGCACGCTCCGAAGGTATAAACAGTAGATAATATCTAACTTCGTGCGGTTTTCTTTCGCATGGATCGCTCGTGGGTTCTCGTTTTCCGCTGTGCATCGTGTTTTAGTGCCAGGAGAACCCAACACTGCCCAGCAGCTTCTTTTCTAGTTGTGGCAGTCGACTGGTGTCTGGGACCAGTCGACTGGCACACCTATTCCAGGCCCTCTTTTTTTCCATATTTATTCTAAAATGCTAGAAATAAATATAATAAAATTCCTAATAAGGTAAGAGACAATTTCTGGGTATTACAATCCCCCTCACCTTATAAAAAGTTCGTCCTCGAACTTAGAACATCTCCGGATACTTTTGCCTCATGCTATCCTCTGATTCCCAAGTTGCCTCTTCATACTTCTTATTCAGCCATAACACTTTCACTAATGGTACCTCTTTGTTCCTCAGCTTCTTAATGGCTCGATCTATTATCTGAATAGGTCGACTTTCATAACTCAGATCTTCCTGAACTTGTACCATCTGTGGCTCAATCACTTGGTTGGCATCTGGGAGGTGCTTCTAAACATTGAGACATGCAATACATTATGTATTGCTGACATTTCTGCAGGTAACTCCAGCTCATAAGCTACCTTGCCAACTCTCTTCGTCACTGGGTAAGGTCCTATGTATCGAGGACTTAGCTTGCCTTTCTTGCCAAATCTCATCACCCCCTTCATAGGTGCTACTTTGAGGAAAACTGTATCCCCAACTTCAAACTCTAACGGCCTACGGCGTACATCTGCATAACTCTTCTGCCTACTCTGAGCAGTCTCTATCCTTTGGCGGATGCTCCTTATAGCTTCTGTGGTATCTTCTATAAGATCAGTCTGAGATCCCATTTCTTTCTTCTCACTACCTTCGTACCAACAGAGGGGAGATCTACACTTCCTCCCATAAAGAGCTTCATAGGGTGTCATCCCAATAGTAGCCTGATAGCTGTTGTTGTAGGCAAACTCAGCTAAACACAAATACTTGAACCAACTGCCCTTGAAGTCCAACGCACAAGCTCTAAGCATATCTTCTAGAATCTGATTCACTCTCTCTGTCTGCCCATCAGTCTGGGGATGGAAAGCTGTGCTAAACTTCAATTTGGTGCCTAAAGCTGTCTGTACACACTCCCAAAAGTGTGAAGTGAAACGACCATCCCTATCTGAAATAATGGTCTTCGGGACTCCATGTAGTCGGATCACTTCCTGTACGTATAACTGAGCTAACTTTTCAATTGAGTAAGATATCTGATTGCCAAAAAGTGGGCAGACTTGGTCAATCTATCTACTATCACCCAAATAGCGTCATAGCCATTAGTTGTCTTTGGAAGACCAACTATGAAATCTATGGCTATGTCTTCCCACTTCCACTCTGGAACTTGAATAGGCTGTAGGACACCTCCTGGTCTCTGGTATTCTGCTTTAACTCTCTGACATGTCAGGCAGGTGCTGACATACTTAGCTATGTCTCTCTTCATCTCTGACCACCAAAATCTTCTCTTTAAATCCTGGTACATCTTGGTAGAACCAGGATGCATGGAGTAGGGTGTTGTTGCATGGCCAGCTGTGAGTCCGAGTATAACAGCACCCGGGTGGTGCCCACATGCCGAGCGGCCTGCAGCCCGACAATAAGCGCCTCATACTCTGCCTCGTTGTTGGTTGCCCGGTACTCTAGCCGCACGGATAAGTGTAACTGTTCTTCTTCAGGGGAAATCATTAATATCCCATTGCCGCTCCCTTGCCGAGCGGACGCCCCATCCACATATATTTTCCAAGCGCCTTCGGCTTCATCTGAGTGCCACTCTGTGAGAAAATCGGCCAAGTCTTGAGCTTTGATGGCCGGTCGGGGCTGATATTGTATATCATACTCGCTCAGTTCAGTTGTCCATTTTACCAGACGTCTTGAAGTCTCCGGATTTGTGAGCACTCGGCCCAGATTGCTATTTGTCAAAACAATGATGGGGTGCACCAGGAAGTAAGGCATGAGACGCCGGGCGGCCAAGAACAAAACGTAGCCCAATTTCTCGAGTGTCGTGTATCGACACTCGGCTCCCTTGAATAAGTGTGCAAAGAAGTACACTGGCTTTTGTTCAGCCTTTTCTTGCCGGGCTAATACCATACTGCCTGAGTCAGTTGAGGCTGCTAGGTACACATACAAGGCTTCTTCAGGCTCGGGCCGAGCGAGCGTTAGCAGCTCGGACAGATAAGCCTTCAATTCTTCAAAGGCTTGGTCGCATTCAGAATCCCATTGAAACTTGGTGGCTCGGCGCAGTGTCTTGAAGAATGGTAAACCTCTTTCAGCTGACCGGGAAATGAATCGTGATAAGGTAGTTACCCGTCCGGTCAGTCGTTGAGCTTCTTTGAGGTTTCTTGGAGCTGGCATGTCTAAGATGACCTTCATTTTGCTCAGATTAGCTTCGATTCCCCGCTCGGTCATGATGTAGCCGAGGAACTTCCCACTCCGAGCTCCAAAGAGACACTTGGACGGGTTGAGCTTTAAGCCGAATCTCCGCAGCGTTCGGCAGGTTTCTTCGATGTCAGAAATTAATTCTTCTGCCCGGGCGGTCTTGATCAGAATGTCGTCAACGTAAACTTCCACGTTTTGCCCCATCTGCGCTCGGAAAACTTTATTCATCATCCTTTGGTAGGTGGCGCCTGCATTCTTGAGGCCGAACGGCATGACAGTGTAGCAGTAAGTGCCGTCCGCCGTGATGAAGCTCACTTTCTCCTGGTCGGCGGCTGCCAGTGGGACTTGGTGGTATCCCTGATAAGCATCCAGCATTGATATGAACTCACTGTCGGCCGTCGAGTTGACCATCTGGTCGATCCTTGGAAGTGGGTAGCAGTCCTTCGGGCACGCCCGGTTGAGGTCTCTGAAATCGATGCAGACTTGCCACTTATCATTCGGCCTGGCCACCAACACTACGTTGGCTAACCAGGCCGGGAATTGGACCTCGCGGATGTGCCCGGCTTCTATGAGCCTTTCTACTTCCGCTCGGATGATTTGATTTTGGGCGGCGCTGAAGTCCCGCTTTCTCTGCATCACGGGTCGCGCGCCCGGGTAGACGTGCAAATGGTGCTCTGCCACTTCCGGCCGGACTCCAAGCAAATCTCCCGCCGACCATGCGAATATGTCTTGGTTTCGGGTGAGGGCGTTGATCAGGGGCTGCTTCAACTCATCCGGCAATCTTGTAGCAATTTGCACTTTAGTATCTTCCCGATCGGGAAGGAGTTGTACCTCTTCTTTATCCTCCCGCAGCTCTGCCCAGGGGGACGCCTGCACCATGTTACAGGTGTCATCCGCCAGTCTTGCCTTCTGACCTCCCGAGCGGACGTCGTCCGCATAACACCGCCGGGCGACGATCTGGTTGCCTTTCACCTCCCCGACCTTGTCGCCGACCGGGAACTTCAATTTGAGGTAGTATGTGGATACTACCGCTTTAAACTCGTTAAGGGCCGGTCGGCCGAGGATGGCGTTGTAGGCGGCCGGCGCGTCCACGATCAGAAATGTGGTCCACCGGGTTCTCTTGAGTGGCTCCTCTCCCAGGGAAACGGCTAATCATATTTGTCCGATCGGCTGCACTTCGTTCCCCGTGAATCCGAACAAGGGGGTGGCCACCAACTCCAGTTGGAACAATTCAATTTGTAATTGATCAAAAGCTCGTTTATATAAAATATTTACCGAGCTGCCGGTGTCCACAATGGTGCGATGCACTTCATAATTGGCGATGACGGCGGTGATGATCAGCGGGTCATCGTGCGGCACCTCCAGACCATGCAAGTCCTGCGGTCCCCAGCTGGTTTGGGGACCTTGAGCCTGGGAGGTGCTGACTCCGACCTGATGAATTTCCAGTCGGCGTACTTGCGTCTTCCTCGCTCGATTTGAATCGCCTCCGGTCGGCCCACCGGAGATCACATTAACGCCTCCCCAAACGGCGTTCTGGTGATTTGCTTGGTCTTCGTCAAAATCTTCTAGCCCGTCTTGGTTGGGCCGGGGGAATAATTGCCGGGCGGCGGGAGAATCTCGCCTTGGTCCTTCTTGGCGAGCCATGGGTCCCTGACTCCGCCCGCGCCCTTGAGGAGTTTGACGCCCTTGGCCCCTTCCGAGCGGGGTCCGGGCCCTGCCAGCCTGCCGGCAGTCTTCAGTGTCATGGGTGTTGCTTTGATGGAATGCGCAGTATGGCCTCCATCTGTTCGGCCAGTTTCCTTGCGCCACTTGCACTTGTTGGGGCCTCAACCCCACTCAGTCGGCTGCCGGGGGCTGCGAATCGGGCCTCCGGGTGACCGGGTGTGTGGAGGAGGTGCATGTTCTGGGGTCCCGGTCACCTCCTTCCGCCGAGCGGCTTGCGCTTCTTCCACGTTTATGTATTTCACAGCCTTTCCGAGCAGGCTGTCGAAGTCCTTCGGCGACTTTCTGATCAGAGATCGAAAGAAATCGCCTTCTTGAAGCCCTTGAGAGAAGGCGGTGACCAGGACTTCAGGAGTGGCGTTTGACACATCAATGACCACTCCGTTGAATCTCTTGATGTAGGCCCTTAGTGATTCCTTCGGACCTTACTTCAGGGTGAATAAATTGAGGCTTGTTTTATGATGCCTCCGACTGCTTGCAAAATGTTGCAGGAAAAGTCGCTTGACTTCTGCAAAACTCATCACGGATCCGCCCGGGAGTCCATCAAACCAGCGCTGGGCCGGCCCGGACAAAGTTGTTAGGAAGGCGCGACACTTGACGCCTTCAGGATATTGATGCAGCAGGGCGGCACTTTCAAATTTCATGACGTGCTCTTCAGAGTCACTAGCCCCCGAGTATTCTGGCATGGTGAAGAACCTCAAGTGTTTCGGAACAGGTTCTTCAAGAATTTGTTGAGAGAAAGGACTGCGGGTCGAGCAGGCCAAGGCGGGGTCGGCTAAACCCTTCCCTTTGTCCGGGCGCGTCTGGTGCGCCAAATTAGAAGCAGAGATTTCGGTCGGGGCCGAGTGGGCCTCGTTCCGGAAGAATGCCGGGGGAAAAGGGGGCAGGAAATTGTCAGGCTGAGCGGTCATACCTTCTGAATTTCCCCAGGTAGAGGGCCCGGGTGGCCGAACACCTTGGCTGCCGGTCGGCGGATGCGACTGTTGAGCCTTCTGGGTTCGGGCGGCCATCAGCATCTCGTATTCTTCGGGAGTGAGAGTGACCGTCAAAGGATTGGGATTCTCCATCTCCAGCTCTCGATCAGGCGAAATGCCCTCCTTCTAGCGCCAAATTTGATCCTGTCGCCGAGCGGGATGGGTCCTCCGATCGGATGACGGTGCAGGAATGGTGACGTGGATGCTGACCGAACTCCTTCCTCCCAGATGACGATGTAGAGTGGATGACGTGGATGCCGACCGGGCTCTTTCCGACCGGGCGACTGATGTCGATGTTGGGGTGGAACTTCCGACCGGGAATCCGCGAACCTGCTCAAGAAAATGACCGTTAGCAACTTGCCGGGAATGCGTCTCGGCAAGGCTCTCCGACGGTCAAGTCAGTACTCCGGCGAACAAGAGAAAAAATAGTGGAGCACTGTAGATGCGAGGTCTCGCGTGTACCTGGTTATGAGGAGGGGAGGGGCTTATATAGCCGGGGGAAATATACCAATTCTGAGCCGTGTCAGGATTCTCTGAAACGGTTGGGGAATATTATATGATTCTGTTTACTTTTGGTCCTCACAGTTTGTCTTTTACCTTTTGTCTTATGCGGGAACATAGATAGAGACTACTGGCAGTCTCCGACCGGCGTCGTCTGACACCAACGGCGCGGCAGGGCGGTTTGCCAGGGAGTGCCAGTTCACACGAGTGATGACAGTCTGTTACCTACAGGTAACTGCAGATATGTATTTTATCGTTATCCCCGAGTGGTTCTGGGGCGAGAGAGCCCGAATGGGCGCTGGGCGGGTGCGCCCGGATGAACATAGAGTGTGGAAACAAATAAGCGTCCGGCGTATGCGCTCGGATAAATATTGGGCGTGGAAGCCCTAGAGGCGCCGGGCGGATGCGTCCGGATAAATATTGAGCGTGGAAGCCCTAGAGGCGCCGGACGGATGCGCCCAGATAAATATTGCGCGTGGAAGCCCTAGAGGCGCCGGGCGGATGCACCCGGCTGAGTTGGTCATCCTCGTCATCCGACCGGCTCACGTGGACCCTGGGGCCGACCAGACTGGATGCCTTGCTGGCTGCCCGTACAGTGACAAAGATAGGGCAGGATTAGTGTGGTTCACCTTAAGGTTAATGTAAGAAACCAAAACATCATTGTTGCAGAGATTCCAATATGATCCGGTCGGATAGTGGCCTGGTCATATGGTCGCCCGTTAGAGAGCGGCTGACTTGTTGTCATGGACCTAGAGTCGGACACTGGGACAGCCAATCAGCCGATCTCAGAAGGCCAAGTTCAGTTAAATGGATAGTCAACGGGATCACACCTCCACCTCGAGGGGGGCGGATCCTCTGATCTTAAAATTCCTGGTCCATTCCTAGTCCACACCGTGATTGCGGCCGGATCGTGATTACGATTCGGCCGCAATTTGTTCCAATCCCCTTTAGGGTTCACCATGTCCCCCAGGTTATAGTTTGGGTTTCGGGCGGGTGGCCGGAGGTCACCCGACGCCCTAAACCCTAAATCCGGATTTAAGATTTAGGGTTTAGGCCGTCGGGTGGCCTCCGGCCACCCGTTCGAACCCAAACTATAACCTAGGAGGTATGGTGAATCCTAGAGGGGATTGGAACAAATTGCGGCCGGATCACAATCACGATTCGGCTGCAATCGCGGTGTAACTAAGAATGGATCAGAGATTTTGGGACCAGAGGATCCGCCCCGTCTCGAGGGCTTGTTAATCATATCCCTCGTCCAAGGCAGAGGAATCAACGGACACAACGGACGATCGGTTCCCGTGTTCGGTTGGCAAATTCGTTCGAGCAGACTTGTCGCGTTGGTCGGCCGGTCGGACGTCCTTGAGGGTAGGCTATGAGACTGGTCACCGAGCGAGTCTCACCTCCTTGAAGCAGGTTGCGGCCCACGTGTCAAAGGCACGCAGGCCGTAGCCTGCAACAGGTACGGGTTGAACATGCAATATTAATCAAAGGTATAGGATATGACCCGTAAGACAAGCCCATTACCGTGACAAGATAGAAGGCAGCTCAAGAGCATAGCGGCGGTAAGGTCATTAAATGGGTGGTGATATACCTATGACCGGAGCAACAGGTGCAACCTCTAATTTGAATACAAGTAGATATACAGGTTGCCTAGTTTGTAACTTCGAAAGCCAACTTATATGTCTCGCATACCAGAAAATACTACGAAAAACATATATTTTCAAACACGAAAATTGAATATAAAAATACATTATAAATACATCCACATGGCAATATTCTGGCATTCCCCCCTCTGGAGCAAGATGGTACTGTGGTATGCCTCCTGAACGCAACCTGATTTGACTAAAGCATAATCAATCGGATTGCAATATAACAAAATGGTGATCGTCGAAGTTCTTCATGGGTCACTGCTGCCTCTACTAATGACCCAAGATATTGAACCTGTGCCCGGTTGAGAATGCAAAACAACGTTGGCATTTCGTCAGTTTCAAGGTAGGCACTAGGCACAAAGTAAGAGGCACTAGCCAACGTTGGTATTTCAATTTTGAAACTCAAGGCAGACAAAGTAAGAGGCACTGAAAATATTATCTTCACAAATTGGATCAAAATTGCCTGATCCTATCGCCGAGCGGAGTGGGGCCTCAACCGGATGACGGTGTTGAGCTGGGTGACGTGGATGCTGACTGGATGCCTTCGCTTAGGTGACTCAGCAAAGTGAACGGGGGTCCTCCGACCGGGCTTCTCTGACCGGGTAGGTGAGGTTGATGTCGTATGGACCTCCGCCCGGATACGTGAGATCACCGCCGAGTGGATTTCCGACCGGATGGATGAAGTAGCAGTTGCAAGGTGGCTATCCGACCGGATGGAAGAAGATGCTGTTGCCTGGTGGATCTCCGACCGGATGACCTAAACCTGCTGGAGAAGATGACCGTTAGCAACCTAGCCGGGAAGCGTCCCGGCAAGGCCCTCCGACGGTCAAGTCAGTACTCCGGTGAACAGAAAAAGTAGTGGAGCACTGTAGACGAGTGGCTTCGCGCGTACCTGATAATGAGGATGGGAGGGGCTTATATAGCCGGGGAAATAGACCAAGTCTGACCTGTGTCAGGATTCTCTGACCTGGTCGGGGAATATTCCCAGATTCTGCCTGCCCGGTGTCAGGATTCTCTGACGGGGTCAGGGAATATTGTATGATTATGTCGATTTGTAGCCAACATTCCTTGTCGCATACTGCTTGTCTTATGTGAGGACAGACAGGTTTCTGTACGTCTCCGACCGGCGCCGCCTGGCACCAACGGCGCGACAGGGCGGCGTGCCAGGGAGTGCCAGTTCACACGAGTGGTGACAGCCTGTTACCTGCAGCTGGTGCAGGTGTATTTTGTCTTTATCCCCGGGTGGTTCCGGGAGAGAGTGGCCGAGTGGGCGCCGGGCGGGCACGCCCGGATGGACATCAGGCATGGGTGTAAAGGAGTGCCGGGCGGATGCACCCGGCTAAACGAGGCGTGTAAGCCCTAATGTGGCCGGGCGGAAGCACCCGGATAAAAGAGGCGTGTAAGCCCTAATGTGGCCGGGCGGATGCACCCGGCTAAACGAGGCGTGTAAGCCCTAATGTGACCGGGCGGAAGCACCCGGATAAACGAGGCGTGTAAGCCCTAATGTGGCCGGGCGGAAGCATCCGGATAAACAGGGTGTAAGTCCTAATGTGGCCGGGCGGAAGCACCCGGATAAACAAGGTGTATAAGTCCTAATGTGTCCGGGCGGAAGCACCCGGATAAACAAGGTGTGTAAGTCCTAATGTGGCCGGGCGGAAGCACCCGGATAAACAAGGTGTATAAGTCCTAATGTGGCCGGGCGGAAGCACCCGGATAAACAAGGTGTAATAACCTTAATATAGCTGGCCGGGATTAGCCGGCCGGATGAACCTCTACGTTTATTCTGACCAGCCGCTCTGAGTCCGACCGGCCGGCGGAGACCCGAGGACCGGCCCGGGTGTTTGCCAAGCTGGCTGCCCGTACAGTGATGTGGACCCTGGAGCTGGCCAGGCCGTTTGCCACGTTGGCTGTCCGTACGGTGCCAAAGATAGGGCAGGATCAATATCCTTCCCCTCGAGTCTAGTCGAAGGAGGCGATCAGTCCGATTGACTGGACTGCTAGTGTGTACAACCATTCTGCGGCCGAGCGATTTTTGCCCCTTTTAATATCCGGCTGGCTTAACCTGATGCTCAACAGCTGGTGCTGATAAGACCTGAGTGGGCAAACAGTTCCTTGCCGCTGACCGGAGCGTAAATAGCTACGCGTTCGTGTGCAACGCTGTGTATGTCTGTCATGTCTGGGCGGAAGAAGATTGTTAGTCGAGAGGTGCGTGGGCCGACACACACCCGACTCTTTTTTAACGAAGGTGTCCGGCCGGACGAAGCATGATAGAGGAGCGTGGGCCGCCACGCATCCCCGACTAACCATTGACATGGTGAAGATGTCTGAGCGGATGAAGATTTTGACCGGAGGAACGTGGGCTGCCACGTGTCCTCGTAAATTGTCCTGCTTAGGCAAAATAGTTATTCCTGATTGAAAGGAGCGTGGGCCGCCACGCGTCCGTACATTGTTAATGCGTCCGACCGGACGAGTGTTGTTAGTCGGTGAGAGAGTGGTTTGCCACG
This sequence comes from Boesenbergia rotunda, assembly GCA_024364735.1. NCBI lineage: Eukaryota > Viridiplantae > Streptophyta > Magnoliopsida > Zingiberales > Zingiberaceae > Boesenbergia > Boesenbergia rotunda. Next base: position 106,135 of record JAGFNQ010004051.1, read on the forward strand.
TGTCGTTGATTTAGAGGCTGTATGTTGAGTACGTTTGGTCGGGAGAGCGTTTGCCTTGAGTCGCAAGAAACATGGAGTGCCACGTGCCCCAAGACGATTTTCCCGTGATTGCCTGTGTCAGTCGATTAATGGAGACTTGACATTCTTAGTCGAATGATGCGATGCGACGTGCCCGATGCGACTGGCGCCTTAACGGCATCACATCCATTTTAATGATCCGGGCCACGTGGCGTACGCTGGTTGGTCGACCGGGATGCGATTTATCCCCATGATTACGAGCTTTTAATGACCATCAATGCGCGTAATTCTTTCCGCCACGCGGCAGCTTCTGGCTGGCCGACCGGACGGCGCGCCATGCCGCCGCTGCAGGCGACGTCAGCGACTGCGGCGCGTCTTTTCGAGGCTGATCGTGGGACGCCTCAACGGCTTGGATGAGGCGATTGCTGTACGCGTGGATCGCCATCGGACGGTCGCCTGCCCTTCAGCCCTCCTATAAATAGGCCTTTAGAATCGCCGAAACCCTCATTTGCTCTCGCTGCTCTCTCTCTAACTCAGTGCTTCTCGCTCCTCGCCGCCGTCTTTGTGTGTCGTCGCCGCTTTTGCGCTTCTCCGCCGGTTTCCTAATCCTTTTCGCCACCACCTACGGTCAGATTCTCCCCTTTTCTTCCCTTTTTGCTCCATGGCTTCCTCTACTTGGTACACTTCCGTCGAGTCTACCCTTACCGACGAGACCGTCTCCGATCTTCGTTTAGCCTACAATATTCCAGAAAATTACCGCATTGCGGTTCCAACTTCAGCCGACCGGCCCCATAATCCCCCGGCCGGCTACTTTGTGTTCTTCCGGGACCAACATATATCCGGCCTGCGCTACCCCCTGCATCCCTTTATTGTGGAATTCTGTAATTACTTCCATGTCCCGTCTTTCAACTCTCCCCCAACGCCGTTCGTATATTATGTAGCCTGATCGTTCTTTTTACTCTCTACCGAGTCCCCCTCCGACCAGAAGTTTTCTACTTCTTTTATTATCCAAAAAAGCAAGAGCCCGGGAACTTCTTTCTCCAAGCCCGGGCCAAGCTATCTATAGTGGAGAAGATTCCCACCTCGAACAAGGGGTGGAAAACTCACTTTTTCTTCATAAGCCCCCCGACCAGCCCGAGCTTCCCGATCGGATGGATAGAATACATGCCACCTCCCACACCCCTTAGGAAAAACTTTAAGACCGATCCTCTGTTTATGGTGGCTATTTCCCGACTCGGGGGTCTCCGCTTCGACGGCATGAAGCTAATCAACGACGCCGTCCTATACATATTTGGGCTGAGCCGAGTGCCTGCCGCTCTGCCTGACACATTTTGTAAGTCAATTTTCTTGTTGCCTTTTTTTTCCCTAACTCAATATTTTTCTCGCATTGCAGCCAAGATGATGTGGGAAGCGACTCTCGACGCGGCTCTCGGCATGGAGAATGAGGAACTGAACGCCCGGGCGGCTGATCAGCTACGCCAAAGAACCACCGGTCGACCAGCGGATCTACAGTTCCTGAGAGCGCGGTCCCAGTCTCTCCTGTGCGAACGGCCCCTGCAACAGCGACAGGTCCCATAGAGCGGGCCGGTCCCCCTGCAACGCCGACCGGTCTTGTAAGGCCGGTCGGTCCATCAAGATCCTCTGCGACGGCGACCGGTTCTGTAGGGCCGGCCGTTCCGTCCAAACCTCCTGCTCCTGCAGCCCCTTCCGGCCAGCGGAGGAAAAAATCGGTGGCTTCCAAGCGGAAGTCCAGTACTCATGCCCGCTTCTTGCAACCAGCAGAGATGGAGGCCGCTTCGTCCGATTCACCCGATCGGCAACCTCCCCAGAAGCAGCCCCGGACTACCGAGTCCGGCTCTTACCCTCTCCCGGCAGAGACGAGTGCCCGGCCGGCCGCGGGAGACCAACCGGCGGATGTCCCCGGCTCATCTCGAGCGGAAGGGAAACACCCTCAGCGGAGCGGATGGAGGATCCACCTCCCTTCAGCCAACCCGGATGTTCCCTCCGACCTTAAGCAACGGCTCACCCTTTACGGGGAACTGGCTGATAGCTGGGAGCAGGGCATTCAGGAAGGGGAATCCAGGGCCCCTATCCGAATGTCCGACCGTTTTCTACAAGAGGCCACACATGTAGGTCTTTATGCTTTGACGTTTTCACTTAATTTGCTCGCTCCTAACTTGTTTCCTTGTAGTTTTGGGCCACTTGCTCCACCGTCGCCCATACCCTGGTTATCAACGCCCGGGGACGCCGAGAGGCCGAGCGGCGGCTTGAAGAAATGGAGCTTCGCCAAGCCCACGCAGGCTTGCCGGCCGGAGATGAGGGCATCGCCCTCCTCCGCTCGGAGATATTAGATCTCAAGGGCCAACTCCGCAGCGCCGAAGAGCGCCTGTCGGTGGAGGTTGTCCGAGCGGAAGCGGCCGAACGGGCGAACGCCCGGTCGTTGACCCGGTACGAGGCCGTTGATAAAGAAAAGAAATCAGCTCTGGTTCGTCAGCGCCGGGCCCGCTCAGACCTCGACAAGAAGACTGTCGAAGCTGAGGCCCTGAAGGCTGAGCTGGACAAGCTGACTAAGTCGACTGAGGAGCTTCGCCTGGCCTTGAGCGAGAAAGAACAAGAACTAATGACCCGGGAGTCAGAAATCCACGCCAAAGAAACGGCCTTAGATTCCCGGGGAGATGAGCTCAATTTGGCCAAAGGCCTGCTGGAGTCCAAAGCTGTGGAGTTGGAGGAGAAGGACGCGGAGCTAGCGAACCTCCGGGCGGAATTGGAAAGTTTGAAGCTGTATCAGTCGGGAGAGCCTGCCCGGATGGACGCACACCGCCTGGCCTACATTAACTCTATGGAGTTTGGTCAGCAGCTGGGCAAAAGGACGGCCGATATGTTCAAGATGGGGCTTAATAGCGCCGTCTTGCAGCTTAAGGAGAGTGGCCACCTGCCCCCAGACCTTCCCTCCAACGCAATCAAGCTGGGCCGGGTCAAGGAACTCCTCCCAAAAGACTTTTTTCAGCCGTTTACCTAGTTTAATCCGCCGGTCGGAGCTCCTTTTTGTAATGCTTCAAGAAATGTTAATGAGAAGCTCGCTTTCCCTTTTTTAAGTTCTGTTTCCCTTTGTTTCAATGTCCTTTTAAGTAACGGCTAAGCAAAAGTTTGTCGATCGGTTAGTCTGCCTGAGGGGTGTGGATCGCCACACACCCGGTCAGGGAACTGAATCAAGATAGGAAAATGGCTAAGTGTAAGTTAGCCGGTCGGTTGGTCCAACTGAGGGGTGTAGGTCGCCACACGCCCGGTCGGGGAACCAAACCAAGTTAGAAAAATGGCTAAGTGTAAGTTAGCCGGCTGGTTGGTCCAACTGAGGGGTGTGGGTCGCCACACGCCCGGTCGGGGAACCAAACCAAGTTAGAAATTTGACTAAGTAGCCAGCCGGTCGGTTTGTCTCGGAGACGTATTATGGCCGACTAACGGGCAGGCCATACTAACCAATCTTACACGTGGGCCGCCACGCTTCCGACGGGGCGCCATCTCGGGCTTCTGGATGGGCCAATCTTCCGCGTGGGTCGCCACGCTTCCGACCGGGAGCCGGTCCAGGCCTCCGAGTGGGCTGATTTTTCAATCAGTCGCCGACTCAGGCTTCCGAAGGGGACCAATCTTCCGCGTGGGCCGCCACGCTTCCGACCGGACACCGCTTCAGGCTTCTGGATGGGCCAATCTTCCGCGTGGGCCGCCACGCTTCCGACCGGGAGCCGGTCCAGGCTTCCGAGTGGGCTGATTTTTCAATCAATCGCCGACTCAGGCTTCCGAAGGGGAACAATCTTCCGCGTGGGCCGCCACGCATCCGACCAGACACCGCTTCAGGCTTCTGGATGGGCCAATCTTCCGCGTGGGCCGCCACGCTTCCGACCGGGAGCCGGTCAGGCTTCCGAGTGGGCTGATTTTTTAATCAGTCGCCGACTCAGGCTTCCGAAGGGGATCAATCTTCCGCGTGGGCCGCCACGCATCCGACCGGACACCGCTTCAGGCTTCTGGATGGGCCAATCTTCTGCGTGGGCCGCCACGCTTCCGACCGGGAGCCGGTCCAGGCTTTCGAGTGGGCTGATTTTTCAATCAGTCGCCGACTCAGGCTTCCGAAGGGGATCAATCTTCCGCGTGGGCCGCCACGCATCCGACCGGACACCGCTTCAGGCTTCTGGATGGGCCAATCTTCCACGTGGGCCGCCACGCTTCCGACCGGGAGCCGGTCCAGGCTTCCGAGTGGGCTGATTTTTCAATCAGTCGCCGACTCAGGCTTCCGAAGGGGATCAATCTTCCGCGTGGGCCGCCACGCATCCGACCGGACACCGCTTCAGCTTCTGATGGGCCAATCTTCCGCGTGGGCCGCCACGCTTCCGACCGGGAGCCGGTCCAGGCTTCCGAGTGGGCTGATTTTTCAATCAGTCGCCGACTCAGGCTTCCGAAGGGGAACAATCTTCCGCGTGGGCCGCCACGCATCCGACCGGACACCGCTTCAGGCTTCTGGATGGGCCAATCTTCCGCGTGGGCCGCCACGCTTCCGACCGGGAGCCGGTCCAGGCTTCCAGTGGGCTTATTTTTCAATCAGTCGTCGACTCAGGCTTCCGAAGGGGAACAATCTTCCGCGTGGGCCGCCACGCATCCGACCGGACACCGCTTCAGGCTTCTGGATGGCCAATCTTCCGCGTGGGCGCCAGCTTCCGACCGGGAGCCGGTCCAGGCTTCCGAGTGGGCTGATTTTTCAATCAGTCGCCGACTCAGGCTTCGAAGGGGATCAATCTTCCGCGTGGGCCGCCACGCATCCGACCGGACACCGCTTCAGGCTTCTGGATGGGCCAATCTTCCGCGTGGCCGCCACGCTTCCGACCGGGAGCCGGTCCAGGCTTCCGAGTGGGCTGATTTTTCAATCAGTCGCCGACTCAGGCTTCCGAAAGGGATCAATCTTCCTCGTGGGCCGCCACGCATCCGACCGGACACCGCTTCAGGCTCCTGGATGGGCCAATCTTCCACGTGGGCCGCCACGCTTCTGACCGGGAACCGGTCCAGGCTTCCGAGTGGGCTGATTTTTCAATCAGTCGCCGACTCAGGCTTCCGAAGGGGAACAATCTTCCGCGTGGGCCGCCACGCATCCGACCGGACACCGCTTCAGGCTTCTGGTTGGGCCAATCTTCCGCGTGGGCCGCCACGCTTCCGACCGGGAGCCGGTCCAGGCTTCCGAGTGGGCTGATTTTTCAATCAGTCGCCGACTCAGGCTTCTGGAGGGTTTAACGCGTCAGCCTGCGTCCCGTCCAGGTATGACTTGCCTTGTATGGCCGACCGGCAATTCCGGTCGGGAGAGCCTTTCATTATAGCTAGAATGCTGCGTTTTACAGGATTACATCACTCTAGGGCTCTCTGTACATTTGCAAGTGTAGGGCACTCCACGGTCGGTCTAGCCTTTTTCCATGCTCGTCCTCCAAGTAATAGGCGCCCGAGTGTAATTTCTGAACCACCTTGAAGGGTCCGCCCCATTGTGGTTGTAGTTTGCTAACATCACCGACCGGCTTTATGCGTTTCCAAACTAGGTCTCCGACCTGAAATGAGCGCGGCAACACCTTCTGGTCATACCTTTGTTTCATGCGCTGCCGATAAGCGAACATCCGGGCAGCTGCTTTGTCCCGGATTTCTTCTATGAGGTCCAGCTCTAAGCGCCTTCTTTCCTCGTTTTTGTCATCATACATTATCCTCCGGTCGGACGTACATCCGATCTCGACCGGCACCACCGCCTCGCTGCCGTAGACGAGATGGAACGGCGTGTGTCCGGTCGTTTCTCTTGGGGTGGTTCTGTTTGCCCAGAGGACTCCGGGCAGTTGCTCTACCCAGTTGGTTCCTGCGTGGTCCAACTTCGTCTTGAGCCCTCTCAAAATTTCCCGGTTGGCCACTTCGGCTTGGCCGTTGCTCTGTGGATACGCCACAGACGTAAAGGCCTGCTGGATGCCGTATGCCGAGCACCACTCCCTGATCTTCCTTCCCTGAAACTGGCGACCGTTGTCAGACACCAACTTATGGGGAATCCCATATCTGCACAGAATATTTTACCACAAGAACTTAATCACGGCTTGTTCGGTGATCCGGGCCAGCGCCTCTGCTTCGACCCACTTAGAGAAATAATCCACCGCGACCAACAAGAACCTCTTCTGGTCGGGGGCGAGTGGAAAAGGACCGACGATATCCATGCCCCATTGGTCGAACGGGCAGGAGACTGCAGATGCCTTCATTTCTTCAGTCGGCCGATGCGGCAGACATTGATGCTTTTGGCAAGAAATGCATGTTGCTGCCAGCCGATCGGCATCCTTTTGTAAATTTGGCCAATAATACCCGGCCAACAGGGCCTTCCGGGCGGTGGCTCTTCCGCCCGAATGACTGCTGCAGACTCCCATATGGACTTCACGGAGCACATAGTCCGCATCTTCCTTGCCAAGACATTTGAGTAACGGCCGAGCGTGAGCTCGTTTATAGAGGGTGTCTCCGATCATGGTATATTGTATGACCCTCTTTCTGAGCAACCGCGCTTGTTCCCGGTCGGATGACACTTCTCCCCTGGTCAAGAATGCGATCAATGGCGTTCTCCAATCGGTCTCTAATTCAATCTCCGCTTGTTGCTCGATTTGCATGATGAATAAGGTATGGCTGGCCGGCCGGGGGACCACCCAAGATCCGACCGCGCTGGCTAATTTGGCTAGCTCATCCGCCTTTAAGTTGCTCTCCCGAGGGATCTTTTGTAAGAGTACCTCTCGGAAACCAGTCTTCAGCTGTTCATAGGCATCGATGTACTCTTGCAGCCAGCTACTATTGACTTCGAAATTGCCGGCCAGTTGCTGTATGGCAAGTTGCGAATCTGAGTATAGCCACACCCGGGTGGCGCCGACATGCCGGGCGGCTTGCAGCCCGGCGATAAGTGCTTCATATTCAGCCTCATTATTAGTTGCCCGGTGTTCTAGCCGCACGGACAAGTGTAGCCGCTCTTCTTCGGGGGAAACCATGAGAATGCCGATTCTGCTCCCCTGCCGAGCGGATGCCCCATCAACGTATACCTTCCAGGCGCCGTCTGCGTCATCTGGATGCCATTCCGTGAGAAAATCGGCTAAGGCTTGAGCCTTGATAGCCGGTCGGGGCTGATATTGTATGTCATATTCACTCAGCTCGGTTGTCCACTTGACTAACCGCCCGGAAGCTTCTGGGTTGGTGAGCACCCGACCCAAGTTACTGTTAGTCAAAACCGTTATTGGGTGAGATAGGAAGTAAGGCCTGAGTCGCCGAGCGGCTAAGAATAGTATGTAGCCCAATTTTTCGAGTGTCGTATACCGACACTCGGCTCCTTTAAATAAATGGGCAAAGAAGTACACCGGCCTTTGCTCAGTTTTTTCTTGCCGGGCTAACACCATGCTGCCCGAGTCGGCGGAAGCTGCTAGGTATACATATAAATTCTCATTCGGATCCGGCCGGGCGAGCGTCGGTAGTTCAGACAGATAAGCTTTCAGCTCTTCGAAGGCCTTATCACATTCTGCGTCCCACTGAAACTTGGTGGCCCGGCGTAGTGTCTTGAAGAATGGCAGACCCCGTTCAGCTGACCGGGAAATGAATCTTGACAAGGCGGTTATCCGCCCGGTCAGCCGTTGAGCTTCCTTGAGATTCCTTGGAGCCGGCATCTCCATGATGGCCTTTACTTTGCCCGGATTTGCTTCGATTCCCCGCTCAGTGACTATGTTGCCGAGGAACTTCCCGCTTCGAGCCCCGAAGAGACATTTGGCCGGGTTAAGCTTCAGGCCAAATCGCCGGAGAGTTTGGCAAGTTTCTTCAATGTCGGGGATCAGTTCCTCCGCCCGGGCGGTCTTGATCAGAATATCGTCGACGTACACTTCGACGTTACGCCCCATTTGCGCCCGGAACACCTTGTTCATCATCCTTTGGTAGGTGGCGCCCGCATTTTTGAGGCCGAACGGCATGACGGTGTAGCAGTAGGTGCCGTCAGCCGTGACAAAGCTAACCTTCTCCTGGTCGGCAGCAGCCAGTGGGACTTGGTGGTATCCCTGGTACGCATCCAGCATTGATATGAACTCGCTGCCGGCCGTCGAGTCTACCATTTGATCGATCCGGGGAAGTGGGTAGCAGTCTTTCGGGCATGCACGATTGAGGTCTCGGAAATCAATGCATACCCGCCACTTGTCGTTGGGTTTGGCCACTAACACCACATTGGCCAGCCAGGCCGGGAACTGGACCTCCCGGATGTGTCCTGCCTCCAGCAGCCTCTCACTTCCGCCCGGATGACTTGATTCTGTGCGGCGCTGTGGTCCCTTTTCCGTTGCTTTACTGGCCGCGCACCCGGGTAAACATGCAGCTGGTGTTCCGCGACTTCTGGTCGGACTCCCTTCAAATCTCTCGCCGACCAGGCGAATACATCTTGATTCCGGGCGAGGGAGTCGATCAGGGATTGCTTCAGCTCCTCGGGAAGTCCTGCAGCAATTTGTATTTTTGGAATCTTCCCGATCGGACAAAAGTTGTACCTCTTCCTTGTCTTCCCGCAATTCCGCCCAAGGGGATGCCTGCACCATGTTGCAGCTGCTATCTGCCCGCCTTGCCTTCTGGCCTCCCGAGCGGACATCATCAGCATAGCAGCGCCGGGCAACGATCTGGTTGCCTTTCACCTCTCCGACCTTGTCGCCGACTGGAAACTTCACTTTAAGGTAGTAGGTGGACACTACTGCCTTGAACTCGTTGAGGGCCGGTCGGCCGAGAATGGCATTGTAGGCGGCCGGCGCGTCCACGATCAGAAACGTGGTCCACCGGGTTCTCTTGAGTGGCTCTTCTCCCAGGGAGACGACCAGCCGTATCTGTCCGATCGGCTGCACTTCGTTCCCCGTGAACCCGAACAAGGGCGTGGCCACCAACTCCAGCTGCGACATTTCAATTTGCAATTGATCAAAAGCTCGCTTATATAAAATGTTTACCGAGCTGCCGGTGTCCACAATGGTGCGGTGGACTTCGTAGTTGGCAATGACAGCTGTGATGACCAGCGGGTCATCGTGTGGCACCTCCAATCCTTGTAAGTCCTGCGGCCCCCAGCTGATTTGGGGCCCTTGAGCTTGAGAGGTGCTGACTCCGACTTGGTGAATTTCCAGTCGGCGCACCTGCGTCTTTCTGGCTCTGTTGGAGTCGCCTCCGGTCGGCCCACCGGAGATCACATTGACGCCTCCTCGGACGGCGTTCTGGTGATTCGCTTGGTCCTCATCAAATTCCTCCACCTCTTCCTGGTCGGCCCGAGGAAACAATTGCCGGGCGGCGGGAGTGTCCCACCTTTGTCCTTGTTGGGCCGCTGGTCCGTAACCACGTCCGCGCCCTTGGGGTGTTTGTCGCCCTTGACCCCTGCCGAGTGGGGTCCGAGCTCTGCCGCCCGCTCGGCAGTCTTCAGTATCATGTCGTATTGCACTGGTGAAACGCGCAATACGGCGCCCATCTGTTGGGCCAATTCCTTGTGCTACTTGCACTTGTGGGGTCTCATCCCGCTCGTCAGCCGGTCGGGGACTGCGAATCGGTCCTCCTGGTGATCTGTTGTGTTGAGGAGCGGGCTGTGGGCTAACTATAACTTCCTTCCTCCGGGCGGCTTGCGCTTCCTCTACATTGATATACTTAACAGCCTTCCCGAGCAGGCTGTCGAAATCCTTCGGTGGCTTCCTGATCAGGGATCGGAAGAAGTCACCCTCTTGGAGCCTTGCGAGAA
>JAGFNQ010004051.1:117723-222685 GCA_024364735.1 Boesenbergia rotunda
CCGGCCAACAGAGCCTTCCGGGCGGTGGCTCGGCCACCCGAATGATTACTGCAGACCCCCATATGGACCTCACGGAGCACATAATCTGCGTCTTCACCGCCAAGGCATTTGAGTAATGGCCGGGCGTGAGCCCGTTTATAGAGGACATCTCCGACCATGGTATATTGCACGGCTCTCTTTCTGAGCAGCCGAGCCTCCTCCCGGTCGGACGGTACTTCTCCCCTTGTCAAGAATGCAATCAATGGAGTTCTCCAATCGGTCTCCAATTCGATCTCCGCTTGTTGCTCGATTTGCATGATGAATAATGCATGGCTGGCCGGCCGGGGGACCACCCAAGATCCGACTGCGCTAGCTAATTTGGCTAGCTCATCCGCCTTCAAGTTGCTCTCCCGAGGGATCTTTTGTAAGAGTACCTCTCGGAAACCGGCCTTCAGCTGTTCATAGGCATCGATGTACTCTTGTAACCGGCTACTATTGACATCGAAATTGCCAGCCAGTTGCTGTATGGCAAGCTGCGAATCAGAGTATAGCCACACCCGGGTGGCTCCGACATGCCGGGCGGCTTGCAGACCGGCGATAAGTGCCTCATATTCAGCTTCATTATTAGTCGCCCGGTGCTCTAGCCGCACGGACAAGTGTAGCCGTTCTTCTTCGAGAGAAACCATGAGAACGCCGATTCCGCTCCCTTGCCGAGCGGATGCCCCATCAACGTACACCTTCCATACGCCCTCGGCTTCATCGGCGTGCCATTCTGTGAGAAAATCGGCTAAGGCTTGAGCCTTGATAGCCGGTCGGGGTTGATATTGTATGTCATACTCACTCAGCTCGGTTGTCCATTTGACTAGCCGCCCTGAGGCTTCTGGGTTAGTGAGCACCCGACCCAAGTTACTGTTAGTCAATACAGTAATTGGGTGAGATAAGAAGTATGGTCTGAGTCGCCGGGCGGCTAAGAATAGTATGTAGCCCAATTTTTCGAGTGTCGTGTACCGACACTTGACTCCTTTAAATAAATGTGCAAAGAAATACACCGGCCGTTGCTCAGCTTTCTCTTGCCGGGCTAACACCATGCTGCCCGAGTCAGCGGAAGTTGCTAGGTATACATATAAATTCTCACCAGGCTCCGGCCGGGCGAGCGTCGGTAGTTTAGACAGATAAGCTTTCAGCTCTTCGAAGGCCTTGTCACACTCTGCGTCCCACTGAAACTTGGTGACCCGGCGTAGTGTCTTGAAGAACGGCAGACCCCGTTCGGCTGATCGGGAAATGAATCTGGACAGGGCGGTTATCCGCCCGGTCAGCCGTTGAGCTTCTCTGAGATTCCTTGGAGCCGGCATCTCCATGATGGCCTTTACTTTGCCCGGATTTGCTTCGATTCCCCGCTCGGTGACTATATAGCCGAGGAACTTCCCGCTTCGAGCCCCGAATAGACATTTGGCCGGATTAAGCTTCAGGCCAAACCGCCGTAGAGTTCGGCAAGTTTCTTCAATGTCGGGGATTAGTTCTTCCGCCCGGGCGGTCTTGATAAGAATATCGTCGACGTATACTTCGACGTTACGTCCCATTTGCGACCGGAATACCTTGTTCATCAACCTTTGGTAGGTGGCGCCCGCATTCTTGAGGTCGAACGGCATGACGGTGTAGCAGTAGGTGCCGTCAGCCGTGACAAAGCTAACCTTCTCCTGGTCGGCAGCAGCCAGTGGGACTTGGTGGTATCCCTGGTACGCATCCAGCATCGATATGAACTCGCTGCCTGCCGTCGAGTCTACCATTTGATCGATCCGTGGAAGTGGGTAGCAGTCTTTCGGGCATGCACGATTGAGGTCTCGGAAATCAATGCATACCCGCCACTTGTTGTTGGGTTTGGCCACCAGCACCACATTGGCCAACCAGGCCGGGAACTGGACCTCCCGGATGTGTCCTGCCTCCAATAGTCTTTCTACTTCTGCCCGGATGACTTGATTCTGGGCGGCGCTGCGGTCCCTTTTCCGCTGCTTTACTGGCCGCGCACGCGGGTACACGTGCAATTGGTGTTCCGCTACTTCCGGTCGGACTCCCTTCATGTCTTCCGCCGACCAGGCGAATACGTCTTGATTCCGGGCGAGGGAGTCGACTAGGGATTGCTTCAGCTCCTCGGGAAGTCCTGCAGCAATTTGTATTTTGGTATCTTCCCGACCGGGCAAAAGTTGTACCTCTTCTTTGTCCTCCCGCAGTTCTGCCCAAGGGGAGGCTTGCACCATGTTGCAGCTGCTATCTGCCCGCCTTGCCTTCTGGCCTCCCGAGCGGACATCATCAGCATAGCAGCGCCGGGCCACGATCTGGTTGCCCCTCACCTCGCCGACCCTGTCGCCGACCGGAAACTTCACCTTGAGGTAGTAGGTGGAGACTACCGCTTTAAATTCGTTGAGAGCCGGTCTGCCGAGAATGGCGTTGTAGGCAGCTGGCGCATCCACAATCAGAAACGTGGTCCACCGGGTTCTCTTGAGTGGCTCCTCTCCAAGTGAGACGGCCAGCTGTATCTGTCCGATCGGCTGTACTTCGTTCCTCGTAAATCCGAACAGGAGCGTAGCCACCAACTCCAGCTGTGACATTTCAATTTGCAATTGTTCGAAAGCTCGTTTATATAAGATGTTTACCGAGCTGCCGGTGTCCACAATGGTGCGGTGGACTTCGTAGTTGGCGATGACAGCCGTGATGACCAGCGGGTCGTCGTGCGGCACCTCCAATCCTTGTAGGTCCTGCGGCCCCCAGCTGATTTGGGGCCCTTGAGCTTGTGAGGTGCTAACTCCGACTTGGTGAATTTCCAGTCGGCGCACCTGTGTCTTTCTGGTTCGGTTGGTGTCGCCTCCGGTCGGCCCGCCGGAAATCACATTGACGCCTCCTCGGACGGCGTTCTGGTGATTCGCTTGATCTTCGTCAAATTCCTCCGCCTCTTCCTGCTCGGGCTGAGGAAACAATTGCCGGGCGGCGGGGGTATCCCGCCTTTGTCCTTGTTGGGCTGTGGCTCCCTGACCACGCCCGCGCCCTTGCGGTGTTTGTCGTCCTTGACCCCTGCCGAGTGGGGTCCGAGCTCTGCAGCCCGCTCGGCAGTCTTCCGTGTTGTGCGTGTTGTACTGGTGAAACGCACAATACGGTGCCCATCTGTCGGGCCAATTCCTCTGCACCACCTGCACTTGTTGGGGTCTCATTCCCGGCTGATCGGCCGGTCGGGGACCGCGAATCGGTCCTCCTGGTGATCTGTTGTGTTGAGGTGCGGGCTGTGGACTAACTATAACTTCCTTCCTCCGGGCGGCTTGCACTTCCTCTACATTGATATATTTAACAGCCTTCCCGAGCAGGCTGTCGAAATCCTTCGGTGGCTTCCTGATCAGGGATCGGAAGAAGTCACCCTCTTGGAGCCCTTGCGAGAAGGCGGTGACCAATACTTCTGGCGTGGTATTGGGCACCTCTATAGCTACTCCATTGAACCTCTTGATGTAGGCCCGGAGTGATTCTTTCGGACCTTGCTTCAGAGCGAACAAATTGAGGCTGGTCTTATGATGCCTCCGACTGCTTGCAAAATGTTGCAGAAACAGCCGCTTCACTTCTGCGAAACTCCCGACTGATCCGCCCGGGAGTCCATCGAACCATCGTTGAGCATGCCCGGAGAGGGTTGTCAGGAAAGCGCGGCATTTGACGCCTTCCGGGTATTGGTGCAACAGGGCGGCACTCTCAAATTTCATGACGTGTTCCTCGGGGTCACTGGCCCCCGAGTACTCAGGCATGGTGAAGAATCGTAGATGCTTGGGAACGGGATCCCCAAGAATTTGTAAGAGAAAGGGTTGTGAGTCGGATAGGCCGCGGCGGGGTCGGCTAAACCTTTCCCATTATCAGGACGTGCCTAATGCGCCAGGCTGGACGCTGAAGCTTCGGTCGGGACCGAGTGGACCTCGTTCCGAAAAAGTGCTCGGGGAAAATTAGGAATGAAGGGGTCGGGCTTAGCAGCCATACCTTCTGAGTTTCCCCGTATGGAGGGCCCAGGGGGCCGGGCCCCTTGGCTACCGGTCGGCGGATGCGATTGTTGTGCCTTCTGTGTCCGGACAGCCATCAGCATTTCGTATTCTTCTGGCGAAAGAGTAACCGTCAGTGGATTGGGGTTTTCCATTCTTCGCTCTCGATCAGGCAGAAAGCCCTCCTTCTAGCGCCAAATTTGATCCTGTCGCCGAGCGGAGTGGGGCCGCAATCGGATGACGGTGTAGAGATGAATGACGTGGATGCTGACTGGATGCCTTCGCTTAGAATGACTCAGCGAGTGGGGGGCGCCCTCCGACCGAACGTAAGTGGATGTCGCCTGATACACCTTCGACCGGATGGAAGTAGACCTGTTGAGGAAGATGACCGTTAGCAACCTAGCCGGGAAATGTCCCGGCAAGGCACTCCGACGGTCAAGTCAATACTCCGATGAACAAGAAAAATAATGGAGCACTGTAGACGAGGGGCTTCGCGCGTACCTGATAATGAGGAGGGGAGGGGCTTATATAGCCGAGGAAAAGGACCAAGTCTGACCTGTGTCAGGATTCTCTGAACTGGTCGGGGAATCTTGTACGATTATGTCGACTGCTAGCCAACATTCCTTGTCGTATGCTATTTGTCTTATGTGGACAAAGAACGGTTTTCGTACACCCCCGACCGGCACCGCCTGGCACCAACGGCGCGACAGGGCGGAGTGCCAGAGAGTGTCAGTTCACACGAGTGGTGACAGCCTGTTATCTGCAGGTGGTGCAGATATAATGTCGTTATCCCTGGGTGGTTCCGGGAGAGAGTGCTCGAGTGGGCGCCGGGCGTGCAAGCCTGGGGGACTATGTATATGAAGGGTTGCCGGGCGGATGCGCCCGGACGATTAGGCGTGTGACCCTTATGTGGCCGGGCGGCAGTACCCGGGAAAGAGGACGTAGAAACTGGGCGGAAGTACCCTGATAAACGAGGTACAATAACCTTATTATGGCCGGCCGGGATTGACCGGCCGGTTGAACCGCTACATTTATTCCGACCGGCCGGCAGAGACCCTGGGACCGGCTAGGGTGTTTGTCAAGTTGGCTACCCGTACAATGACGTGGACCTTGAAGCTGGCCAGGCCGTTTGCCACGTTGGCTGTCCGTACGGTGTCAAAGATAGGGCAGGATCAGATACTTTTGGAGGCAAAGAGACCCCTAAAAAATTCCTATTCCTACTAGTTACGCACAAAAAATAAATAAATAAATAAATATACACAAGAAGAAAGTAATACAAGTAAAACAATTAATTTACAAATGAAATCTTCACTTTGTTTGCTTTAGATTACTTTAGGTTGCTCACCAAAGGCTCTAAAATGCAACAAAACTCGTCCAAGAACTCTTAAGAATAGGCGGCTAAGAATCTTCTAAGAAATCAACTTTTATAGACTTCTGCTCGAGTCTAAAATTCATTGATCCTTCGTTTGCTCGATAACCTTCAATTTACTGCTCCATTGTAGCGAGTCTGAATTTGAACATTTGTTGTAGCTTTATCTGCTAAACATCCTTTTAGAGATTTCTATTTTGTCATCAGTTGACTAGTATTACCATCCCAGTTGATTGGTCTTCAGTTCAGTAGATTGGTCAATCGACAGAATCGAACAGAAACATTCTATACATTTGAATTTCAAACTTAGTTGACTCCTTCAATCAACTGAAAAATCTAGTCAACTGCTCAATATCATAAACTTATCCAAAATATAACCAGAACATTGGACAGCTCGGTGTACAAAAGCATGAACCCAATCGCCATCAGCAAGTTTACCCAAGTCTTCAAGAAAGGCATTATCTCAGTTCTGCTCCCTTTGGCCATAACTACAAGCACATCCTTGGTATCTCTGAGAATGGTATAATCGAAAAGAATACAGAAGAAGAACATGACCCCAGTGGAATTATCGTCTTGAGCATAGTTTGCAGAATCGCGATCCTGGATTGTAGGATCGTACGATCCTACGATCCTACGGCAGAAAACGATCCAGAATCGCACAGAATCGTTTTTTGTAGCAGGATCGCAGCAGGATCGGTAGGATCGGACAGAATCGGACAGGATCGTATAGGATCGGACAGGATCGGAACAAAATCGGAACAGGATCGATGAAAGCTTTAAGAGGTCATAACTTTTGACTCGGATTGAAGCACGTGACCTATAATATATCAAATTGAAACTCGTTCAAAGATCTACAAGTTAGTTTTAAGATTGAATCCCAAAAAATATTGTTTAAAGCCTTTTCAGAGGCCCAGAAGATTATTAATCTTTTTTATTATTTTTTTTATCTTTTACATCGTTAGTGTTAGTGTTTTAAGATTATTTAAATATCTATTTAATTATTTTTTAGTTAGTTTTTGATTAATAATATTATGTTATATCTTTTTTCTAAAATGATGAGTCTTTAGATGTCTATTATCTAATAGGTTGACAATTAAATTGGATCATCTTGTAATAAATAGAATATTCTTGAAGTTAAACGTGATTATTTTCATTATAGTGTTAATAAACATTGTATATTTTTTCATTTTAAGGGTTTTTGATAGGATCGTACGATTTTAGGATCCGATTCTGACCGATCCGATCCTGACCCCAAATCGATCCTGTGTAGGATCGCGATTCTACGAACCTTGGTCTTGAGTGTCGCAATCTCCACCCCCAATAACTTGGACTTCTCCACCTCGCCCTCCACAAATCCGGCCCCTCCCGCAAGAACCGCCGCGGAGGCGGTAAAAATTGGAGCTTTCCTCTGTTTCCCATAAAGGCCAGTGGAGAGGAGCAACCTTTTGGACTCACCAGTGACAGACTCATAAGCGATGGAGTAATCTCCTTCGAAATGAATCCATGGATGGGGTGGTTCGTAACCTTGCCGGAAAGGACCGGGGATGGGAACCGAGTGCCTGCGAAGGGGAAACGGAAAGGATGGCCTATACTGAGATCAACAAGCAGTCGATCTATCTCAGAAGTTATGGAACAATCAGAGAGAGAGAGGACGGCAGCAGGATGCGTGAAAAAAAGGCAAAGGAATGGCCGGGAGATTAGGGTTTAGGTAAGATTTAATTATTTTTTGATTCGGACGGTGAAAAGGGTAATATTAAAATTTATTCACGTGGTTTACTAAAAGAGCGTGGGCGGGTTAAATCGCAGTAGAGAGGTTATCTCAGTACAGGGCATTCTTTCCCTCCCTCCCTCCCTCCCACGCTCCAAGCTAGCAATTTCTACTCTCTCCATCGCCGTTTTCCCTTAGCTAGTGTTCAGTTTCCCTCCCAGATCCTTTCCGCCAGGGTTACGAACCATCCCATCCATTGTTTTATTTTATAAAGAAAACTTCTACTAAGATTAGGGTTTATCAAATTCTCTTAATAAATATTTTATCTTAAATTTTATATTTTATATTTAAAAACTCTATATATCAACTACCTTATCCATTTTCTAAATTTAGATTAAATAAACAGTACTTCTCTAAATTTAGAAAATAAATTTAATTTCCTAAATATTTAAAATTTCCTTTTTAATTCTACTTTTTACTCACTCGTTTGTCCTTTTTCTCATCTCTATTCAACCCTCGTTTTTCAAAATCTCTCGCACTTTTTTCTCTCATATTTACAAATCGATAACCATATGTGAAAGAGCGTTCTGAGTTTTTGTTCTCTCTCTAGTTTTTATGATATTTATCTACGGATTTCATATTTTGAGTTTAAAATTGATGAATTGTTGATTGGGAAAATTATATTTATATGAGATCCATGATATGGATAAATATTGATGATTAATATGGTTTTATATAAAAAAAATATGGCCATTAGGGAATATAATCATTGGACTACTTTGCGCAAAACCATTAACATAAATAATAATAAAAAATATAGAAGAGATTGAAATAATAATATAAATAAATAAAATATGATAAATTATAGGGAAACTGCTGTATTGAATGGTGAGAAATGGTTATCCAAATTTAAATATAGTTTTTTTATTTTAAATTTTATATTTTAGATATAGAATTTGATAGGAATATTCTAAGGAAAAGTTCATAACAATAAGCTTAAATGGGAATGACATCCAGTGAATTAGGATATTTTTATTTGGTTTGGACGTACGCAGAAAATAGGGAAACAGAAAAGTGTTTTTAGAATTTTAAAATTTCGATACTTGAAACATGTAATATTAAAATGTATTCATATAGTTCAGTAAATATAATTCTCAGTATCTAGGACCCCTCAATAATTAATTAGATATTTATTGATCGAATTTTAATTATAATGTATTGTAAAATGGGATATTGATTAATGAAAATACGAGTCGACTGGTTCAAGTCGACTGATGTTTTTTACTAGTCGATTGATTAGGATTTTTTCGCACTTAATAGAGTAGAAAGGAGAATGGTACATTAATTGTCGATTAATAATAGAGTTAATTGGCGAAAACTCTCCAAAATGAAATTAACCCTTTTATGCAGTATCCACTCCATAAAACCTTTGCATGCATTCCGTGATTGATAAAATAGTTTTATGTATTATTTTTTTATTAGTATGAAAAGTAAAAATTTAGTATATATTGTAAAAATTTGAGTATAAATTATTTGAGATTAAGAACTAATTTAAAAATTTGAGTGGAAAGTTTCGATGACCCCTCCATGATGATTTTGATGCGGTGGTCCCTCCATCATGATTTTAATGTAACCTCATATACTCAAATTTCTTCAAATAATATTAATCTACAGCAATTAATACTTAAATTTGTATACTGAAAATTTTATTATATACTGAAACAATGTATACTCGATTTTTTTAAAATAAAATTTAAATTTCTTAAATTAGTACTTAATCTCAAATAATTTATGTTTAAACCCTTATAATATATACTGAATTTTTACTATTTTATACTAATATAAAAAAATATATATAAAATCATTTTATCAATCTCATCAAGGAGTGCATGCAAATATTTTGTGAGGTTGTAAATATTTTGTGAGGTGGGGATTATATGCAAAACTAAAATTCATATTGGTAAATTTTCACCAATTTTCCCATAATAATATACCAGTATAATGCATCAGATAATTATATATGAATGTCACGAGACAAGGGAACACTGTGAGCACTGAGCAAGCTTCATGCATGGTGCCAATACAAAAAGACAAGACAGATGGGTCATGATTATCATGGAATCTTTCTACTTAATTACCTGAATATATAACTGGTACAGGGAGATGAACTTGCTGCCCAATTCAATCCTCGATCTGAAAACCTTCGGGTTATGGTGTAGTAGTAGGATGATTAATTATTATTTCAAGTATTTGTGGTTGAATCCTCAGCTACGACGTATTTACAGGAATTTTTCATTCAAATGGAGTCTGAACTCTAGGACGTTGGGCTTCTAGACCGCCCACTATGTGCGCTTCCTGATTTACTCTGACGGTCGGTGAAAAACTTTCGCGTTAATCTTTTTTTAGAATAAGTGTTGAAAAAGTGAATGAAAAATTAGATGAAATTGGATCCAATAATAGAGTTAATTGGCGATTAAATACTAATTTATTTAACAAATGATCAGTGCAGTGAAGAATAATACCAAAAAAATAAGAAACAGGAACAATACTATAAGTTGTTTATCGTGATTCATGATTTTTCCATGAACTATTATGTCTAGGGACTTCGATCTGTTGACGAATCACCCTTAGAATTTCTCTATGTTTTCTTCTTCATGGATACTTTTGGAGGCAAAGAGACCCCTTAAAAATTCCTATTCGTACAAGTTACGCAAAAAAAATAAATAAATAAATAAATAAGTATAAACAAGAAGAAAGCAATACAAGTAAAACAATTTTACAAATGAAATCTTCACTTTGTTTGCTTTAGATTACTTTAGGTTGCTCACCAAAGGCTCTAAAATGCAACAAAACTCGCCCAAGAACTCTTAAGAATAGGCGGCTAAGAATCTTCTAAGAAATCAACTTTTATAGACTTCTGCTCGAGTCTAAAATTCGTTGATCCTTCGATTGCTCGATAACCTTCAATTTACTGCTCCATTGTAGCGAGTCTGAATTTGAACATTTGTTGTAGCTTTATCTGCTTACATCCTTTTAGAGATTTCTATTTTGTCAACAGTTGACTAGTATTACCATCCCAGTTGATTGGTCTTCAGTTCAGTAGATTGGTCAATCGACAGAATCAAACAGAAACATTCTATACATTTGAATTTCAAACTTAGCTGACTCCTTCAATCAACTGAAAAATCTAGTCAACTGCTCAATATCTTAAACTTATCCAAAACATAACCAGAACATTCGACAGCTCGGTGTACAAAAGCATGAACCCAATCGCCATCAGCAAGTTTACCCAAGTCTTCAAGAAAGGTATTATCTCGGTTCTGCTCCCTTTGGCCGTAACTACAAGCACGTCCTTGGTATCTCTGAGAATGGTATAATCGAAAAGAATACAGAAGAAGAACATGACCCAGCGGAATTATCGTCTTGAGTGTCGCAATCTCCACCCCCAATAATTTGACTTCTCCACCTCGCCCTCCACAAATCCGGCCCCTCCCGCAAGAACCGCCGCGGAGGCGGTAAAAGTCAGAGCTTTCCTCTGTTTCCATAAAGGCCAGTGGAGAGGAGCAACCTTTTTTTTGGACTCACCAGTGACAGTCGTAAGCGATGGAGTAATCTCAATTATAATTATGGATTAAAATTTTTCTTTAATTGGAATATATAAACAAGGGTTGTTAGCATAAATATTTTCTTATTTATCTTGAGAGTATGAGATATTTATGAAGAGCCGAATTAATTATCTCAAATTCAATATTATATTATTTAATATTTAAAAATAAATACTGTTCTAGAAGTGTATGTGCAGTAGAAAAATAACAAAAAATAAAAGAATTTGGATGTTAAAATTCATAGTAAAAAATATATTTTTTAAAAAACATATCTAAGTAATTTATTTTTCTATTAAATTAATTTTTAACTATAAAATTTTGAAAAAAAACAAAAATAAATAATTTTAAGATATTCTATCTAACTTTAATTTTAAATGTAAAAAATTATATTTGTTTTAAAACAGAATCATTTTCCAAGTTTATTAATACATGCTTGTGCAAGACACAAATGGATAACTAATTTATCATAGTCCATTGAACTCAACTTGAGCAACTCATAAGACTAAACAAATCAGCATAGTTGAGCAAATCAAGTCCCCTTGATCAACCTTTTGGCCGAATTATGACTAAAGAAATAAAAATTTGAACAACACACTACCAATAATTATCATTAACATGACACAAGTTTCCAATGATTTGATTATCATTTGCAGATTATTTACAAACAAGGCAATCATTCAAAATCGAAATATATATATATATATATATATATATATATATATATATATATATATATATATATATATATATATATATATATATATATATTAACAAGGAGAGCACAGTAATAAAAAACAAAGAAAGAAAAATTATTATTAGGTAGAAGGAATGAGGAAATCATTCTTGAGCTATACCAGGGATTTCCGAAGGGATTGTTCGATCAGTTAATTGTTGGTGATGGAGATTGTAGACAGGGAAAGTCCCTCATCACCAAATGGATTCACTACAGCCCCAACATTACCGTTCGGTGGAGCCATTGGCTGAACGAATGGATTCAATTGCATGAACACAGCGAACATTCGCTGCCGTTGTAGAGAGCCATGGAAGCCATTTGGACTGCGGGAGGTGTAGCAATTTCGCTAGACATTGAGGCGATCCGTTCACCCCCGTGCCCCCGTCAATTCATCATAGAGTTAACACGGAAGTGTTAAAATTTTAGGGTCATAATTATAAATTATAAATGTTGTATGTCATCAATTAAATAAGTCAAAAATATTGTGATCTAAATTTTGGAATTATGTAATTTGACTTAAGGGCTTAATTGTTATGAATAAAACATTGTGGATATCATGTGCTAATTCTAATTTGTTGAGGGGCCAAATTAGAAAAAGGCAACCTTTGGATTCTATAAATAGGAGGTTATGGTCCCAGTTTGCAGATGATGCTTTTGTTTTGTTTCCCATCAACAAAACTCTTCGGAAACCTAAGGAAGTCTGCAGATTGAAGATCATCTCCGAGGATCGATTGCAAGCAATGGATTCCGGTACGCTTCCGCGACTTTGGTTAATTATCAAGTTTATTATTTCTTAAGAGTTGAATAGAGATTAAGATTGTTCATGAAGATCCCTCGACTTAAGATTTATTCTCTACAATTGGTATCAGAGCAATCTATTTCCAATTCTTAAGAGATAATTATAATTTTTGTTCTATTTCGGTTCTCCATACTACTGTTGTATTTTTCCTGTCGCACGCTTCGATTTGGAGACGATGAACAGAGGCACCGTCGGTTGGGTGCTTTGGTCGTCTGAAGCGGCGGAAGTTACGTATCATGTTGTAACTTCAATTCAGTTTAAAAATAAATAAATTACGTGGGTGGGAGAAGAACCGAAGAGACAGCGGCTTTCGTCCGTTAATAGCCTCGTATGAAAGTTGCGTGAGGCAATTTTTTAAGAGATTAACTGCGCATGCAATTAATTGGAGAAGAAACGCATGCTTTGGGCAATTAAAAACCTTGCATGCGATTGGAAGCAATTTAATTGCTTGAGAATTAAAACCTTGCATGCGATTTTAATTGGGCAATTAAAATCCTTACATGCCATTCTAATTGGGCAATGAAAATGTTCTTCATTCATTGAATGACTGTTCTGTTTCGGTTTTCACGTTTTAGAACTGCACACCACGTTTCGGATTCCTTTAATTAAGCATTTATTATATATATATATATCCCTTTCAGTAATAATCCATTATATTTAATTATTTAGATAAAATTAATTTAATTTAATTATTTTATCTAATGTGGATATAAATATTAAATGGATTATATGAGCACATTAATATCTATTATTTTAAATTAAGTTAAATTTAAATTATATGTCACCAAAGTGATCTCTATTATTTGAATTTAATTTTCTTTGAAATATTGAGATATTATTCAGGTATTAATTAAGGTGTAAATGTATATATTTATGTGAGTATTAATTGGCCCAAAGGAAGATTTATACTTAACAAAATTATACATTTACCTGTGATAATAAACACGTAATAATTATAAGGTTACAATTGTTATTTGTCATGAATTTAATAAATCGATCCAAAGATAGATTTATTATTTGTCATGCATTATTGTTAGTGTTTGATTATTACAACAAGAGTACCACTTGCAAATAATATTACTGTCTAAAGACTTGATATTGTTGTTGCACTAGGTATCTTTAGATGGGATTTACCATTTATTTTAATATATTCACATTGAGCATGTTATTTATGTTATTATTCTTGTGTTCTCTTTTCAGCAAGTGTTGCTACTATTTCTGCTAACTTAAATTCAGTTCCAATCCTCAATGGTACAAATTTTAAGGATTGGAAGGAAAACATTCTTATTGTTCTTGGCTGCATGGATCTAGATCTTGCGCTCAGGACAGAGCAACCTACTACTCCTACGGATTCTACTTCTTCTGAACAGAAGACTAAATATGAGAAGTGGGAACGCTCTAATCGCATGAGTCTTATGATCATCAAGCGCGGCATACCAGAGGCTTTTAGGGGTGCGGTGTCTAATAGTATCACTAACGCTAAGGAATATCTTGATGAGATTGAGAAGCGCTTTGCCAAAAGCGATAAGGCGGAAACAAGCACACTTCTGAAAAGCTTGATTTCCATGAAGTATCAAGGCAAGGGAAATATTCGGGAATATATCATGGAATTTTTCCAACTTACATCAAAGTTGAAGGCACTTAAACTTGAATTGTCGGATGACATGCTTGTGCATTTAGTGCTTATTTCTCTTCCAACCCAGTTCAGTCAGTTTCAAATCAATTATAACTGTCAAAAGGAGAAATGGACTCTTAACGAGCTCATTTCATATTGTGTTCAAGAGGAAGAGAGATTGAAGCAAAATAAGGTTGAAAGTGCCTACTTAGCAAGCACCCCTAAAGATAAGGGCAAGAAAAGAAAGAATGAGGCTACTAAAGATCCTTATGTGAAGAAACAAAAGCAAGACAATGATAAGAAAGGTTGTTTCTTCTGTAACAAGCCTGATCATGTTAAGAAGGAATGTCCTAAGTATCATGCCCGGCGTGTGAAAAAGAGTACATTTTTAAATTTGATTTGTTCAAAAGTAAATTTAGCTTCAGTACCTAGAAACACTTGGTGGTTAGACTCCGGTGCTACTACTGTCATCAGTGTTTCAATGCAGGGTTGCCTGAGCTACCGAAAGCCAAGTGATGCTGAAAGATGCATCTATGTGGGTGATGGCAAGTCGGTCGAAGTGGAAGTCACAGGGCATTTTAGATTGTTGTTAAGCACTGGTTATTATTTAGACTTAATAGATACTTTTGTTGTACCGTCTTTTAGACGGAATTTGGTTTCTGTTTCTCATTTGGACAAATTGGGTTATAGTTGTTCATTTTGAAACAATTAGTTCAATTTATCTATTGATTCTACTATTGTTGGAACCGGTTCACTTATCATTTATGACAATCTCTATATGCTTGATATAAATACTTCTTATATTGAAACCCTAAATGTGGAATCACGTGGTACTAAGCGTAAATTTAATATTGAAAACTCAGGTGCATTATGGCATAAACGTTTAAGGCACATCTCTAGAAATAGAGTTGAACGACTTGTATCAGATGGAATTTTACATTCCATTGATTTTACGGACCTAGACATTTTTGTTGAATGCATTAAGGGCAAATAGACCAAAAGAAAGAAAGAAGGTGCATATCGAGCTACAGAAGTATTGGAATTGATACATACGGATGTTTGTGGACCATTTCCAACACCTTCTTGGAATGGTCAACAATATTTTGTATCATTCATTGATGATTATTCTAGATATGCATACATATTTCTTATTCATGAAAATGCTCAAACACTGGATGTTTTCAAATCATTTAAGGTTGAAGTCGAAAACCAACTCGACAAAAGAATTAAGAAAGTCAAATCTGATCGTGGTGGTGAATACTACGGTAGATATGACGGTTCAGGTGAGCAACGTCCAGGACCTTTTGCTAAATACCTAGAGGAGTGTGGAATCGTCCCACAGTACACTATGCCAGGCTCGCCAAGCATGAATGGTATAGCTGAACGACGAAATCGGACTCTTAAGGATATGGTAAGGAGTATGGTTAGCCATTCAACTTTACCAACATCACTCTGGGGAGAAGCGTTAAAGACAGCAGCTTACATTCTAAATAGAGTACCCACTAAAGTAGCTACTAAAACACCTTTTGAGCTTTGGACAAAGCGAAAGCCAAGTTTAAAACATTTTCATATTTGGGGGTGTCCAGCTGGGGCTAGTCCATACATGCCACATGAAAAGAAATTAGATTCTAGAACAGTAAGTAGCTACTTTATTGGATATTCTGAGCGATCAAGGGGCTATAAGTTTTATAATCCCAAAATACAGACTATCTTTGAGACGGGAACTGCAACGTTCTTTGAGGATATTGAGTTTGGGGGGAAGAATAAGGTATCTGGCATTGTCTTTGAGGAGGAATGTATTCCTACCACTCTTCAAGAGGAAATGGTTTATATTCCTATGATTGCTTCTGATAATGATCAGGATATTATTCCTGTTAGTGATCAAGACGCAATACAAGAACAAGTGCCTTTACGTAGATCCACTAGAGAAAGGAGGAGTGCTATTTCAGATAATTACATAGTACTACTTCAAGAACATGAGGAAAATGATGGCATGGCGGAGGATGATCCAATCAACTTTCGTCAAGCCATGCAAGATTCAAATTCTCAAAAATGGATTGAGGCAATAAATGAAGAGTATAAATCAATGCAAGACAATAATGTTTGGGAACTTATCCTATTACCAGAAGGTGTGAAACCCATTGGTTGTAAATGGATTTTCAAAACTAAACGGGATTCAAACGGTAATGTGGAAAGATATAAAGCACGTCTTGTAGCTAAAGGTTATACTAAAAAATATGGAATTGACTATAAAGAGACTTTTTCTCCGGTTTCAACGAAAGACTCTTTTAGGACAATCATGGTACTTGTTGCACACTTTGATATGGAACTCCATCAGATGGATGTCAAGACTGTTTTTCTCAATGGAGACATTGAGGAAACAATCTATATGGTGCAACCAGAATACTTTATATCGGGAGATCCAAAGGGTATGGTTTGCAAACTTAAGAAGTCCATCTATGGGTTAAAGCAAGTGTCTCGTCAATGGTACCATAAATTTCATCAAATAATCATCTCATTTGGATTTGAGGTGAATGTGGTAGATGATTGTGTGTATCATAAGCTCAGTGGGAGCAAACATATTTTCCTGATTTTATATGTTGATGACATTTTGCTTGCCTCAAACGATATAGGTATGTTAAACGATACCAAGAAATTTCTATCTAGATATTTTGAAATGAAAGATCTTGGTAATGCATCTTTTGTATTAGGAATCCAAATACACTGAGTTCGTTCTCAAGGTGTTCTTGGATTATCACAAAAGAACTATATTGATAAAGTACTTAAAAGATTTGGCATGCAAGATTGCAAACCAGGAAACACCCCAGTCGCTAAAGGAGATAAGTTTAGTCTTAAACAGTGCCCTAAAGGAAGCCTCGAGACTCAAGAAATGCAAAAGATTCCCTTTGCTTCAGCAGTAGGAAGTCTTATGTATGCTCAAGTTTGTACGTGTCCGGATATTGCGTACATTGTTGGAGTGTTGGGCAGATATTTAAGCAACCCAGGAATGGATCATTGGAAAGCAGCAAAGAGGGTAATGAGATATTTAAAGAGAACTAGTGATTACATGCTCACATATAAGAGATCAGATACTCTTGAGATCGTGGGATATTCTGACTCTGATTTTGCTGGATGCCAAGATAGCATGAGATCCACTTCAGGCTATGTTTTTCTGTTGGCTGGCGGAGCAATCTCTTGGAGAAGTGCCAAACAGGCATTGACAGCTTCTTCCACCATGGCAGCAGAGTTTATAGCATGTTAATTATGAGGCATCTAATCATGGAATATGGCTGAAAAATTTTGTCTCTGGGCTGCGCATTTTGGGAAGGGTTGAAAAACCACTGAAGTTATTTTGTGACAATAGATCAGCTGTATTGTATTCCAACAACAATAGGAGCTCGACAAAATCGAAGCACATCGATATCAAGTTCCTTGTTGTGAAAGAAAGAGTACAAAGTTGACAGATTTTGATAGAACAAATAGGTACAAACTCCATGATAGCAGATCCTTTGACGAAAGCACTACCACCCAATGTCTTTTATGAGCATACCACTCATATGAGTGTTATTCAGTTTGGTAAAATTTAGATTCAGTGGGAGTTTGTACTATAATTGTTTTCTATATATGTTTGGTTGTGTCTCTGAAACTTATGTATTTAGAGACTTTCTGATCAGATATAAAGTTTAATGTTTACTTCATTCCACTTTGTATAACTAAAGTTAAAGTTTTGATCTCACTTTGGTTAAGGAGGACCAGTTGAAAATTGACATGAATAGATCACCTTGCATGTAATTTTCATGCCACAAATTCATAATTGATCTATGTCATTTGATTGTATTGATATATGTGACCATTGATGGTTTAGTTGTGAAAGATACAACGAAGACTGCATTGATCCTATGTCTATATAATTAATGGACGAGATTGTTAAGGAAGCCCTATGGTTATGATGACAAAAGTTTTTGAGCTCACTAAGGTTAACACATTTATAAGTTTACGCATATGACCCAGTGGGAGATAATTGTTAAAATTTTAGGGTCATAATTGTAAATTATAAATGTTGTATGTCATCAATTAAATAAGTCAAAAATATTGTGATCTAAATTTTGGAATTATGTAATTTGACTTAAAGGCTTAATTGTTATGAATAAAACATTGTGGATACCATGTGCTAATTCTAATTTGTTGAGGGGCCAAATTAGAAAAAGGCAACCTTTGGATTCTATAAATAGGAGGTTATGGTCCCAGTTTGCAGATGATGCTTTTGTTTTGTTTCCCATCGACAAAACTCTTCGGAAACCTAAGGAAGTCTGCAGATTGAAGATCATCTCCGAGGATCGATTGCAAGTAATGGATTCCGGTACGCTTCCGCGACTTTGGTTAATTATCAAGTTTATTATTTCTTAAGAGTTGAATAGAGATTAAGATTGTTCATGAAGATCCCTCGACTTAAGATTTATTCTCTACAGGAAGAGGTAAATCACAGGGGCTACTAGCCCAGATACTGTGGCTAATGCGTGGAAAAGATGGGCATATATTAGTTTTGCCAGGATTTGACCCCAGACCTCTTAGTGGTAACATCTATGTATTAATCATCTGTCCATCTCATGGGAACTGTGAATGAATTTAAACTTGGTGCTTCATAAAGTTAATGATGTTGTCTGTATGCTGCCTCATCATCAAATCCACCAGCCTGAAAAGTGATCATAAATTCAAAAGAAATGCATTAAGAAATTAAGCATACTATCTTGGATCTGAAGAATTATCACCAAAGATTAAAAAATGCATTAGACTTATTAAGGATACAGATAAATTGATCTTTTTCCTAACACCTCGAGTTTTGCTGCATGTGGTTATGCAATTAACTTCAATAGATCTGATATGGTGGATTTACTAATCAACAGTAAACTATTAATTAAGTTCCATAAAATCTCAAAAGCTGTCAACTGTTCAGTTTCTAAATGTACCTTTTTTTTGTGGAATAGACAAAATCACAAACTTATTTGCGAATAGATAATTTCTCTGGTCGATACATAACCAATTTAATTGCTCAAATCCTCCTGAAACTAGTCAACCAATTCTAATCAAGTCAAGTGACTACGTAGCAATTTTATTCTTTCATGGAATACTTTTTCATTGAAATAAGAGTTCATAAGTAAATTTAATATTTTATTTAATGAGAGTTTTTTTAATATTTGTTAATATATACAAAATTAATTAAATAAATAAATTTGAACACATAATCAATTCATTAATTCTTATAAATAAAGATTATAAATTATTCATGAACAATATTGATGAATAACATTCACTAACAAAATTTATAAATCATAATTATTAATAAAATTTTTAACCAACTTATAAATAGATAAAGACGTTCTCAAAACTAACATACGATTTATAATATTAAATTTACTAACCAACCAAATTGATTTAAAAATATAATTATTTTAAATAATCAAATAAATTTAAATTCAAAGCTATAAAACATTTAAATATTTAATAAACCCAGTTTATATTAAATTTAAACCAACTAAAACTCATATAAAATCAAGGCAAACGTGAATAATTATTTTAATGATTTAATCTATTTTAGATTGATTTGACTTGAATAGTTTATTAAATAAGGTTGAACAATATAAAATGTAACCTCGTCGTGCTATCCTATTACCTCCAAAAAAAAATTAAAAAAATAATGAATATATAATTGACTCCTCCCGATTATATATTTTGTTCAGTAACGAGGATTGACATATTTTATGATTATTCTTAAATACTTTAATAGACTGTATTTTTTTACTTTAGATATTTAAGTTTTCAAACGGATTAATTTTAAATATGATTGAGTCAGTCCTATCGAAGTTTCTTTTCGACCACCCAGGTAAATTTTAAAGTGCTCGTTATTCATAGATTCACTTCTAATGATAGGAAAAAAATTTCTTTACGCAAGAATCGAATATTAGATCGGATAGGGATGAACCATTTGGGAGGACACGTAATATGGGAAAGCTATATGGTAAGATCCACCAAGCCAGTGACCCGAGATCAGGCCGGGGTTCGAGACCCCGAGACCATCTCGGGAGAATGAGGAAGGCCCCCGAGGTCAGACAGGGGATCGAGTTCCCGAGACTATCTCGGAAGAATGAGAAAGACCCCCAAGGTTAGACCAGGAATTGAGCTCCCGAGACTATTTCGAGAGAGTGGAACCCAAAGAGCACCATAGGGATAAAAAAGTCAAGCTTCAAGTATCCTCCCCCTTCCAGAACATGACAGTCAGCAGATAATTATTACTTGTAACGCATGGTAATTATGACTTTAATAGTCATAGTGGCCGTTATTAGAGGAGGACAACTGTCAAGTAACCGATGATTAGGAAACGTGGAGGGGGGGAGGTGGGGATACGTGGGAGGAAGACTTCAGGTATATAAGAGGTTTCAACACCTAGATAAAGGGGGTAAGCTTTTAGAATTCGAGTACTTTGATTCCACTATTTCCTCCATAAAACAAGAAGTTCAGACTTGAGCGTCGGAGAGGGCTCCACCGGAATTCTTCCGGTGCATCCCTTTTACGCTCGTGTTAACATTGCAGGGGTCGACATCTTCTCCTCGTTGCCGTCATCATCGGCTGCGCTTTGGTGATTCGTCATCCACGTCGTTCGCTTCCGGAACAAGTTTGGCGTCGTCTGTGGGAAGCAATCTAAGCATCCGAAGGAATACTGCGATGACGGAACCAGAGGGATAACCCATCATTTTGACACGGGAGGAGTTCGATCGCCTAGTCGCTAACGCCGTCAGAGGAGCACTAGAGCAACACCAGATTGAGCAAGCCGCCTCTCAACGAGCGACCAAGATGCAAGCCGAGATCCCAAGGGTGTCAGCCTCACATAATAGAGGTCGAAGATCTGTGTCGCCGCCGGGAGGGCTGACAATGATAGCCCCGAGGCACAAACGAGACTCCATAGGAGAAATGGAGAGGGCACATTCCTCCGCCTCCAGCGTTCTACAACAGGAGGATGGGCAGGGAAAGATCGAGGCCGCCAAGGTTCTCCTAAAATCCCCGTCTACTCCTTTTGCTCTGGAGATCATAACGGATCCCATTCCCAAGTAATTTCATAGCCCAGAAATTGCTGATTATGATGGGAAGACGGATCCAGAGGATCACATCTGCAAGTTGAAAATGTGGCCCTGTTACACAAATACACCGATGGTACCGAGCTGCCTGTCCGATACTGACCGGGCTGTCACTCCCTTGACCAGCGGACAATTCGAAAACCTAACCTCTATGACTACCTTAGCCGATTGTACCGTAGCCTATAGGGCTGGAACAACCGTCTAAAATACACAAAAACAAAAATAACGTCAAAAGCTGTGTACCGGTACGACTTACGACAAAACACAATGCACAAAAGACCTCCATGGCTCACAAAGGTATAACTATACTGCCGTATAAAATGACAAAACCGAACACGAAGACAACAACGGAAATGTATGGTATCAAAATATAGTAAACGGGTACCAACATGTACCACCATCAAATAGATGAAAAATCCCGAAATCGTCTCGAATAATATGCGAACTGGGACAGGCTGCTGGGCTCTGCAGACAATCATCCTGAAATAAAAACAAGGAGCTAATGTGATGAGTCACAGTACTCAGCGGATATCTCTTCATATATGCAGGATAGTCTAAGCTAGCAACAGGGTAACAGACTATCAAAATAACACATATACAGGCAGTGGTAAATACAACTGAAAGAGGGAATAGGAAATACCATACCAATGTAGCAGAGTCGCCAAAAACCAGACATAAAGGTCTCCTGTATGAGCATGTCAATCATATGCAACATCCAAGTATAGCAAGCACGGACAAATGTAAAATATGCGTATGCACAAGGTGCAATGACATGGTCACCCCTGCCGTCGGTCAGACTTCGTCACCTATATACGGGAGGAAGCTGAGCGGAGGCCACCCTCTGACATAGGGCTGTGACTGTCATCCGTACTCTGCCATCACTACTCCTGAGCTATCGAGTAGACGGCATGCTACCGGTGTAACACCCCTACTCCATGTCATATCCGAGGGACATCTCTGTCTACCCCAGGTCATCTCTGGAGGACATCTCTATCTAAGTGTTACCCCTACCCCATGTATATAAATAGGGGAGAGACCTCTCCCTCTCATCTCCTAGTATATAGACTACTCAAGGAGGGACCTCTGCATGCTATCACGCACCGATTCACTAACCCATAAGTGCATGAGCGGAACAGCATAGAACACCCACCCTACCCATACTCCGTCAACCACTAACCCATGAGTGGTCGTATGGATAGGTCAGTATGACTGTCGACCTGACTCACTCACAAAAGGGGGTCTTTGTTCGACAGTGATGCACAATGCATGATGATGCATGACACTGGTCAAACTGCATCCACTATCTAGTCCACCTATATCAATATGATATGCAAGGATCGTAGATAATGCACCATACCCTAAGTCCTAAAGGTATAGGTATCACAGGCCAGGTCTAGCATAAGCAGAATCAGCGAGGCAAATATAAGAGATATATCACAATCTATTATTCTACTGCTAAACAAAGCATATCAAGCATATATCTATGACTAATCTAAAAAAAAAGTCAGAAATATCCGTCTTCGATGTAGGAATCCAAAAGTGAAGAGAACCCCCCGTCTGAAATGATATCCGTCGCAAGTGGAATCCAAATAGCCGAGTCAATGACCTGTATCATAACACATAATTTTAGCTATTTATGAATCTAATTATTAGACTAGATACCAAGATGAATCCGGATTAACCCAACCAAACCCTAAGTGTGGTTCACCATAATACTAAACCACACCATTAGGCTAACTCTAAATTCAATTAAAATTAGCCTTAACTAAAGATTAATTCCACTTAATCCCATACCCTAAATCCTAATTCTTTAATTTATCCCAACATAAACAGATCCAAAATACCCTCTACGGCAATAACAGGAAGCCCCATACAATACCTAATTGCATCAAACTTCAAGCAAAGAAACAGGACAATAATCACACTAGAGAATAGATACAAAATCCACCCCTAATTACACGGCAGCAATACATCACCACAGGAACAGATCTATCACTGAGCACCCAAAGTAACCCACGACAACCTGAAAATACAGATCAGACAATCACAAAAAATTTAAGAACAATAATCGATTAAACATAGGAACCACCTCTCCAATCACTGAGGATCAAAACCCTAACCCATAATTCCAGAATTCGATCAAGAGAGCTCACGGTAATAACTGGAAATCCAATCCAATCAAACCAAACAATCATACGCAACTCAAGCCAATCCCCAGATCCACATGGCTAAATCTGATCAAAATCACCCCCAACTGATCCATCTAAAAGCAACATGTGAATGAACACGGAACAACAAGGATTTCTACAGATCATTTCAAATTCATAGCCAAGAACAACTTCCCCTTTCTAGTTTCATTCATAGAAGATTCGAATTGGATAAACCCTAAGAAACCAACAAAGATGCTATTTAAAATCAAACTCACCTCTGCGTGTATACTGGCAGAACCCCTCAACCCCGAATCATCATCACTGCTCAAGATCTGGCTTCCCTCCTCAAGATCGCGCAAGGAAGAGAGGATAATGTGCTGGAAACAGAATCACTCAGTCGAGAAGAAGAGAGATCTGCCATCACAACATCGCAAATCATCCCTAGCACCTCCACACCTCAAATCCAGACCCCGGAAGAAAAACCCTACCTCAATCTTGCACTGGTTGGAGAAGAGAGGACACAAAGATCGGCCAGATCCAAGCACTAGAGAAGAAAGCCTCCTGCCGGTGCTGCCTGGACGTTGCCTGGAGACGAAACCGCTGACCCGAGATCCTCCGCTCGCCCGAGAGGAAGAAGAAGCAGAGGGAAGATGAAGAACACCGAAGAATGAGGAAGAGGAAGGGGCTCGTGAGATCTGTGCTCACGAACAACCACAACGGTGACCTTATAAGACTCACCATTTTACACTCAACCCCTCTTATTTTAGTTATTCGACCAAAAACCCCTAACTTCGAAAATTTTGCATTTTAACCCCAGAATTTCATATTTTCTTACATTTGGTATCAGAGCCAGGTTGGGGTTCAAGGAACTTTAATACTTGACCTGGAGGTCTAGGGTTCAAATATGGGGAAGGCAAAAATCAGCTGCCAGAGGTGGGAAGACCATAGGGCCCGGCCTAGAGAGCCGCCTGAATGGGGCTAGAGGGGCCGAGTCGCTACATAAAAAGGCGCATTTTTATTGTAACGACCCGACCCCTCGGCCCCTTGGGCGGCCCAAAGCACAATTGGCTATCAGGATTCATAAACTCTAGTACATAGCCTGGAGGTCTAAAGTTTGAATCCTGGGGAAGGCAAAAATTCACTGGCCAAGGGTGGGAAGATGACGCCGGGCAAAATATAGATTATTCTGGGACGAGAAGTTTCAGAGGGATTTACGAGAAAAAAATAAGAAAGTAATAACGAGATAAGGAGTAGTCAAAACTGGGCTTAAATCTTATTGAGAAAAATAAGAGTGAGAAAAGAAAAATAAAGATATAGCCGTAACGTGACTTAAGCGAAGCAAATTGATTCAATATCTAAAAAACTTGTCCTAAACATCATCTAAGCATGAGTTTATATAGAACTCATATCCCTAAAAAAACTCTAAACCAACCAGACTTAGTCTCCTAAAATATAGGAACAAATTTAACCAACAAGACTTGGTTTCCTAAGATTTAGAAATAAACTAAACAAAAATATATAACCAATCAAAAAACCCTAAATATATAAATCTAAATATTATTTTGGATCCCCACCTGCATCAGTCTCCCGGAGTTGAAGAGAACTCGTCCTCGAGTTTAGGGTGAGTGTATCCGACTCTATAGCACAAGGACTTAACTGCTTCACATTAAAAATATCAGAAGTTTTTAAGTGACTAGGAAGACGCAACCTGTAGACATTATCATTAATCTTTTCTAGTATCTCACAAGGTCCAATTTTTTTATCTTTGAGCTTGTTGTATTCACCAATAGGAAAGCGATCTCGAGTTAATACAACCCAAACCATATCTCCAACGTCAAAAAGGACCCGACGTCGATGTCGATCTGCTTTGATCTTGTACTCAATGTTGCTTTCCTGAATAGCCTGCTTAACTTGCTCATGAATGACCCGAAGATGCTCGGCCATCTCCTCAGCCTTGGGGTTAGCTTGTCTTGGACATGAAATAGGGACTAAATCCAATATCCGAGATGGGTTTCGTCCATAAACAACTTCGAAAGGGCTCAATCCAGTGGTCATGTTCTTTGATCTGTTGTATGCGAATTCTGCTTGAGGTAAAACTATATCTCATTGCTTTGGTTTGGTTCCTGTGAGACATCTTAGAAGATTTCCCAAGCTCCGGTTCACTACCTCAGTCTGACCATCTGTCTGAGGGTGATATGCACTGATGAAGTTTAACTTCGTACCTAGTTTTCCCCCATAAACTCTTCCAAAATTGACTAACAAATTTAGTATCACGATCTGAAGTAATAGTTTGAGGAATACCGTATAAACACACAATCTCTTTGAAGAAAAGGGAGGCAATCGGAACATCATCCATGGTTTTTCTGCATGGTACGAAGTGAGCCATCTTGGAGAATCGGTCCACCATAACTAGAATAGAATCGGAAGTTCGTTGGGTGCGGGGTAAACCCAATACGAAATCCATGCCGATGTCGCACCAAGGAACTTTGGGAATAAGGTAAGGGAGTATATAAACCGGCATTGGTGAGGGTTCCCTTAGATTGCTGACATAGACAAAGCAACTATCCACAAAATGAGCTACATCATTGGTAAGCTTGGGCCAATAGAAGTCAGAAGAGATAAGGGCTAATGTCTTATCTCGGCCGAAGTGTCATTAATCGTGAAGTTCTCTGATAATGTGTTGCCTTAAGGAACAACCTGGAATGCATAATTGTAGTCCACGAAATAGGTAGCCATTATGCAGAATAAAATCATTGAGAAGACCATTAGTTACCTCTTGAAATATCTTGCCAAAGGAGGGATCAACAACATACATATTTGAGAAAGTTTCAAAGCCAGCAATCCTAATTTTCATGGTAGTAAGCAGGGAGGAACGACGACTTAGAGCATCTGCAACGCGATTGAGACTCCTTGATTGATGCTTCAGTGTAAAGGTGAACTCCTGCAAGTAATTTACCCACTTAGCGTGTCGACTACTCAACTTATGTTAGCCGCTGATGTACTTCAAAGCCTCATGATCTGTAAATAAGATAAATTCCTTCTGCACGAGATAATGGCGCCAATGCTTTAAGGATTGCACAATAACATAGAATTCCAGGTCATAGGTAGAATAATTTTTCTTGACACTAGATAGTTTCACACTGAAGAAGGCAATAGGGCGTCCTGATTGACTTAGAACACTACCAATGCCAATGCTAGATGCGTCACAGTTTACTTCGAACAGTTTGTCGAAATCTGGAAGTGCTAGAACAGGTGCTTCGGTTATCTTTTGTTTCACCAGCTGAAAACTAGTCATAGCTGCTTCACTCCACTTGAACTCGCGCTCCTTGAGGTACTCAGTTATAGGAGCAATTAAGGTACTAAAGTTCTGAATGAACCGGCGATAGAAAGAGGTCAATCCATGGAAACTTCAGACGTCATGAATGGTTTTTGGCTGTGGTCACTCTAAGATTGCCTCTATCATTGATGGATCTACACGGACACCCTCAGTAGACACTATAAATCCAAGAAAAGAAACTGTAGTCGTGAAAAAAGAACACTTCCTTTTATTGACGAACAAGGATTCCGCCTTTAGCTTCTCAAAAATAGTTCGGAGGTGATCAAGGTGTAAAGCCCCCGTCGGACTATAAATAAGGATGTCGTCAAAGTATACAACTACGAATCTTCCCAGGAAAGGCTGCAAGACCTGATGCATGAATCTCATGAACATGCTGGGGGCATTGGACAATCCAAAAGGCATGACCATCCACTCGTACAACCCATGTCGTGTCTTGAAGGCTGTCTTCCATTCATCTTGTCAAAATAAGGAAATTTTGAGGGATTAAAATGTAAAAAAATTTGAAAACTTAAGGGGCTAAAATGCAAGTTGAACAAGTTTTGGGAAGGAAGAAGGAAAACTATGAAGATGGAGGGTCTAAATGTAAACATCCACTACTATTATAATATTTCCTTTCCCCACTTCCTCGTTGTGCGTGGACCAAGCCGATCAAACCTCTTTTCTTCATTCCCTTTCTTGCGCTTAGATCGGCGACCGCCCTCTCTCCCTCCTTCTCTTCTCCTCCTTTCCCTTCTCCGCGAGCCAGCTCCTTCCAAACGGCGAACCCATGTGATCCTTGCGTCATCTCTTCTTCCGAGCGATCGACCCAGCACTGGAGACCGGCGAGCCCTTCTTGAGGCGAGCCCTAGGACCCAACTGTCGGGGGTTGGGTG
This sequence comes from Boesenbergia rotunda, assembly GCA_024364735.1. NCBI lineage: Eukaryota > Viridiplantae > Streptophyta > Magnoliopsida > Zingiberales > Zingiberaceae > Boesenbergia > Boesenbergia rotunda. The sequence continues at coordinate 145,025 of JAGFNQ010004051.1, forward strand.
ATTTGGGTGTCGCGCCTCGCCAAGTGGGTCACCGACGATCGCCACCGTCAAAGCCGATAGGAGGGGGAGTGGTTTGCACATTGATTCGGAGGATCGAGGAAGGAGACCTCCGATCTTTGCCTCTTCATGTGATTTGGCCACCGAGCGATACCATCGACAAGGATTGCCAGCGATTTGGGGCACGACTCCGCACGTTGCTCAGGGATCTACCTCCTACCTTGCGATCACATCCTCATCTGCGATCCCTCATCTCGCAAGTTCACCGACGACAGGGGACTTGATTGACACATCTTGGCAGGTAAGGACGGTTGATCTTGAATTTGGTTGTTGTTTGAATGCAGTGTTTGATTGAGGGTAGATCCTGATGGAGTTTGTTAATCTGTCTTCTGAATGTTTCTGGAATTAGGGTTTGTGGTTGTTTCATGTCTTTCGTTTGATGGTTGCCACGATCTTGGAGTGTTCATATTGATTGATTTTGATTTGTGTTATATGTCTATGTTCTTGAATGTGCGCCGCTGTTCATGTGGCGAAGATTCGGAAGAGGTGTGCATAAGTGATCAGGTGTTGGGATTGGGTCTTATTAGTGATTTTGCTGTGCTGTATCATATAGCAGATTGATGAATGCTGGAAGTTCAGACTGTGAGTTGGATTTTCTTTGGTGGTTTAAGATTTCTGCTGTGGGTGATTATTAGATTGTTATTATCCAGAGCTGTGATTAGTTCTTTTTGCCTTCAGATGTGTTCAAATTCTGCAGTTGTCTATTGCTGTGAATCCGGATGGTTTAGACTAGGTTTTGTGTGTTGATCTTGTTGCCGTGAGCTGTCTGTTCATAGCTCTGTTTTGAGATTTGTTTATGGTTGATTTCAATCGTGCAAAGGTTTGGATCTATTTTCCTTTTGGTATTCTCGGCTCAGTTTGAGGCTTGGGTGCTTGCGGGTATGGTAGTTATGGGGATCAGGTTTTGTTTGGGTGTTTAGCTTAGACAGTAGTTTGATTACTATTATTGAATTGAACCTTACGCAAGTGGATATTTAATTAGGATTAATTAAATAGAATTGATCCTAATTAAATTAGAGGGTACTGTTGGATAAGTATCTTATGGATTGGTAGCTAAGTGATTTTGTATTTGATGCAGGACATTGATTGTCGCGGCTATCTGCGTTGCAGATATTCTTTTGGACGGGGGTTCTCGTCGCTCGGACTTCATTAGATCGAGGCGGGTACCTTTACTATGCATAGTTAGATATGATAGTAGTAGGGATACCTGTTAGTTTTATTCCTGTACTATATTTCGGCACTTGTTATCTGCTGAGGGATTACTGTTTATTGTTCCATGCTACTGTGTTTATTGGATCTGCGGACATCATACCTTATACCTTACGCTAGGATTTAGGTATTGGTGCATACCGGTTATCTGGACTACTGCATATCATGTAGATGACAGCAAAGATAGATAGTGGATGATGCATGGGATAGTGACATGCATCATTGTTGCACGTAGCATAGGGGACGACCTTTAACTCCCTGAAGGTTGAGATGGGTCGTCGTACTTGCTACTCGTGTAGGGGCATATGCAGGCGACCTTTGACTCCCCTAGTGGTTGAGATGGGTCGTCATACCTGCCACTTTACCTGTCGTGTAGTCCCAGTTCCACTCTTCGTTAGTGGATTATAGGCCACGGCGCTCCGACAGGTCCCCTACCTATCCGATGATAGTGAGGGGCAGGGAACGTCACTTTGTCCGATGACAGAGTACGTTCAGGGTCTGAGACCCGGCTCATTCGGTGTCGTGTGAGGCACGACGACGGCCGTTTAAGTGGAGGGAGGACCCGGTCAGAGCCCTACCCACTCGGTTTCGCGTAGAGGCGATAGTAGCTGACTGGCGTCAGGGGTGACCCATGCTGCATCATGAGCATACTGTGCATTGATGCATCTGGTTGTGATTGCTCTACTTGATTGCTGCACTTGGTTGACATGCATACTACGGGGATGGTTCGGCACAGGTAGGTATACTTCTCGTCTGCTGGTTTAGATCTGCTTTTATTATTACTGCACTTTCTTCTATAGTTACTGGTACTTACTGTTATTATATCTCCTTGTGCATACCTGTGTATTCGCTGAGTTCTAGGACTCACACCGTTAGACCTGTTTTCCTCTATTTCAGGATGATCGACTGGAGTGCCTGTCTGCCTGTCCCTGTGTATGTGTGTCGAGGCGACTTTCGAGGATTTTTCTTGTATTAGTTGTGGGTACATGTTGGTACCCTTCTTATTCATTTTCTATTTCTGTTACTTCACCTTTTCCGCTGCTGTATTTTCGATATGGTTATATTTTTGTTGTGCTAGGGAGGCCTTCGTTTTACTTTGCTTTGTCGTAAGTCGTACCGGTACGCTACTTTATTGTCATTTTCGTTTTCGCTTTGTACAGTCGCTTGTTCCAGCCCTATAGGCTGCGGTACAAGCAGGCTGGGGTAGTCGTGGTGATCTGGTTTATGGCAAGTCCGCCGAGACGAGGAAGTAGCTGTCCGGTCGGTATCGGACGAGCGGCTCCTCGGGGCGTGACAATTTATTTGGTATCAAAGCCCAGGTTCTCGGGATACCTTGTGGTCTTGTGGGTGCTTTTCCGGATTTTGTGTCGGGGTCGTTTTCTCGATAGACATGATTGGGACATGGCAGCGATGGGACATCTCCAGGCGACACGAGGTATATGTCACGACTCATTTACCTCTTCTGGTATTCACTGTCTAGTGTAGGGTTGGTCATTTTATTATTTTGGTGGGATTGTATATCGACTTATATTCTTTACCGGTAGGTACTCGTAGATATATTTTGGCTGGAAGTCATGTAGTCGATCCGGTTTATTTGCGACCATGTTGGGAGTCGATTATAGGTGACTGGTTGACATGTTGCCGACTCGTCTAGGATGCAGAGAATGTTGATTCTCGAGTAGCACCGATATATGGTCGGAAGACGAGGGTCGAACCTGTCAATAACCTATCGGAGGTTAAGGAAATCAAGTTATAGAATTCCTGTCCCATACCAGTTGTATACTAGTATCAGTTGTTATCGACTGTGTGAGACATTGAGACTGTATATCGATACAGTGATGATTTCTCCTATATCGGGGAGTTTTAGACTTCTGGTTTGCTTGTGCTGAGTTAGGTGACCTAGAGGGTACGAGTGAGTACACAACCTGCATTGATGCAGGAAGTGTAGTACTTGATATATACTATAACTGATAGTAAAAGATCGATATAGCTGGAATATGAGTATGACTTTCATAGATATATATCTTTGTGGTATTTTGGTGTATATCATAGTAGATATATATCTCTTGAGTATCACTTATTCTTTTGTATACTCTACCTTGGATAGGTTGGATGGATATTTTTCGAGAGGGATTGGATATCGATTCCCACAATGTTAGGGTGGGTATCCATTGACTTGGAGGTAGCTCGATTGACACCTAGTCAAGCTTTTCCAAATCACCATTATGGTCAAGGTTGACTAAGGAGATGATCGGATGACTTGGGGGTATCCATTGACTTGGAGGTAGCTCGATCTGTCTTCAACTGTAGCTTTTGAATAGCTTCTTCGGATATAATATTTTCACAGCTTCCACTATCAATGATCATCTTGCAAACTTTGCCTGCAACCGTGCATGTCGTGTGAAAGATGTTGGTTCTCAGCCAATCATCTTCAGATTCTTCCTTAGGGACCAGTAGGCTCTTGTGTATGACGAGAATCTCATGACCATCGCCATAAAGAACCTCGTCATCAATATCATCATCATAAATTGGCTCATCAATCTGTTCGAGTTCATCCTCTATGTCTTCCTCAACTAGCAGAGTCTTGTTTTTTTGATCTGGGGATCTTTTACACTCCGAAGCTCGATGCCCCTGTTCACCACATCGAAAACACTTGATAGTGGTCTTAGGGTTACCTTGTGGTGGCTGCTGAGAAGGCCGCGACTCTTGAGGGCGAACAACTCGATTGTTTTGATCGCTCCTAGTCATCGGTCTTCGGTTTAGTTGTTTTTCAACTATCAAGGCTCGCTGATAGGCCTCCGAAATGGTCCAGAGTAAGTGAAGGCTCAGGGTGTCTTGTAAGGGTTGACGTAATCCTCCTAAATATCGCGCTACCATCTGCTCCTCGGTCTCGGACAAATCATTCCGAGCAATAAGCTGATAGAATTCCTCTGTATAGTCGTCAACGGTTCTAGCTCCTTGCCTCAAGGTATGGAGTCGTTGATATAATGTTTGGGTGTAGCGAAGGGAAGAAATTGCGTTTTCATTAGTTTCTTCATTTTTTCCCAATCAGTGATTTTGGATTTACCTTGTTTCTCCCGTGATCGTCGAAGTTGCTCCCACCATGCTGAAGCCCGACCTTGTAACTTGATAACGACCAACTTTACTTTGATTTGATCAGGTACTTCTTTATATTCAAAAATCCTCTCTACTTCGTTGATCCAATCAACGAAGCCTTCCGCTTGTAATGTGCCAAAAAAATCATGAAGATCCACTCGAAAACCAAAGTTCCCAAATTGTTCCTCTCGACCATGGTGTTCTCAATATGTAGCACGACGATGATACGGGTTCTCGAAAGAAGACTCAGAGTTACCATCAGAGATCTCACGATCTTCAAGATCCCGCGCTGCCAAATGCTGGGTTAATTCCGCAACTTGCTTCTGTAAATTCTCAATCATCATTATATCTTGGATACTACGATCACGGTGCTGGGCTTCCTCAATCGGAACTTGCTTGTTGCGACCACGACCACGTCCACGATGACCCTCTATTGGATCTTAATGAGCTCTGATATAAACTAACGCCGGGCAAAATATAGATTATTCTGGGACAAGAAGTTTCAAAGAGATTTGCGAGAAAAAAATAAGAAAGTAATAACGAGATAAGGAGTAGCCAAAACTGGGCTTAAACCTTATTGAGAAAAACAAGAGCGAGAAGAGAAAAATAGAGATATAGCCGTAACGTGGCTTAAGCGAAACAAATTGATTCAATATCTAAAAAATTTGTCCTAAACATTATCTAAGCATGAGTTTATATAGCACTCATATCCCTAAAAAAATTCTAAACCAACCAGACTTAATCTCCTAAAATTTAGGAACAAATTTAACTAACAAGACTTGATTTTCTAAGATTTATGAACAAACTAAACAAAACTATATAACCAATTACAAAAATCCTAAATATATAAATCTGAATATTATTTTGGATCCCCTCCTGCATCAGAAGACCTAGTGAGTAACGGCACGGCCGATGGTCGTCGGTCGACGACATAAGGAACCTCCAGTTGGGCCGCCCAAGGGGTCGAGGGGCCGGGTCGTTACATCAAGTATCCTCCCCCTATTCTAGAACAGGACAGTCAGTAGATAATTATTGCTTGCAATGTATGATAATTATGACCTTAATAGTCGCAGTGGCCATTATCAGAGGAGGACTGCTATCAAGTAAACGTTGATTAGGAAACGTGGAGGGAGGAGGTGGGGATACGTGGGAAGAAGACTTCAGGTATATAAGAGGTTTCGGCACCCAGGTAAAGTGGGTAAGCTTTCAGAATTCAAGTACTTTTATTCTACTGTTTCCTCCCTAAAACAAGGAGTTCTGACTTTAACGTCGGAGAGGACTTCACCGGAATTTCTTCCGGTGCATCCCTTTTTATGCTCGTGTTAACTTTGCCGGCGTCAACATCTCCTCCTCGTTATTATTATCATGGGCTGCGTTTTGGTAATTCATCATTCATTTCGTTCGCTTCCAGAGCAAGATCCTTTAATTATTTGTCATTGCCTAGGAAATATGGACTGCTTTTATATATATAAATTTAAAAAAAAACGAAGCTGAATGGTAATCGAAATAATTTAGAAAACTGATGAGATATTTAATTGGAAATGGACAAACCAAATGCCCCTTAATTTGTTGGGCTTTGCTTTTTCTTTGATTGGCATGGCAGCTGTATATGCCTTAGGATTCTCATGCGCCACAGATCACAAGTAGTCAGTGGCCTCTTGTTGTGTGTCCCTAGGCCTCTTGCTGCTATAATTGGCATCAGATAGATCCACATCAAAAGGTCCTTTCACAATAAATGTTGGGCCTCAGTTATGAATGAATCCCATGTGGATTCAGCAAAGTTACCGAAGAGTAAAGCGTTTCTTCGTGTGACTATTTGACTTCAATTTTTGTTGCCCAGAACATGAACATGAAGCATTTTTCACACACCAAAAGGACCTTTCACAAATCACAATAAATGTTGGGCCTCAGTTATGAATGAATCCCATGTGGATTCAGCAAAGTTACCGAAGAGTAAAAGTGTTTCTTCGTGTGACTAATTGGACTTCAATTCTTTGTTGCCCAGAACATGAACATGAAGCATTTTTTACCTCACTGTCCAGAACTGGAACACTCTAGTCACCAGTCTCCTACTGCTCCTGCTCCTCCTTCTAGTATTCTACTCCAGTCCAACTGTTTTTTTCACAGATTCAGAGAGTTAACTGCACTTGCCTAATGATTATAGGCCTGTGTTTAGCTTAGCTTTGAGTACGCCAAATGGTGCTCAGCATTTAATTCCAATTATCATATATAATTTTAGTTATGTGATTATCAAATAATCACATAACCAAGATAATAGAGAATGAAACATAACCAATTATTTGGTTCAATTTAAGTAATCAAATAAAATCTTATTTATTTGAAGATAATTCTATAACATAATATAATATTTTAGTGTATTACCTTTTAAAATTTATTTAGATAATTTTATTAAATTTTAAATTTGATTTTTTTTAATTTATTAAAAAACTAATTAAAATATTAAAAAATATTCGCCGGCATATCGACGTTGGCGTCGGCGTTGATCGTCGATGTCCGTGTAGGCAATCGATATCCAACACCAGCGACCGACTGTCGGCGTCGATCGCCGATGGCTGCCAGTCAGCTGTCGGCATCGGCCGGCGGTGCCGACAGCGGCAGCGGTCGTCTATTGCCGGCCACCGGTGGTGGTCGTTAGCTGCCGATCGTCGGCGGTGGTCGTCGGTCGTCGTCGGTGGTTGTCGGCCGTCGTTGTCAGTCGTCGGCCACAAATAGTACTTCCGAAAGTTAATAAATTGTAATGATTATTTTCGTCTTAAATATAAATATTGGAGGATAATTTTAGAATGATAAATTTTATTATCCCAAAATCAAGAAAAATTATTTTCTTAAGATTCTTAGATATCGAGTACTATCCCCTTTTATATCGTGCATATATCATTATTTAAAAATTATTAATTATTTAAATCAAATAAAATTTTCGTTCAAGGTTACCAATATAACCCAACAAAAGCAGCCTCAAAGTCGGAAAATAAGACAGTAGAGGTACAGCAAGGCGTTCTTACTTGCCATTTATTGTGGGTGAACGGCCTCTGCCGTTGCTGCGTTGTCCAAACTGTTCCTGTCAGAAAAAAATAAATGCCTAATTTGTTGATAATTATACTGTGGCGGGCTGTGCTGTTTTTGGTTGCCGTTGGAAAAAATAAATACCTGATTAATTGATTGAGCACGGCCTCATCTGCGTTTTTGTTGTTATTGCTGCTGCTAAATAAATGCCAGATTAATTTGTTCAGGATGTTGGGCAACTTTTTATGGATATATTTTGCTTGGTTAAAATTTGAGAGATGAGTATTTTGTAATTATTTTTTGTTTGATTTGTTTCTATTTTGTGTTGTTGATTTTATTAAAAATAAATTATGTCACTTGGATATAACAATACTAAAATAATTATATCTTTTTATGAAATAATTCTATAAGGTATAAAATTAAGATGACATTTTTAAAAAGTTGAATTATACAATATAAAATATTAATATTTATAAAATTAATTATATTTATAAATATGTTAAATCATGACAATCTATTTATATATTTAAGTTATATTATTTGAAATATTTTTTAATTATAACATAAAGTTTTTTTAAAAACAATTAACTAATTTTTTTTATATTATATAATACAAATTGTTTTGATTTTTGGTTTGCCTATTCTTCATTCTCAAATAATCATAAGATAGGTTTTTAATTCTAAAGGGAAAATCATGATATTTTTTCTAAACAAATTATTAGTGATAGAAAACAATATATATATATATATATAGATATAGATATATATATATATATATATATATATATATATATATATATATATATTATAGCATATCATTGAGTTCTTTTTATATTATAAAATAGGAGTGTGTTAATGTCAAAGGGAGAAAAAAATACACGCTACGATGATGATCTATATTATGCTCGTACAAATCCAATTAGAAATGGCAAACTTTGAGTTTGTTTAATGGTCATTAAAATATGTTTTTATTAGGATTTCAACTTTTTAATATGACCAAAACATGTTATATTTTTGTTCTGATCTCATGCATGTGTTCAGATAATTATTACCGTAAAAAACTCTTATAAAACATAACTTCTAGAATAAGATATTAGAAAGCTTTGCAATATGTCTATATTTTTTCATTAAAATATAATTTTGTAGCCTATTATATTTTTATATATTAGTTTCATTTTGTTAGTTGTATTTTTAGGGTTTTTTTTTTACATAAGAGACTTTATAAAATGCATATCTAATTTTCTATTTTCAAATACTAATTTGAAAATTCAAAGCCCTTATACATCTTAGCTCACCTTCTATTTATTCATGGTTAAACATATGTTAATTCTTTTTAAACTTCAGATCAGAAAGTAAGTTCATGTATGAACTCTTCACACATCCCGGAATATATATATCTTAGTTTAAGATTTACAATTATTTTAGTCAATCAATCAAGTAGTTTTGAGTCAAAATTATTTGATCGACAAAATTAAGGACAGAGTAAAACATTGTCGTGTTCAAGGGCCACATGCTTTGATGTAAATAATAATAATAATAATAATCTCAACAGTCTTCGTCTATATAAGAGACCTTGCTTTAATTTGTGTGAGAAAGTAGCAATCCATAAGCAAGCTTTAGATTGTTCCGTGGAAGGCATTGGGCAGCAGCAGCTGAAAGATAGAGCAACTTTAGCCTAGCGAAAGCTTTCTAAGGTTAGTTTTTTACTTGATTGTTATCTCAGTCTCCTGATCCATTTTCCTTCCTTTACTTTGTGCTATTTTCTTCCTAGCTCTGTTATTATAATCTTTAAGGAGAAATTTGACACCGTGGACAGAATAACAATTATTCTGTAGGTGACACAACAAGAAAAAAGAAAACCAATTAGCTATGGAATAATGCGTCACTATTCTCAAATGGTAACCGATTATTTCAGTTGCAATAAAATTGATAGTTGATGTCGTTTGGCGATGCCGTCACTAAATATTGATAAAATTAAATTGTTCATCGCTAATATTAACGACGGAATATAAATTCCATTGTTAAAATTAGCTTACAGATATTAACATTCCAACGCTAAGATAATTTAATGTCATTGCTAAGTAGCGGCGGAATTAAAATTATCCATCATTCAATTCGTGAATGAATTACTCTTCCGTCATATAATTAGCAACGGAAACTTTTATTATTGTCGATATTTAGCGACAGAGTTTATATTGAAATGTTGTTAATATTAGTGACGGACAATTTAATTCCGTGACTACTTGGAGACAGAACTAAAAGATCGTCACTAAATTCATAGATGGAATTACTATTTCGTGATCGTCATAGTATTAGCGATGAAAATTTTATCGTTGACTCTAATATTAGTGATGTAAATTTAACTCAGTCACTAAATTTCATAAAAATCTTGACGAAACCTCCTCGTTTTCGTATTTTTTCTGTTTACATATATAGAACCAAACAATACACCATCACAAACGATGATTTTCACAACACAACATTCAACACATTCATAACACAAATAATACAAACACCATAACTCATTCACAAATTCACATATTCATAAATGATACATATCAAAACCAAATTCAATAAGTTTTCAAATTTAATCCCAACGTATCAAATACAATCCAATAAAAATGAATATCTCAAGTTTAAATAATAAATATGAATTTAATAAATCCAAATAAATTACAATTGATAATAAAAACCTAATAGGAAACACATTCAATCTCACTCCGAAAATAGCTATATATAGTATCCAATACTACTAAGTATAATATGATACGTTATTAATAAAACAAGGAAAACAATTAATCATACATTATTATAATTATAACTAACAAATTGAATTTAAACTAAAAAAACATAAACACTATAATAAAAAAAATATTAGTTAGATAATTGTTTTACACAATGCTAGTTTGGATAATTGTTTTACTTGTGTGTTATTTCCTTCCTCTGCTAGATAGCTGAAATTTATAGCTACTTGAATCACTGTAATCCTCAAGGGCAAATCCTTTGGAATCAAGATGAATATCACACATGATGAGGGGAATGAGACATTACGGGGCAGGGACGAGTGGATAGTCTCATTGGAGAAGAGGTTGTCAGACACAAAATTTAGAGACAAAAGCAGTGAACCAACAATATATAGAGTCCCGGATCTGTTGAAAAATGTCGACCCCCATGCCTACGAGCCATCGCTCGTCTCGCTCGGTCCCTACCACCGCGACAAACCTCATCTACAGGCCATGAATCAACTCAAATGGAAGTACCTCAAGTTTGTCCTCGAGAAAACCCTAGGATGGCCTTGAAGGATTATGTGGATCTGATCAAGAGTCTGGAAACGCGAGCACGCGTTGCCTATTCGGAGGAAGTGAAGATGGACAGCAAGGATTTTGTGACAATGATGTTGCTGGACGGATGCTTTGTGATGCTTACAATATTGGAATGGGACAACGCGATGGAGATTTCAGAAGAGAGCACCGGGTGGACTGATGTTTATGTACTACAAGATATCTTCATGATCGAAAACCAGCTTCCTTTCTTTCTTCTTGAAAAATTGTATGAGTCTGCATTTCCGGATCTCGGCCTTCCCTTTCGAAATCAAACATTCAAGTTCATCCGCATGCATACCTCAAGCAACATGAACCCTCTCTCCGACAATGAGACTTTTCACCACATAATTCATTTTTTTCTTTCTTGCATTGACCCAAGAACAAACCATGGCAATGACAATCAGTCCTCCATAGTTGGCTTCCTCTGCAACTGTAAGCAAGTTAAAACAGTAGTCGCATCGTTGCTATGCTCGGATGTATTATCGCAGGTGACGAAGATAATCACTGATCGCCCTGTCCATGGCTTAGATTGGATTCCCAGTGCTACAGTATGCAATGAGGCTGGAATTCGCTTTGAAAGAAAAGAGACAGACAAGAGTTTCCTGCACGTTACATTTCATAACGGCAAGTTGCAGATTCCCCAACTTCAAATATACGACAACACAATCAAGCTCTTGAGAAATCTTATCGCGTACGAGCAATGTTCAATGGATTCTAAGTTCCATGTTATATCCTATGCGGTGCTTATGGATTGCCTCATCGATACGGCAGCAGATGTCGAATTGCTTCAACAGCAAGAAATCATTATTGGCTGCTTAGGGAACAGCAAAGAAATTGCCATTCTATTTAACAAACTTTGCACGAATGTCACCTATAGACGACGTGATTTCTACCTTGGGGATGTCTTCACTGCCATCATGAAGCACCAAGACACTAAATACAACAAATGGCGCGCTATATTGAATCGCGATTACTTTAGTAATCCTTGGGCAGCGATCTCATTATTTGGTTTTCTTATCCTATTTGTTCTTACTATTGTGCAGACCACGTATACTGTTCTGAGCTATTATCAGTAGTCACACAAACTTCCGCAGTAGTAGGAAGGAATGCTTGTTTGTTGTTGTTGTTTATAAACTACTTTGTGTTGCTTGAAGGACGTATCATTTGCATGTGTATGACGAGATGTGATGTGTCCTTTTCATGCTATCCATCCTACCAAGGATATGCCTTTAGCAGAGTTGTTACAACATTTTTGCTTGGGCTTGCTAGAAGAACCTTAAAATCTTAGTTTCCATTAAAAAACACAATTCCACTAGTTAATTAAATGTTTCAATGAATATTAATATATCTTGAACACTTAGGTTAGAAAATAGCAAGGCTATGTTTTCAAATAGAAATTTGTGCATTCAAAATTAAAATTTTTGAGCCAAATGTATATTATTAATACTTTAGTCTTGATAATTGATCAATGATTACTATATTAATAGTTAAGGTTTAAAATAAAGAATAATGATTGGGAGAGTGAAAATAGGAGAGTGAAAATCATAGTGAATGACGTGACATCTTGCATGCACGATCTCCGACGGGTTCACCGTGCCCTCCAGGGTATAGTTTGATTCGGGGCGGCGGCGAAGGCCGCCGATGGTGTCCAAGCGATAATCGGACGTGTGCATGTAAAGTGTCACGTAATGCCACGTCATGCCACATCATTCACTATGATTTTCACTCTCCCATTTCACTCTCTCTATCATTGCTCTAAAATAAATGTATAATAACTAACATTGTAAATCAAGAGTACGTATCACCTTAACATGTCACTTAATTAATATCTAAGTGTCTCAATACTTCAAGATCCATAGACATGAAAAATGCATCTATTGTGGATGCCTATTGGCATACTATTCAAGGCATTTCAAAGTACTTCTCTTCGATATTCGTCAATCCATGAATATGATCCTTGTGCCTTAAATGCATCTTTGTCATGGTCTCTTCAACTTGCATCTTGAATGTATTCATTTGTGACTATGAGAAGTGCCATTTGGTTAGGTAGGCTTAATGATCCTTTCATGTAATTCTACACGCTTCTCTTAAAGCTATTTAGGCTACGTTTGGATCGCTCGTCACGAGCACTTTCCGATTTATTTTGATAGCCAGTGAGAAACTTCCATGAGGCCGAATTTATCGCCCCAGATTTGTCCGCTATCTAATTCATTATTTTTTTTTCTTTAGTGCAAGAACAAGCTCCAATTCGATTTATCTCATGAGTGGGGAGGACATTTGAGTAGATAATGCAAGAACTTTTTCACTTGTCATGTAGTCAAATTTTTTACTTCTTTGATCATATGTTCATATCCATGATTTAGCCATTGGTGCCCTCAGGAGTCTAGATCATTAATTTCCATTCTCGTGTACCATTGAATTGGCTTTGACAAATACCTCAATTTGTCATTTTCATATCAAGAATTTGTTAGGATTGATATGATTGTGATCGGAAGGCCAAAGAGGGTGAATAGCACTTTGACATGCAATATATATCAAATAAATATAGTTAGAGAAAAATAAACATTAACAAAGAGATTTGAGTTGTCAAAAACTTTGATTTCATACTTCACGACCTATAGACTCTTAAGATTAGTCATCTCTCGAAAAGCTACTATCCTTTCTCCAATTCTCCTTACCAAAGTAGAAGAGACCTCGTATAAAATCATTTACAAAAGAAATAAGCAAAGTAACACGAAGAAGTTCAATATACAAACAATTTATGATTAATGAGGTTTTTTTAACCTCGGACGACCGATCCGGTCTTACGAAAATTTTTCATCGGCCGTCAAGATAAATCGGGAAGTGCTCGCGATGGGTTGTCCAAAAACCCAGTGCCCCTGGGTTCGCGTCTTATTTAGAGGAAAAATTTCTGTAAAATACGTCATAGCTAGGAATCGAACCGCGTATATCTACGATGATAATTAATCACCCTTCTACTGTATCATAACCTCGAGGATGAATATATAAATAATTTACTACTGGACCAGGTTGCAAATGAACCTGGGGTGACCGGCCCGGCTCCATGGAAGTTTCCCATCGGTCACTAGGGTAAAACGAGAAGCGCTCGCGGTGGGTGGTCTAGAAGCCCAGCGTCCCAAGGTTCGCGCCCCATTTGGAGAAAAAATTCCTACAAATATGCCGTAGCTGGGATCGAATCGTGGATGTCTGGGATAGCGACTAGTCGTTCTACCAATGCACCCAAGCCCCGAGAGCAAGATACAAAGAATTTAGGACTCAGAGGTAGAAGCCTTTGAATAAGATTATAACAAATAAAAGAATGTTTTGTGGAGATGTGGAACGCTCGAGAACGATGTCTTTGTTGTTGAAACTCAAGCTCACTTAGCACCTCTATGTCTTTGTTGTTGTAACTCAAGCTCTTTTTGCACCTATATTTACAATCTTCAATCCATATATAATTGAATAAACTTCTCTTAGTTAATATTAATATAAGATTTAATATTGTCAGTCGATTAAAACTTGAATCACATGATCGTTATCTGTTAGTTATTGTCTTCAATGGACGGTTTGCTGATATAGTCAACTTGAAGACTCATTAGTCAATTCCTCAGGGTAAGATCATTGTCAAATAGTCTTCTTTTTTAAATTTAAAATATAAATTGATTGATTGCCAAGTCTATTGAAACCACATCCATTGAATATTCAATTGACTAAATTTGAACAGAATCATTCTATTCACAATTAATTAAACCTAAGTTGACTTCCTAATTAATCGACTCAACACGTTAGTCAAATAGAGTCAATGATTCAAGTATTGACTATCACTTGAAAGACAATGTTTCATGATCATGAGTGAAGCCCGAATAAGAATCTACTTGAACTCCAGTATAGGTCACTCGACTCTCATAACTTACTTAGAATTTACCATCATGGTTTGACTTTGCCACTAAATTAAAGTCATCTCTTGTTAAGTCTTAAGCGCACCAAATTTATTGAGCTCTTGGATCACTCCATGTGTCATCTTTTACTCTTCACTACAAAAAAATCAATGATTTAGGGATGAAATTTTGGGATAAATATTTTTCGTCCCAGAATTGTAATAAATTTTGCGACAAAAATAATATTTGTCGCAAATTAGGAACGAACTTAGCAACGAAATACGTTCGTCGCAATTTAGCAACAAAATATTTTTCGTCCCTAAAATTATTGCAATTCAGTAACGAATTTAAATATCCCTTGCTAATTCTACGACAAATCTGCAACGAATTTATATTTGTCGCAAAATTTGCGACGAATAATAAATTCGTCGTAGAATTCCCTAAAAGTACAATTCGCTTTCCTTGTATTGTCATCAAAACTATCACCCGATACATCTCATCTTGTGATCCTTCGAATGTCCATTTCGTCTTGTTGGGACCGATACAAATGACTAGATGAGGTGAATAGTCAATCACTTGCTTTCATTTGACAAATGATTAGTGCAGTGGAGAATAATACCAAAAATAAGAAACAAAAACAAGCACAATACTATAAGTCGTTTATCGTGATTCATGGTTCTCCCATGAACTATCATGTCTAGGGCCTCTAATCTGTCGATGAATCACTCTTAGAATTCCTCTCTACTTTTTTTTCTTCATGGATACTTTTAGAGGCAAAGAGGGATAGAAATTGAGTTTTCTTGTAAACACATGAATTCTAGGAACGAAGTAAGAATTCGAAAGAGAAAACACAAGATATATGAGCATGGATCTGATTACGTCGAAAACATGAAACAATAACATGAAACATTAATCAAATACGATAAGGAACTTGATTGAAGAGTCATTGTCCTTGTCCTAGCATCGTCGGCTTGATACCTGTGGAAGAAGATACAACGGAAAGAAGGAAAATCTTCCAAGGGGCTTAGGGGATAACAGCGTAGTAAAAAATTTTTGTTAATGGGGAACAAGAAATTAGGTCAAGATGATGCCTAAACCCTTGGAGACCTCCCCTTTATATAGGAATTTAATATGTTATCAACCCATAGATAATAATAGATTAGGCTAAAGGATTCTACACATTGAACTCACATCCAATAATCTAAAGTCCAATAAATATATGTTAAATCATTTTAAAGGGTTCAGATTATATTTATATGTGTAATTTACAAATAAGCTCACCTAATAAGGATAATAATATTCAATAATCTCTCACTTGGACTATATGTGAGTTGTATGTTAAATGCAAGTTTAAATTTTAGTTGATATCAAACTTTATGGGTACAAGATACCCCTATAAATAATTTAGTCCATTAACTTCATTGATATATGATTAAAGAGGTCATACCTACTGTATATGTTAGTAACAAATCCCAATAATAATCACAATGCCAATATCATTAGCGATATAAATCAAGATACGGATGTATAGAGTGGAAATTACATGAAATGTGCTTATTTCATGTAAATTTTCAATTGGTTCAAAGTGACCCAAAAGGATATGATAATATTTGCAAATTTCTTATGTTAAACTCTAATATCAAATCATGATTCAAACTGTATGATTCCAAAAAGAAATATGTATCATATTTACAGACATAATGCTAAATAACAGCAATAAATCATGATACCATATTCAGAGTGTCAAACAAACATATAAATTCTCATTCATGTTTTGAACTTTAAGTACGTATAATAATCAAAAGAAAAAAAATAGTTTTCTTTATTATCAAATAGAGAGCTATAAAATAAATACAGACTCCCACTAGATGAGTTCTTCTTTCATAAGAAGAACTTCAATATCCTCAACAAGCGCATGAACCACCTTAGGCACCATGTTTTTGGTGAATGGATCAACAAATATGGAATCTGTGTTGATGTGCTCTATCAAGATCTGAATACTCTGAACTCTTTGTTTAACTGCTAGAAACTTAATGTCGATGTACATGGACTTCGACGAGTTGCAGTTGTTCTTCACATAAAGTTATGTGGCTTTATTATCATAATAAATCATCAGTAGTTTGTCAATGCCATCAACGATATGCAATACTGTGATTAAGTTTCGCAGCCAAATCTCGTGATTGGATACTTCATAGCATGCAACCAACTCTGCCTTCATAGTAGAAGTGACTACTAGCGTATGCTTGACGCTCTTCGAAGATATAGTCCCTCTAGAAAACATGAAAATATAGCCTAAAGTGTACCTCTTACTATCCAAGCATCCAACAAAATCGGAGTCTGAATAACCAATCACTCTAAGTGATCTGACATCCGATACATGAGCATGTGTCCTTTAATTCTTTACAAATACCGCATCACTCTTTAACGGCTTTCCAATATGATGTTCACGAGTTACTAACATATTTGCCTAACATCCCTATTATAAATGTTAAATTTGGTCGAGTACAAACTTGTGCATACACGAGACTTCCTATTGTTGACGCATAAGAGAATTGTTCCATTTGTTTTATTTCAAGTTCAAGTCGTCGACATTGCTGCAAGCTGAACTTATCACCTCTTGACACAAGTACGTCACTAGGTGTACAGTTCTGCATGTCATACCTTATAAGCACATTTTCAATATAAGTCTATTATGAAAATCTAAGAATGCTTCTTGAACGATTACAATAGATCTGCATACATAAAACAAAGGATGCTTCACCAAGATCTTTCATTTCAAATTTACCAGATAACAATGACTAGTTTTCATGCAACAAACCCTTGTTATTGCTCACAAGCAATATATCATCCACGTACAGAATAAGTATAACAAACTTACTCCCATTAAACTGGACATATATGCACCAATCAACGAGGTTCTCTTTAAATCCAAATGAGTTAACCATTTGATCAAATTTTCGGTACCATTGACGGGACACTTATTTTAAATCATAAATGGACTTTTTTAATCTATTAATAGGTGATTTAAGACCTTAGACTCAAAATTCTCTAATTGCACCATATATATTAACTCCTCTATATCTCTATTGAGGAATACAGTCATTACATTCATTTGATGCAGCTCCAAATTAAAATGACCTACAAGTACCATGATTATCCTAAGAGAGTCTTTCGTCGACGCAGGTGAGAAAGTCTTCTTGTAATCAATGTCTTCTTTCTAAGTGAATCCTTTAGCAACAAGATGAGTCTTATATTTTTCGACATTGCCCCTTGAATCCCGCTTGATTTTATATATTCATTTACAATCAATGAGCTTCTTACCTTCAGGCAGTTCGACAAGTTTTCAAACATTATTGTCTGTCATAGACTTTAACTCTTCTTGCATGGTGTTAATCCACCTTTTAGGGTTAAAGCATTGTTTAACTTCTTGGAAAGATATAGGATCACTTTCCAACCATATGTCAAAATCATACTCTTGGAGATAAAAATAATCATGAGAATTTATAGTTAAAGTTTTACTTTGACTTTGAAAATTTTGAACATGTCCAATGATTGCGACTTCTTATGAATAAGATACAGATAGTCAATTCTGGAATAGTCGTCTATAAAACTAATAAAATATGTATGTCCATTCCAAAATGCCTTATATGATACACAAATGTTCATATGTATTAGCTTCAAAACGCCATTACAACGGCTAGCCCCCTTGTTCTTTTTGTTTGTTGTCTTTCCCTTAACACACTCTATGCTGACATCAAAGTTTGACATGTCAAGGGAATCAAAAATTTCATGTGACATTAACATTTCTAGGCATTATTTGGATATATGTTCTAAACGCTTATGCCACAACATAAAAGCATTCTCGTTTGGTAATATATGTTTCATACATATTCTATACATTATTACGTTGTCAACTATAGGAGTACAAGTATTGAATTTATGAAGATTATCAACCAAGGAACCATTGTAAATCAAAACTGAATTAAAGAAAATGCTAAACATTGTATTTCAAAATGAACAAGAATAACGTGATTTGTCCAAACAAAAAATAGAAATTAAGTTCCGTCTGAAAAACAGTATAATAAAAGTATTTTCTAAATCCAAATAAACATTAGTTCCTAAATAAACCTTTAAAACACCAATAGACTTGACTGCAGCCTTCTCTCCATTCCCCATATAAATGTATCTTTCACCATACTGCGTAAGTCAACTTTTGAGATATTTTTGCATACTAACACTTATGTGAATAGTAATACTGGTGTTCCGGAAGCTGTAATCGACGTCGATGGCCCGTCACCGAAGTTCAGCAAACATGAATGCTGAAGGGAGGAGAGGAACGTCGCACCCTGCGAGATCACACGAATGTTAGGGAGACACGCCGGAGGTTGTCTAGCGGAGCCTACTCCGACGCTCAAGTCAGTGCCTTAGTGGGAAAAAGGAGCAAGACAGAAAGAATGAGTCGTAGAGAATGCTTAACCCCCTTACCAGAGGGGTTGGGGTACCTTTTATACTGGCCTCCACTGCCTTGCCACGTCCCCACGATTGATGTCACGTCCTCCCCCTCTTTTGGCGGTTACTGGATAGCCTTTGAAATGGTCTACGCCGTCATTACATTTCGACCCGTTGCAACATTTAAGGATCTTGATGATTACGTGCTAGCGGGAACACTTATCCATAGATCCGCAAGGGAGGGGGGGGGACCGTTATTTGATGTTGAAGGTAGCTCAGGCTCCGCCTCCCCGAGGCGGTCTCGGGGTCTTCTG
This sequence comes from Boesenbergia rotunda, assembly GCA_024364735.1. NCBI lineage: Eukaryota > Viridiplantae > Streptophyta > Magnoliopsida > Zingiberales > Zingiberaceae > Boesenbergia > Boesenbergia rotunda. The sequence continues at coordinate 164,375 of JAGFNQ010004051.1, forward strand.
GCCGAGGTGATCACGGGCGTTATAGCTCCCCGAGGTAGTCTCGGGACCCCACCTCCCGGGGTGATCCAGGGAGGGATCTTCTAGTTGACTTCCAAGACTTGTCTCTCGAGGGAGGCCCTAGAGTCACTAAGACGCGTTGCCTTTTGCCACAAAGCTTCTTCATCCCACGAATCTGCCACGGGTTATTCAACTCTATCAATTGGTATCTATCTACAAAGTGGCAGTGGGCATAATAGCTAAATTGACTTCCAAACTAACAAAGTTAAGAAGTTTACCCTTCTTTACATGCCAGTTGGCATACTTGAAGCAGTCTTTCTTCGTATGCTCTTTCTTCTTGCAAAAGAAATAAGTGGATTCCTTATTCTACTTCTTGTGCTCCTTATGGTCATTATCTATGGAATCAGCAATTTATTTTTCTTTTCCTTTGTTATTGATCCTCTTTCGCTTTTTGCTCGTACTTTGAGAACCAAATGCTAAGTGAGCACTTTCATATGTCTCAATCTCCAATCTCCTCTCCTCTTGAACGTATTGAGCAATGGGCTTATTTAATGTACACATTTCCTTTTGAGTATTAGATGATATCTTAAAAGGAGTGAACCGTGTGGGCAGAAATATCAAGACGAAATGCACTAGCATACTCTTAGACATATCGAGTTTTAGTTCTTTTAGACTTGTCGCTATATTGGATATTTTCATAATGTACTCCCTTATGTTTTCTTTACCACAATACTACATGGTTACCAACTTCGTAAGAAGTTTAGTATTCTCAACCTTTTCATTTGAGGTGAATCGGTCTGCTAGTTGATTCAGGAAACTCTTAGCATCTCCTTCCTTTGTTATTGAGCACTTTTTTTTGCCGGTATGGAAAGCTTCATGATACTTAGACTCATGCGATTTGATTTCCACCACAATTGAAATTCAGCTCTCTGCTCTATAGTGCTAGCACTGGTCAAAAATATAGGGCGATCATTCCTTAATACATAGTCTAAGTCCATGCAATCTAAGATTATGATCACGTATTCTTTTCATTCATCAAAATTTGAACTAGTTAGTGTTGAAATGTTATTATACTGCAGTAACAAATTGCACTGAAATTAAAAAGAGAAATTTATTTAATAAGCCAAGAACATGTGTAAGTTCTGGTAATAAAATAAAAAATTATGCAAATAAAATAAAATTTTTAAATGCATATAAATGGGCTCCTTATAAGATATCAAATATAACATTATATTTAAATTTTTGAACTAAAATATAATTTGTTAGCAGTTCTCTCTGATATAACTCAAACTTTAATTAGTCACGCAATGTGTCTTTTTTTAGATCAACCCATTATGCTCATAATATGATACTTTTATGAGTTATATATTGATTCATAACTTACAATAACTTTAATATGATCGACATATTTTGTACAAGATCAGAAAAAAAATTTTATTCAACAGTTCTAAACTACCTTGAACATATATCCGATATAAAAGTAATTTTCTTTTAGACCGATTACTCTTAGCATAGATATACGTCTACCAATTCAGAATACACTAAACCTACCTAAGGTGTCTTTATTTGGGTCGACATAATAGTTCAACTTAGTAGCATGTTGCGTAAATAGACCCAAGAAAATACTAAAAACTTTAATCGATTAGATAATTTATTTATCAGCCTTAATAACTCCATGATTATTAGATTATATATCGAACCAACTCTTGAAAAAACTAAAGCTTCCTTTAAATTCTATAATTAAATCATTAATATTAATTATATACTGATTGATATACATGAAATAGCATTTAAGCTACATTTGGTTAGGGGTAAAATAATCCAGTTTGTAATATAATTGAGTCTATAATGTAATCCAGATTATATGTTGTTGGCCTTGTAATCTAGATTACAATACTTTTAATAGTTTTTGTAATATAGATTACATTACATTATAATTTTAAAACTATATCAAATAAAGTAATCAATTTTGTAATGTATTTCTGATTACATTAGAAGACTGATTATAGCTTACCAACCGTAACCTTAATGGCATTTATTGTTATGTATACAAATCCTAATCGATTAGGAATTGTGAAACAGTGATTTCACGTATATGTTAATCGATTAAAAGAAAATCTAATCAATTAATATTTGATTCTTGAAAGCTTTATTTCAATCCATTGGTATTGACAAAATTAAGGTTGTTAATTAATTGAGAAAGATTCTTAATCGATCAAGATAGCAATTCACTAATCATTTTTTTCGTAATTTTAGGCTTAATAATTGATTAGTCGATTAAGATAATTAATTATACCATCATGATTTAACCTAAAATTAAGTTAAATAGTGGCGGCTCTTCTGCCATTTTTGTGTTCTTTAAAAAATACGAAAAATTTGGAATGATAAGCCTAACTTAGAATTTTCTTATATATTTTTCGACCATAAAAAATTATATTACACTAAGAAAACTTGTTTTAGCATACCAACAACAAATCGATGAAAAATTTAAACTTTATTTCCATGAAATTATAAAAAAAGAACAAAACAATGCAATTGATAGAAACGAATTTTCTCTAATTAACCACGTGAATTTTAGGAATGAAATAAGAACCTGAAAGATAAAACATAAGATAATTGAGCACGGATATAGTTACGTTGAAAACATAACATAATAACATGAAATATAAATCAAATACGGTAAGGAAACTTGATTGAAAAGTCATTGTGTTGTCCTAGTGTCGCCAACTTGATCCTCGTGGAAGAAGATGCGGCGGAAAGAAGATGAATTTTTCAAAAGGCTTGGGGGATGATGGTGGCGTAAAAATTTTTTGTCGATGGGGAATAAGAAATTACGTCAAGATGATAACCTAAACCTTTGGAGATCTCCCTTTTATATATGAATTCAATCTGTTATCGATTTATAGATGATAACATATTAACCTAAACCATATAGATGATTATTTATAATTTTATTGGTAGCATATCATATATAATAAATAGATACATTAGCAGCGTACCAATTTTTGTATGCTATCATTGTTATTATTTATTCACAGCGTACGTTAATATGCTGTTAATAATAGCATTAACAGCTTGCTTTTTATGTATGCTGTTGATGCTTCTTCTTTTAAAAAAATGTATGGTATTAACAGCGCACATTAATATGCATGCCGTTAATAATACTATTAACAGCATGCTTTTAATGTGCGCTACTAATAACGCGCTGCGGAAAAGTATTTTTCTTGTAGTGACACATTGAACCTGTATTCAATAATTCAAAATCTAATTAATATAAATTAGATCACTTTAAAGGTTTAAATTGTATTTATATATACAACTTACAAATAAGTCCACCTAATAGGGATAATAATATCCAAAAGACCCTTTAAAAATTCCTATGGCAACTTTCACCCCCTCGTTATAAAATTCCTAACTCCGTTCACCACATTCGGCCCCTCCAGCGAGAACAGCCGTGGAGGCGCTAAAAGTTGGAGCTTTCCTCTGTTTCCTACATAAAGGCCAGTGGAAAAGAGCAACCTTTTGAACTCACCGGCGACTGACTTGTAAGCGATGGAGTAATCTCCTTCGAAATGAATCCAGGGAAGGGGTGGTTCGTAACCTTGGCGGAAAGGACCAGGGAGGGGAACCGAGTGCCTGCGAAGGGGAAATAGAAAGGATGCCCTATACTGAGATCAACAAGCAGTTGATCTATCTCAGAAGATATGTGACAGAAGGGGCGAAACGCTCGCTCTCAGCACCATCGCCAGCCCGCTCCATGACCGGAGATAATGGAACAGCAAAATCTGAGAGAGAGAGAGACAGAGAAAGAGAGGACGACAGCAGGATGCATGAAAAAAAACAAAAAATATCCGCAAAGGAATGGCCGGGAGATTAGGGTTTACGAAAGGTTTAAATTTCTTTTGATTCGGACGTGAAAAAGCGTAATATTAAAATTTATTCACATGCATGGTTTAATAAAATACCGTTGTAGTCTGGCTGTCTGGGGCTATGTTACATAGACGGGTGTTAAGTTATGTCCAAATGTTTATGATTTGATTGATTTTTTACTTTAAATTATTCATCGGGAGCATTTTTCCATTTGCTCTAATAATTTGTGAAAAAGTTACATAAGACCAAACCGATTCAATGTTAACGTATTTAATATTTAAAAATAAAACACCGTTCTAGAAGTGCAGTAGAAAAATAACAAAAAAATAAAAGGATTTAATGTCAAAATTCATAGTAAAAAATAAAAAAACAAAAATTATTTTTTAAAAAACCGTCTTTCTTATTTTTTTTTAATTAAAAAGGCACGTTAAATCTTTTTTTGTTGGGGTCAAATTATCCCTATTTAATTGAAGTGATTTTTCTCTTTCCATTGAATAATTTATAAAATTTTAAGAATTACCTTTTATAATTCTATACATATCCATGTAATTATTTATTTTATGTCAATTTAAAATTTTATCTATTAATCAGAGTTAAAATCATATCTAAGTAATTTATTTTTCTATTAAATTTATACTGAAATTTAAAGATATATCAAAATGTCAAATTAAATACATGAATTATCTTAACATTTTGAAAATGGTTAACTATACATTTTTTTTATAAAAATACAAGAATAATAATTTTAAGATATTCTTGTTAACTAACTTTAATTTTAAATATAAAAAATTATATTAGTTTTAAAACAGAATCTTTTATGTATATAAAATAAAAGAAAATGAAGTTGAATGGTAATTGAAATAATTTAGTAAACTGATGAGATATTTCATTAAAATTTAGAAGCTTAATTGTCTGGGCTTTGCTTTTTCTTTGGTTGGCATGGCTGTTGTATATACCTTCAATTCTCATGCGCCACAGCCCACAAGTAATCAGTGCCCTGTTGTTGTTTGTCCCCAGGCCTCTTTGCTTCTATAATTGACATCAATAGATCCACATCCAAAGGATCACCAAATCTCCTCACAATAAATGTTGGGCCTCACTTATGAATCCCATGCGGATTCAGCTGGTTGCCCAAGAGTGAACACTTTTGTACATGTGACTGTGACTTCAATTCTTTGTTGCCCAAACATGAAGACCTTTCACCTCACTGTCCATCACTGGAACACTCCCATATAATCACCAGTATCCTCCTCCTCCTCTAGGCTTCTGCTCCACTGCATGCTGTTTTCCTTACAGATTCAGAGAGATTAGTGTTTGCTAATGATCGCAGGCCTGAGTCTGACTCAACTTTGATTACATCAAATGGTAATGGTGCTCCGAGTTGGAAAATAAGACGATAAAAAAGGTTTTTAACCTTGTCTGGTACTTATCATGGGTGAAATACTGACCCGCAGAAGGGTGGCCGCCGCCAAGACAAGTGGCATTGGTTTCAATCTTTTGTCGGATAAAAGTTAAAAGGTTTCTTTCATATTGAAATCAGAGTTTTTTTTTATCCGGTTGGATGGTGGACCCCGAATTGACTGGTCCTTTCTTCGTGGCTGACAAGGATTGAAGTAGTCAAACACCCAACTAAACCGGTCGGGTGGTTAGCTAAACGGTGCAGTACATTACCTGTCGATCGGCACATGAATACGCTCGGTCAAACAGGTCGGGCGATGATCAGCTAGACATCGTGGAGTACGGCTCGTTGATTAAGCCGAGTAAGGAAAGCCCAACCACCGGTATTTGCCGTCGGTTGTGGCCATGCAGGGTCAGGCTTCAGACTCGCTAGATGTCTAGCCCAAGTCAATTAGAGGCCGGTTGGCCGCACCGATCAGCCGGCAAGACAAGCCTGCCCGAACAAAAATCAGGAATCCTCATAACTCCCGATGGCTCCCTTATGCCCCCCGAGGAGCTGGCTCAGCCGACTGTCCGGCCGACTGAGCGGACACAGGGTCTAAAAAGGCTAGGATCCGTAAAAAATCTCATACAGAAGATATTATTTAATAGAAAAAAGACATAAAGACATACGAAAGGATTCACCGAATCAGTCAATTACTATGAGGGGACAAGAGTATGAGCTCACGTCACCCAAGGAGAGGGTCATTATTAGGGATATGATGAAGAGACATTCAGAGTTGACTGATGATCGGAGTTATGACGGCTCGACTTCACCTTTTGACAACCAAATCCTGTCATGAGATCGGATCTTTAATGTGATGTGATCGCTCGGGCAGGCTTATCTACTCACTCCCTATATAAGGATCCTCATGGCTCCATGTGCAGGTAGGTTGCACAATGTTACTCTTCCATTCTCTTCTCTTTTCTTCACTAGAGTATTGAGTTGATCGTTGGAGTCTTTATATTGGAAACCCTCTTCCCAGCTCCTAACGGTCCCTTTTCTCACAGTTCATAGAATTCGTCAACTTTCCTGTGTGTTCGACCGATGGATCAGCAATCGGTTCTCAGTCAACCTTCGACCCTCGTCATCCACGAGTCAACCTCTTTGCATGCCGATAGGATCATTTTTTTTTTTGGTTTTTTGTTTTGTTCAATATGACATCCCACTTCATTAAGTCATTATTCTGAAATGCACTGCTCAACCGATTTTACTTTCTAACAAATTAATTTTAAATTTAAATTTTAAACTGATCGGACAAAGTTAAAATCGACTGTTTTTTTTTTAAAAAAAATTAGATAGAAATTCTTCTGACTACTTTAAAATTTATCCAAAATCCCTCTCTCACCCGCCTTGTCTCATCATTATACATCAACTTCATCGCTCCTATCTATCGTCTCCTCGACTTTTTCTCTTTGTCAACTTTTTCGAGTCGATCAATTTAGAATTTCTTCCCATGTATTATCTAACTTGTCGGAAAAAAAATCGTAAGCGGCCATTTATTTCTTAATTTTTAATTTTTATTATTTTTATTATAAATATACCACGTCAAAATTAAAATTGTCTATTGTAATAACTATGGAACTATAATTGATATAATTTGATTATTATGATAATAAGTCAAGTTCGACTAGTGATAATTATGAAATAGCAATTATGATTCATGATTGATCCTGTCGCGAAGTGAGTTGGACACCCTTACAGCTGAGTGAGCCTCCGGGGAGAGCGAGGTCGCTGAGGTGGTCTAACAAGCTGGATCACCTATAGCCTGCAAGACAGAGACCGTTAGAACCCGCCGGGAAAAGTCCTCCGTCAGGCACTCCGACGGTCAAGTCAGTACTCGATGGTGGCGATGGAAAGCAATAGAACAGTATGAAATTGCACTATCGCGCGTACCTGAGAAATGCGGAGTGGGGAGGCTTATATAACCGGGGAAGCTGACAGCTTCTGTCCCGCCTGCCACCTGTTGTCATATAGCGAGGATAAGGTAATGCATGCCTAGAGGTGGCAGGATAAAGTAGCACATACTGTATTAAGGAAAGGGGCACTGTCAACTTAAGGATTGGCGCCGTTGGACGCCGCTCGGCCTGACATCAGGGTATGTGGTCGTGGTACGGGGGGACATGATATGACAGGAAGATCAATACCTCGGCGAGATATCCGTCCCTTAAGACCAGGATGGCTTCAGTCCTGCGCCGACCCCGTACAACTTCTGGTAGTCTAGTGTCAGGGAGTGGTTGTGCCGACTGGGGCTCTGAGTGACGAGGTCGGTTGAGGGCCTATGAGGGTGCCGACTTGGGCATTGAGCAACGCCTCCTCCAGTTCAGGCTTACCCCCGGAGCGTGGGCCGCCACGCGTCAGCGTGGAGCCAAACTGGGAGGAGTATTAGAGCATAAACACCCGACAAACACCCGACTCAGGATCAACTAATACTAATGAGCGTGGGCCGCCACGCGTCAGTTTAGGGGCCCGGGTCCGAGTGGCACCCATACGACGGGCCTGTGCAGCCCACTAACTATCTTCCATCTGACTAGGCGCCAGGCTGCCGGGCCAGGATACACACAAGTTGGCCCGGGATCATAAGCATCCCCCTTAAGTCTAGTCGAAGGAGGCACGTAGTCCGACTGACTGGACCCCCAACTCTGGCTCGAGCCTGGCGCTCCCCTCGGAAACCGGGCGTATTTCCTCATTGATTGCCGCCTTAATGGCACGAGACTCGTGCCCCTAAGCCGTTTGCTCTCGCATACCGACAGATATGCCCTCACCTTCCGCCAGTGTTCTACCCATGTCGGTGTTCTGCCATCATGCACATTACCCGAGCCTGATCAGACGACTTTGACGGGGTCACACGTTTCTCCCGGTTGTTCATCGAACGACCCACATCCCTCGCTGATTCCCATAAGTACGCCCTTTCTCCGCCCCTGCTTCTTTGTGCATTCAAAACCCCCACCTCGTTCTCCGCCGCTTCGCGTGCTGCTAGAGCCCCGACAGCTGCTCCTCCTCGACTTTCCTCCGGCAACTCCTTCCATCGGTTAGCTTCCCGCCTCCTTTTTATCCGATGGCCTCTTCCTCCTCGTCTCCATCCCCTTCTCGGCCCTGGTATTCCACCATGATAACTACTCTCGCTGCTCACGACCTGGAGCAAATACGGTTGGATTTCTTAATCCCCACCGACCACCAGCTGCACCTACCTGAATCGCATGATCGACCGGATTCCGCCCCCTTGGGCTACATTGCTCTGTCTCGGGACCATCTACAAGCCGGTCTCCGTTTCCCTATTCATCCTTTCCTTTCCGCCGTCTGCGACTACTTCCAAATTCCCTTACCTCAGCTGGCTCCCAACGTCATACGTCTAATGTGTGGCTCGGTCATCGTTTTTTCATTACTCAAGATTCCCTTGGAACCGGAGAATTTCCATTACCTTTTCTATCCCAAACAGCAAGAAGCGGGCGACTTCTTCTTCCAAGCCCGTGCCAAGGCTTCCTTCCTCCTGAATCTTCCCACTTCTAACAAGGGATGGAAGGAGCGTTACTTCTTCATTGGGCCCATCTCAGCCCGGGGCTGGCCCACAACTTGGATCGAGGGACTTCCCGTTTCCGAGGCCCTCCCCAGACACTATCGCACTTCCGCCGCCTATTTGAAGGTCATAGCCGAGCTGGAGGATAGGCACTTCCATGGCGGCCATCTGCTCAAGGAGGGGATTCTCTCCACCATCGGTCTCAGCCCTAGTCCGGTCCCTTCACTGTCCGCAATCGGTAAATCTTACTATGCCCTCCCCGCATGCCTCTTAATCGTGCTTGAGCTTACTTTATTTTCGCAGTTCCCATGCTGTTGTCTGCGGCTCTGAAGGATGGCTTTAGATTAGAGGAGGCCGAGTTGCGGACTCGGATCGCCTCCGCGTTGGCTACCAGAGGAGGCGCTTCGCCCGAGGATGCTTTGGCAGGCCTGACTCTGACTGTACCAGAGTCAGTTCCCACCACTTCCAAGACAACCTCACCTACAGCCGCCAAACTTCGTACTCCCTCTAAGCGCCGACGAGCATCTTCCCCGCCAAAGGGCTCCTCTCGCCCTTCCTCCAGCAAACAACTGGAGAAAAAGAAGAAGAAATAGAAGAGAGCGGCTCCCGAGCCAGAAGCCCTCTCTGCTTCTACGGCCATCGTTCCCTTCGTGGCTCCTGCTACTGATCCTCTTGCTGTCATTCCGGTTGACAACTCCCCTTCCCAAATGCCACCAGTTACTCCTACCGTCCACCCCGACATTGGTGCTGCGGTCGATCATCCTATTATCACATCGTCTGCCGACCCTTCTGCATCCTCCAATGCTTCCAATGCGTTGATGCCCGATAGATCGGGAACTCCATCTGCCGAGGATCCGGCTGAGGATCCGACGATGCACCTTTTAGTGCCCACTCAGGCTAACTACCACTTGAAGATGCCCCCGGGTGAGCTACCCGATCGCCATCAGTATCTGCGCTTGTATGGGTCGGTGGCCGACCGCTATGCTTAGGGGCTCGAGGAGTCTTATTTTCGGGGCCCTCGTAATAGAGTTGATGCCTTTTTCCTTAAGGCCACTCAGGTATGTCCAGATGAACCGGGTCCTCTATCGAACACTCTGTTTCTTATCCCTAAGACCAGTATTTATTTTGCAGTTCATAGGAGACTGCCACGGCTTCTCTATATCTTTTCTGGCCCAGAGCTCGGCTCGGACTAAGGCTGAGAGGGAAGTGGAGCGCCTGAAGACCCAACTGGCGCACTCTCGGCTAGTTGCCGACGAGCCCATGCTGAACCACCTGCGAGCTGAGGTTCGGGCTCTGCAAGATCAATTGACTCACTCTGAAGAGCAACTTGAGGCGGCACGCGGCCAAATCGAGACGGCGCAGCAAGCCGCGTCCCAAACGAACATCCAGCTCTCCACCCTGAAGCATACCGAGCGGAAGGCGCGAGCTCTTCAAGCAAAGGCTCAGGACGAGTTGACCCAGGCGAAGTCTGAACTTCAGGAGACGTCCACTGCCAATGACTCCCTTCGGGCCCAACTAGAGACCAGAGACACTGAGGCTCGGGTTCAATCGCAAAGGATAACTGAGCTGTCCGCGGAGCTCTCTTCCAAGGACCAAGTGTTACAAGGTCAGAAGGAGGAGCTCGAGCAGCTGCTGATGGAGAAGTCCGAGTGGGAGGCGGCTAGATCAGAGCTGACGGAGCTTCGATCCTACAGGGAAACCGAACCCTCCAGATTAAAAGAGCATAGGCTCGAGTGCATCAATGCCCCAGCCCATCTAACCGAAATTGCCCAATGGTTCATGGACGTAATGATGCAACAGGGAGTTAAAGTCGTCCGTCAACTCAGGCTTGGCGGGTATTTGCCTCCCACTGCAGTGCGGCTCCAGGATATGTGCAAAGACCTGCCTAATGTAACTGAAGAGCCATTCAAATGAGGGCCAAGCCTCCTATTTTTGTCTTTCTTCTTTTTGTACTTGTAAGGGCGATTTCCCCACGATTGTGTAACATCTTGGCCTCGTCGAATGAAAAACTTCTCTTCCCACTCGGGCCTCTTAGGCTTGCTCTTGTTGTTGAGTGCTGACAATCTAACTGAACATCAGCGGAGCGCCAGGCTCGGGATACCCCTCTGCTGCGTAAGCTATTGAACCAAGAGCCTTGCGGGAACTGACCCGCTTGTGAAGGTTCGGCCGCTTGGTTGAGTCAAAACCCGTGGAGCGGGGGTTGCCACGTGACCGACTGGGGCCTTAACCAAGGGATTGACGGGAGTTGGCCCGTCTATGAAGGTTTGGCCACTTGGTTAAGTCGGAACCCGGGGAGCGTGGGTTGCCACGCGACCGACTGGGGCCTTAACCAAGCGATTCGTATCTCAATTTCTGACGGCTGCCTTAACTAGTGATTGAACGTGTCATTGGTGAAATGACGCATCTGGCAGCGAAACGTCTATCATCGGTCATAAGTACCTCGGGCGACGAGTAGTTTCACCTTGCCCGCTTACTTTTGCTTTATTGCTTCTCAATATTCCCCCACAATGCAATCGCGCACGACCGTTTGATCCTGCGATTTACCGAGGCCATCTACGAACGGCCGAGATTGTTCGTCTTCTCCTATATATAGGCGGCGATTACTTGGGTCGCTTTCAACCCAAACATCAGTAAGACCGAAACCCCCGTCAGTTTTCCAGCCATCTTCCAATATGCCCACCGACTCCTCCGAGGAACTGTTTTCCTTGAAAAGACTTTACACCTTTCGGATGATTCTTACTTCTCTTCCTCGGAAGATATACACCGGGAGCATCTTGCGACGATGCTTCCTCCAGACTCTCCTCCCCCGACGAGGATATTCACGACCACAGCTTCCCCCCGTGAAGGTACTTCTCGTAAGGGGAAGGAACCAATGAAGAAAGTGCCGACTTCCAATATGGGGGTCCCAGATACAGATGACTTACCCTTGGAAACACGTCGTCATCTGCTTCATTCGGCTGCTTTTTCATCTTCACATGGTACTTTCGCTCCTCCCCGCCGAGCGAAGCGAGCCAAGGCTTCGGCTTCTGTAGAATATGCTGCCGCGGCTCCCTCTTTATCCCGTGTGACCTCCCCTCTAGAGCTCACCCATTCTCCGCCCGACCACGAGGTATCTCTCCCTCCGCCGACTTGCGAGGTTGCCCTTCCTCAGTCGGGGACTTTTCCTCTAGTGCCTTCTTTTGCTGAGGGAGCTAGTGCCTACCCTCCTCTGACAAGGGCAATCTCCCCGAGCGTTATAACTCGCGGGGCTTCCTCTTCTTCTACTTCGTCGAGGAGGGTTTGGATGTTCGCGCCAGCGAGGCATCCGAAGGAAGGTGTCCATACTATTCTTCGCCATTCGACCCAAGGCGGTTCTGTATGCCGACCGGCTGGCAATACTAGCTCGACTAATGCTGGAGGGGTTACTATCAGATAGCCCCTGTTTTTGCCAATGCCAGTCCAGGGAGGCCCTTTGATGGCATTCTCACCAACCTCTCCCAGAATATGGGCCTCCATTGGTGACAATGCTGTCGTTAGCTCTCCTAGGCTAGTCTCTCCGAATGCCGCCCCCCACGGGGCACTAGCTAATGACTCGTGTTCGAGGAGCAGTCTGGACAGGGAGTTTGAAGCCCCGTCCAGATGAGAGCCTGGAAACTCTGCTCGGGCGGGAGCCCGGAAACTATGCTCAGGCGAGAGCGTATAAGCCGGCCCAAGAAGCCTCAGTCTATGAAAGATGTTGCTTTCATTTTTCTTTTCTTTGATTCTGACTCTTGTCGTCCTTCTTCGACAGGCGGCGCGGCCAGTTTGGAACCTTGAGGAATTAGTTATGCACTCTGCGGGCCGACCTGAGGGCCAAAGAGGAAGAGAGGGCTGCCTATGCTGCGGAGCTTGGTAAACATCAACAAAGACATGAAGTCCAAGCATCCGTACTGAAGGCAATTCAGCGGTGCATACAACGCCTCAAAGGGTATACCGACTCTCTACTCCAAGGCAAGTCCCCGAAGAAGACCAGTCGAGCTCCATGAACTAGGAGCAATTGTTGTTAAGAAATGTTCCCTTTATTTTCCTTTGCTGGAGAGGGGCTAGGCCTCAATTTTGTAATATCTTTTGATAATAAGAATGTCGACTCGTTTATATCCCTTGTGTCCTTGCAATGCTTAAGCGTTAAGAATTCGAGCATCCTTACTGACCCGAGTGAGGACTCCGCAGCTCAGGTTTACTTCACTGAATGTGTCTGCGAGCCGTGTGAGTATAATGCCTTCCAATCGTGTCGGCCACTCGAGCCATGGCAAACCTTACTTTGCGATTGTCGGAGTAAAACACCTAAGCATCGTAGCAGCTCGAGCGAAGGCGAGTGATTCATTATTTGACAGGCTCATAAGAGTTGTTGAAATTACCGACTTGGGCAATTCATGATGCTGTCGCTGAGTCATGAGCCTCATAAAGGTGGGTCATGATGCTTTCGCTCGGGTCCCGTTGAGGGAGTAAACAAGTTAGGGAGATGTTCTAGAGATGTTCTTGCTTTAGGACTTCGGGAATTTTGCGCACACGATCGGGCAAGACTCAGGGAACATGGGCCGTCACGCGTCCGCCTGAGGGCCGATCCGAGAGATGAATGTATCTCGCGAAGAGGCAAGAGCCTAGACACTGACTCAGGCCGATTCTCAGGAGCGTGGGTCGTCATACGTCCTATCGAAGACACTGAATCGAGTGGGGCGTGGAGGCTGGTCCACTTATAACTTGCTGGCGAGGCAAGAGTTTTACGCACACGATCGGGCAAGACTCAGGGAGCGTGGGAAGCCACGCGTCTTACTGAGCGGCCGAGCCGCGGGATAAATAGCACACACAGTTGGGCAAGACTTAGGGAGCGTGGGACACCACGCGTCTTACTGAGCAGCCGAGCTACGGGATAAATAGCACACACAGTCGGGCAGGACTCAAGGAGTGTGGGATGCCACGCGTCTTACTGAGCAGCCGAGCTACGGGATAAATGGCGCACACAGTCGAGCAAGACTCAGGGAGCGTGGGACGCCACGCGTCTTACTGAGCAGCCGAACTACGGGATAAATAGCACACACAGTCGGGCAGGACTCAGGAAGCGTGGGACGCCACGCGTCTTACTGAGCAGCCGAGCTGCGGGATAAATAGGACACACAGTCAGGCAGGACTCAGGGAGCGTGGAATGCCACGCTTCTTACTGAGCAGCCGAGCTGCGGAATAAATCGCGCACACAGTCGGGCAAGACTCAGGGAGCTTGGGACGCCACGCGTCTTAGTGAGCAGCCGAGCTGCGGGATAAATAGCACACACAGTCGGGTAGGACTCAGGGAGCGTCGGATGCCACACATCTTACTGAGCAGCCGAGCAAATACGGTCGGATTTCTTAATCCCCACCGACCACCAGCTGCACCTGCCTGAATCGCATGATCGACCGGATTCCACCCCCTTGGGCTACATTGCTCTGTCTCGGGACCATCTACAAGCCGGTCTCCGTTTCCCCACTCATCCTTTGCTTTTCGCCGTCTGCGACTACATCCAAATTCCCTTACCTCAGCTAGCTCCCAACGCCATACATCTAATGTGCGGCTCGGTCATCGTTTTTTCATTACTCAAGATTCCCTTGGAATCGGAGAATTTCCATTACCTTTTCTATCCCAAACAGCAAGAAGCGGGCGACTTCTTCTTCCAAGCCTGAGCCAAGGCTTCCTTCCTCCTGAATCTTCCCACTTCTAACAAGGGATGGAAGGAGCATTACTTCTTCATTGGGCCCATCTCAGCCCGGGGCTGGCCCACAACTTGGATCGAGGGACTTCCCATTTCCGAGGCCCTCCCCAGACACTATCGCATTTCCGCCGCCTACTTGAAGGTCATAGCCGAGCTGGAGGATAAGCACTTCCATGGCGGCCATCTGCTGAAGGAGGGGATTCTCTCCACCTTCGGTCTCAGCCCTAGTCCGGTCGCTTCACTGTCCGCAGTCGGTAAGTCTTACTATGCCCTCCCCGCATGCCTCTTAATCGTGCTTGAGCTTACTTTATTTTCGCAGTTCCCATGCTGTTGTCTGCGGCTCTGAAGGAAGGCTTTAGATTAGAGGAGGCCGAGCTGCGGACTCGGGTCGCCTCCGCGTTGGCTGCCAGAGGAGGCGCTTCGGCCGAGGACGCTTTGGCGGGCCCGACTCCGACTATACGGAGTCAGTTCCCACCACTTCCAAGACAGCCTCACCTACAGCCGCCAAACTTCGTACTCTCTCTAAGCGCCGACGAGCATCTTCCCCGCCAAAGGGCTCCTCTCGCCCTTCCTCCAGCAAACAACTGGAGAAAAAGAAGAAGAAAAAGAATAGAGCAGCTCCCGAGCCAGAAGCCCTCTCTACTTCTACGGCCATCGTTCCCTTCGTGGCTCCTGCTGCTGATCCTCTTGCCGTCATTCCGGTTGACAGCTCCCCTGTCCAAATGCCAGCAGTTACTCCTACCATCCACCCCGACATTGGTGTTGCGGCCGATCCTCCTATTATCACATCGTCTGCCGACCCTTCTGCATCCTCCAACGCTTCCAATGCATTGATCCCGGATAGATCGGGAACTCCATCTGCCGAGGATCAGACTGAGGATCCGACGATGCACCTTTTGGTGCCCACTCGGGCTAACTGCCACTTGAAGATTCCCCAGGTGAGCTACCCGATCGGCATCAGGATCTGCGCCTGTATGGGTCGGTGGCCGACCACTATGCTCAGGGGCTCGAGGAGACTTATTTCCTAGGCCCTCGTAACAGAGCTGATGCCTTTTTCCTTAAGGCCACTCAGGTATGTCCAGACGAACCGGGTCCTCTATCAAACACTCTGTTTCTTATCCCTAAGACCAGTATTCATTTTGTAGTTCATAGGAGACTGCCACGGCTTCTCTATGTCTTTTTTGGCCCAGAGCTCGGCTCGGGCTAAGGCTGAGAGGGAAGTGGAGCGCCTGAAGACCCAACTGGCGCACTCTCGGCTAGTTGCCGACGAGCCAACGCTGAACCACCTGCGAGCTGAGGTTCGGGCTCTGCAAAATCAATTGGCTCACTTTGAAGAGCAACTTGAGGCGGCACGCGGCCAAATCGAGACAGCGCAGCAGGTCGCGTCCCAAACGAACATCCGGCTCTCCACCCTGAAGCATACTAAGCGGAAGCGCGCGAGCTCTTCAGGCGAAGGCTCAGGACGAGTTGACCCAGGCGAAATCTGAACTTCAGGAGACGTCCACTGCCAATGACTCCCTTCGGGCCCAACTAGAAACCAGAGACGCTGAGGCTCGGGCTCAATCGCAAAGGATAACTGAGCTGCCCGTAGAGCTCTCTTCCAAGGACCAAGTGTTACAAGGTCAGAAGGAGGAGCTCGAGCAGCTGCTGAAGGAGAAGTCCGAGTGGGAGGCGGCTAGATTAGAGTTGACGGAGCTTCGATCCTACAGGGAAACCGAAACCCTCCAGATTGAAAGAGCATAGGCTCGAGTGCATCAATACCCCAGCCCATCTGACCGAAATTGCCCAACGGTTCATGGACGTAATGATGCTACCGGGAGTTAAAGTCGTCCGTCAACTCAGGCTTGGCGGGTATCTGCCTCTCGATCTGCCTCCCACTGTAGTGCGGCTCCAGGATATGTGCAAAGACCTGCCTAATGTAATTGAAGAGCCATTCAAATGAGGGCCAAGCCTCCTATTTTTGATCCTGTCGCGAAGTGAGTTGGATGCCCCTACAGCTGAGTGAGCCTCCGGGGAGAGTGAGGTCGCTGAGGTGGTCTAACGAGCTGGATCACCTATAGCCTGCAAGACAGAGACCGTTAGAACCCGTCGGGAAAAGTCCTCGGCCAAGCACTCCGACGGTCAAGTCAGGACTCGACGGTGGCGATGGAAAGTAATAGAATAGTATGAAATTGTACTATCGCGCGTACATGAGAAATGCGGAGTGAGGAGGCTTATATAGCCGGGGAAGCTGACAGCTTCTGCTTCGCCTGCCACCTGTTGTCATATAGCAAGGACAAAGTAATGCATGCCCAGAGGTGGCAGGATAAAGTAGTGCATATTGTATTAAGGAAAGTGGCACTGTCAACTTAATGATTGGCATCGTTGGACGCCGCTCGGCCTGACATCAGGGTATGTGGTCTTGGTACGAGGGGACATGATATGGCAGAAAGATCAATACCTCGGCGAGATATCCGTCCCTTAAGACCAGGATGGCTTCAGTCCTGCGCCGACCCCGTACAACTTCTGGCACTCTGGTGTAAGGAGTGGTTGTGCGGACTGGGGCACTGAGTGACGAGGCCGACTGAGGACCTATGAGGGTGCCGACTGGGGCACTGAGCAACGCCTCCTCCAGTTCGGATTTACCCCCGGAGCGTGGGCCACCACGCGTCGACGGGGAGCCAAACTGGGAGGAGTATTAGAGCATAAACACCCGACAAACACCCGACTCAGGATCAACTAATACTAATGAGCGTGGGCCGCCACGCGTCAGTTTAGGGGCCTGGGTCCGAATGGCACCCATACGGTGGGCCTGTGCAACCCACTAACTATCTTCCATCTGACTAGGTGCCAGGCTGCCGGGCTAGGCTACACGCAAGTTGGCTCGGGATCAATGATTATTATAATGTGAATATTAAATAAATATGTTAAATTTATTTATAATAATTTTAAAATCGTAATTGGTGTAATATTATAATAGCTACAGTTTTACAGTTGTGGTAATATTAATATTAGGTGTTAACAGAGGGAGTTGATGGAATGGACCGATTTTTTAAATAAACAAAGAAAACATAGTTTTAATTATTCTAATAAAAAAGAACCTTTTTTTACCCTAATTTATTGCCCCGACACAAAGCATCTCTTCACCTCACTGTCCAGCACTAGAACACCACAATCACCGACAATTTGTTAATTAACTAAATTTTTTTATATTACATAATACAATTTGTTTTGCCTATTCTTCATTCTCAAATAATCACAAAATAGGTTTTTAATTTTAAAGGGCAAATCATGATAATTTTTCTAAACTAAATTTTAGTGATGGAAAACAAAATATTTTTTTCTATATTATAACATATAATTGAGTTTTTTTATATTATAAATAGGAGTGTGTTTTGATTTTTAAGTTGTCTATCATAATATTTTTTATGTTAAAGGGAGAAAAAAATAGACGATGATGCCAATTAGAAATGACAAACTTTGCGATTGCTTATTGCTAATTAAAATATGTTTTTGTCAGGATTGAGCAAAACATATTATATTTTTTTTTCTGAGGTCTCATGTGTGTGCTCAAATAATTATTATCGTAAAAAACTTTTAGAGAACCTAACTTCTAGAACAAGACATTAGAAATCTTTGCAATAATATATATTTTTTAAATAAAATATAATTTTGTAGTCTACTATATTTTTATATTATAAATTTTTTATATATATTAGTTTCATTTTGTTAATTGTATGTGTAAGGTTTATTTTTACTCTTTTTCCATAAGAGACTTTAAAAACGAACAATGATAGGGAAAGTGAAAATGAGAGAGTGAAAATTATAGTGAATGATATGGCATGACGTGACACTTTATATGCACACGTTCGATTATCGCTTGGACACCATTCGCGGCTTTCGGCCGCCGCCCCGAATCAAACTATATCCTAAGGGGCACGGTGAACTCGTCGGAGATGGTGCATGTAAGGTGACACGTCATTCACTATGATTTTCACTTTCCCATTTTCACTCTCCCAATCATTCTTCTTTAAAAAAAAAAGGCATATCTAATTTTCTCTTTTATCTAAATCAAATACGCTAGTTTGAAATTTTAAGGCGTTTATCTTCGTTCATCTTCTCTTTATTCATGATTATAATTCTTTTTCAACTTCAGATCACAAATTAAGTTCACATACGAACTCTTCACACTTTCCAAAATATAAATATATATCTTAGTTTGTGATTTACAGCCATGGTTGGTCAATCAAGTAGTTTTGAGTCAATTATTTGATGCACAAAAGGACAAGCAAAACTTTGATCTGTTCCATCAAATCAAAAAGGACCACATGCTTTGATAATAATCATATAATAATAATCTCAACATGCTTCGCATAAGTCAACAGAAGAGGTCTTCACTGATTGCCTGAGCAATGCTAGGCGCTCTTCCTTGCTAATCCTCTCAACTCTGTCGTCTCATAGGACCTTGCTTTGTGTAAGAAAGTAGCAATCCATAAAGCAATCTAGCAAGCAAGCTTAAGATTGTTTGGAGGAAAGAAAGTACTTTAGCCTGGCGAAAGTTCTGTAAGGTTGATTTTTTTAGTTACCATTTTCCTTCCTTTCCTTTGTGCTATTTCCTGCCTCTATCATCATAATCTTCAAGGAGAAATCCTTTGTGCTGTATATTTTACTTTCTTTGTGTGCTATTTCCTTCCTCTGTTAGATCGCTGCATTTATAGCTAGCTACTTGAATCATTATAATCCTCAAGGGCAAATCCTTTGCAATCAAGATGAATAACACAGAAGAAGGTGAAGAAGAAGAGGAGGGGATTGAGACATCATTGGACATGGATTGGGTAGACTCATTGAAGAAGAGGATGTCAGACACAAATTTTTGGAACAGAAACAGTGAGGCAACAATATACAGAGTCCCGGATATCTTGAAAAGTGTCGAACCCCAAGCCTATGAACCATTGCTCGTCTCGCTCGGCCCCTACCACCGCGACAAACCTCATCTACAGGCCATGAATCAGCTCAAATTGAACTGCCTCAACTTTGTCCTCCAGCTGAACACTGATGTGACCTTGGACGACTATCTGGGTCGGATTAAGGAGCTGGAAACGCGAGCACGCGCTGCCTATTCGGAGGAAGTGGAGATGAGCAGCAACAGTTTTGTTGAAATGATGTTGCTGGACGGATGCTTTGTGATGCTTACAATAATAGGTATGAACTACGGGATGAGAAGCACCTGGTGGGCTGTACATGTAGTCGTACGAGATATCTTCATGCTCGAAAACCAGCTTCCTTTCTTTCTTCTTGAAACTTTATACGAAGCTGCACTTCCTTACAACAAACGCGATCTCTTTCGATGTCTGACAGTCGAGTTCATCTGCCACCGTGTCTCACGTTACTCAAGCAACTTGGAACTTCCATCCGACGATGAGACTTATCCCCACATAATTCATCTTTTTCTTTCTTGCATCGATCCGACAATAAACCATGGCGATGGCAATGACAATCAGTCCTCCAGTATATTTGGCTTCCTCTGCAACTCTAAGCTAGTTAAAACAGTATTCGTATCGTTGCCATCAAAGCTGTGCTCGTCTTTGATGTCACAGGTGAACAAGATACGCACCAGGCGAGATGCCAATCTCAAGGAGGATCTCAATGGCAATGGCAATCAGTCCTCCAGTGCATTTGGTTTCCTCTGCAACTCTAAGCTAGTTAAAACAGCATTCGTATTGTGGCCATCAAAGCTGCGCTCGTCTTTGTTATCGCAGGTGAATAAGATACGCACTTGTCGACATGCTAACTCCGAGGAGGATCTCAATGGCAATGACTTTCCATGGATTCCTAGTGCTACAGTATGCAATGAAGCTGGAATTCACTTCAAAAGAAAACAGAAAGCCAAGAGTTTCCTGGACATTACATTTCACAATGGCAAGTTGGAGATTCCCCAACTTCGACTAGATGACCACACCAACTCGCGCTTGAGAAATCTTATCGCATACGAGCAATGTTCAACGGATTCCATGTTCCATGTTACATCCTATATGGTGCTTATGGATCACCTCATTGATACGGCAGCAGATGTCGAATTGCTTCAACAACATGAAATCATTATTAGCGATTTAGGAGACAGCCAAGAAATTGCCACTCTATTTAACAAACTTAGCATTAATGTCTGCTATAACACAGATGATTTCTACCTTGTGGACGTCCTCACTGCTATGAAGAAGCACAACGACACTAGATGCAACAAATGGCGCGCAAGGTTGAATCGTGAATACTTCAGTAATCCTTGGGCAGCTATCTCCTTATTTGGTGCTCTTGCCCTATTTATTCTTACTGCTATACAAACCACGTTTACTATTCTGAGCTATGTTTGATCGTCAAACCATCTTCCTCACTTAAAAGTAGATTGTCATAACGTGGGAATGCTTCTTGTTCAGTCGTTGTTTAGAAACTAATTTTTGTTGCTTATGACGGACGTATCATATGCATGTGTATGAAGAGATATGTTGTTGGTGAATAATTAAAGGAATAAATACTTCCTAAATTTTATAAATGCAGAGGTGGTGGTTGTTTCTTTTCATACTATCCATCTTGCCAAGGAGTTTGTTGATAAGGTTAGTGACCCTCTCTATGTACTAACCACAGCATCGAGACTAGTAGAACTCATGATTTACCTCCTCCGTATTGATCATGGGATGAATTGGTGAGGGCGTGAATGGCGAACGAATCGTCTTTTGCCACCTTGTTGAGAAGGTTAGTGGAGCTTGAAATGAGGCTCATTCTAACCCCCCGTCTCACCATAGCTAAGTTAGGAAAAAGCTGCATTAAGTACCAAAACTTCCACTTTCCCCCTCCATTCCTCATATAGGATATATTGATAGACCCTACAAACTCACGCCTGGTTGTGTGATATTTTTTCAAGAGTTTCTTGATAATAAATAAGCTCCATCTTCCTCTTCCTATTTTGAATGACTTATCTCTCAAACTATTATGACTTGCCACCAATCAATTCACTCCATGCTAGTTTTATTTATT
The DNA here is from genome assembly GCA_024364735.1 of Boesenbergia rotunda. Taxonomy (NCBI): domain Eukaryota; kingdom Viridiplantae; phylum Streptophyta; class Magnoliopsida; order Zingiberales; family Zingiberaceae; genus Boesenbergia; species Boesenbergia rotunda. The sequence goes on from JAGFNQ010004051.1 coordinate 185,907, forward strand.
ATTTTTCTAACTAATTAAAATGAGTTATCTAGATATAAAATTAGTGACTGTTCGATTATATATAGATTTTGATTGTGCCTTCAACATAGCTGTTTAAACATTTTTGATTGGACTAACTAGAACAGCCTTAAAATCTATGTTCCAATACCAAAAAATAAAAATACATATTTTACTAAACCACGTGTGCAAATTTTAGTGACCCCTCCGAGTGTGCAAATTTTAGTGACCCCTCCGCAGAGTCACTCTTGCAGTGGTTTCGGTGTGGGGTAGCAATCAGGGACCCCTCCGAGTGTGTACAGTTGCTCTGTGTTACTTCACTCAGTCTATTAAATACTGAAATTTTAGGGGGTCTCTTTGCAAATTAGGGATCTAGTTGTGATTAGCTAAAATGGGAGATCTTATTTGCAAAATGTCAAAAACTTAATAAAACCCTAAACATCTCTCGAAATTAGTTTCCTCTTCGATTCTCTGCCCTGACGCCGCAGCGAGCGACGCTGATCGCCGCCGCCACGCCCTTTATCCTTCTCCTTCCTCTTCTCCTCGCTCGAACAAGCCGGCTAAAGCCTTCCCTCGCGTGGAGCCCTAGCCGAGTCTCTCCTCACGTCGTTGCCGCGCACAAACCCTAAGTTGCAACCCCTATCCCTTGAGATTCTGTTCTCGTGGGAGCACGTGATGACAATGTTTCCTTCCCTCAGCCATCGCCGGAGAATCCCAGGTCATCTTGGTTAGTTACTCCCCATGAACCAAGCGACGATTCTCTTCCCCGACCTTTGCTCGTCGTCGACCTCTACAAATTTGGGTAAGTCTCCATCTTCCTTGCTTTTATGGATCGAAATAGGGTTCTATTGTTCTGGAATCGAACTTGGTGGTTTTGAATGCAGGAGGAAATTTGGTTTCGCTGTGATCACTGCCGTGAGTTTTTTTTATAATTCTAGGAATTCTATTGTGTTGGTCGAGTTGGATCAGTGAAGTGGATTTTGAAGCTTAGGTGCTGGTTAGTTATGGATTTGAGTTTTAGAATTAGTTTTGGGTTCTTTAGTTTCAAGAAGATGGATTGGAGCTTGGTCGCAGTGTGTTGAAATGGATGCTATGTTTCCATAAGAAATGGATAAACAAGTCCATTTTGGCAGTGTGTTTACTGTGAACATCATATTAGGTTTGATCCGGATTATGTTGCCCCTCTCAGCCGTAGTCCTTGATCTAAGTTCCTTTTGATTTCTATTAGTCGTTTAATTCCAATTAATTAAGGGAAATGTGATAATTGAGAGGATTAGGTTGGTAGTAGTGATAGTTCCATTAATTCGAGGAATATACTTAATAACCTAATTGTGACAATTAGGTTAAGAAAGAACCCATGGTTATGATGGATTTAATTAAATAGATGTTGTAATTAGATAGTGTCTTAACTATGTTTAGTATAGTTTAGCTAATTTATTATTTTTGTATAAATAGCTAAACTATGTCCTTGCTACAGGACTTGACCTTGGACTCACGTCGTTAATCGTGGGAGGTTCTTCCCGCTCACGGACTTCTGAAATTAAGGAAAGTACTTCTCCTTTGTACTAGTGTATTTATTTTATCTTAAAGCATGATTGTTTATGTCTAAATAGGTTGTTCGACCTTGTTCTTTGTCGTTGATTGTTTATTGTCGCCATTGATACTTTTCTTCGTTGATCTTCGAGTTATTCGAAATTTCGTATCCATACAATCTTCCGTTGAATTCCTGTTCTGTAAAATACCACTTGTACGCGAGTACTTAAAGGTTCATTAAATACAATTAGGTTTATTTGACATTAGTAATATCCTACCTAGTAGTGTAGATGCATAATCGTTGGTTTTCGATACTTGGTTGGTTGTATCACTACATCGTTGATACTTGTTGGATTTTGTTGGATCGTTGTTTTCCGATTGTTCGTGCATATTGTAGCATGCACCATACTTGCACGTTGCATACTAACAACTGTTGGGCTTTCATAGGGTTAAGCCGTCGTTAGTCATTTAGTTGCTCAATTCACTCAACCACTTGTTATTGTGGTAGTTGCTAGAGTGCGAGCAACTGTCATGTTATGCCACACATGTTGCAGCTGTAGGCAAGTAGTAACACCCTCACCGTTGTTTTCGAGGGATACTAGAGCTATTGATAGCTCCCCCTTTATTCCGGGGTTTGGAGCAGTTGGCTCCTCAGCATCCTGTCCACTCAACCACATGTATTAGTGGTATTTGTTAAAGTGTGTACAGTTGTCACAACCCTACCCACTCGGTCACACATATTAGATGTGTTGGCGGCTTAATTGGCATTAGGGGTGACACATGTCATTGCATCATATGCATTTATTATATTTATGTATTTTCTTGTGTTTGTTGTATTAATATGAGCTATGGTTGCTACATTTGGTTGACATCCATGTATATGTTGATTTTATGGTTGTCACGTTGTTTTATACATGCTTAGTTGTTATTCGGTTTTATACCTTGTTGTTTTATATATGTTATGCATATTTAAGTATTCTTATATTTTTTTTAGAAACTGTACCTGTTGATTTCCCTACTTGTTTTATCTTCATATACCATGCTTTTTGTCTATTCATATACCCGCTGAGTCCGCTCGGACTCACCACCCCTGCTTCGTGTTTTTATTTCATGTAGCAGGTAGTTGCATTACTTGGAGCCATGAGAGGATCCAACCGTCAGTCCCACAGTATTGAGTTGGATTAGAGATTTGGTTTACTGTCCATTTTATTTCCGCACTACCTTTACTTCGCATTTGTTTAATTTGTCTTAGTAGAGTTCTGTTTATTTCGTATTAAGCCGATACGTTTCTTTTGGACGTTCTTTGGAGTTTTCTTTTTTATTTGTGATGTCTGGGTCATTCAATTATTATAAACTGCGTGGTTGTGTTTATTTTCTTTATTTTTGTGATGCTAGCCGCTTGTGGCTAAGCTATATTGGTGAGGTGTTATGTATATTTGTCCCAACTTGTCCGCCGTACAGGGGAGATGCTGCCCGATTTTCAAGTAAGCATGTGTCTCTGGGGGCGTGACACAGTCACTCATGGGTAGTGATATCGGAGCATGATAGCAGATAGGGGTCCCTCATCTTTCCGATGATTCAAGGAGTTACGAGATTTATCTCCCCATATGACATAGGGTAGGAGTGTTTACTCCACCAGCATCCTATCCACTCAGTCACTTAGGAGCAATGATGGCAGAGTGCGTACATTTGTCATAGCCCTTCACCTGGATGAGTACTTCCGCCAGCATCCTCACTTATGACTTGTAACGATGGTTGACTGGTGACAGGGGTGACAATGTCATTGTATCATGTGCATAATGCATGGAGTGTATTTTGGTTGTGTTTGCTGCATTTGGATGTTGTATTTATTTGGCGTGCACATACAGGTTGTGTTATGTATATAGCTCGACGATCTTGTTTTACCCGCGGAGGGGTGTTGGGGTTATTGGCCTATTTGTTATCAAGATAGCTTGACTCTGGTATGTTTTACCTTTATAGTTTCTCAGTTTTTCATTTTTCTACTACTAGACATGATAGTGTCAGCTGGACTCTAACTGCTAGTATAGCTTACTATGCATATCAGATATATGTATTCGCTGAGTTCTTTGGACTCACCCCGTTTGCCATGTTTTTATTTCAGGATGATCACTTGGAGTGCCCGGCAGCCTGCCCCAGGTCTTCCGTGTCGAGACAATTCGTGTTTGTTTTGGGTTGTATTTGATGATATATTATATTTATATTCACATGTTTCGTTTTGTTTCCGTTTTATCGTGGATTATTTTTTGTGTGCCATGGAGCCCTATGTTGTTGTTTGTTCGTCGTTAAGTTGTATCGGTATGTGACTTTTGTTTGCTATGATGTCATGTCTTTTTTCAGTGTTCTTAAAATCGGACCGAACCGGCCGGTCGGACCGGTTGAAACGGGAACCGGCCAGATTTTCGATCCAAGTTGAGTCTAAAAACCGGTTACTCAAGAACCGGGTGCGAACCGTTTTGAACCGGCCGGAAATCGGTGAACCGGTCAAACCTGCTTGGTTTATTTTTTTTTGATTTTTTGATTTTTTTCCCCCTTTTGTAGTTTTGTTTTCTTATTGAAAAATGAAAATTGAAAAATAAAATGTCAAAAACCTAGTTTGCTTTCACCCAAAGTTCCAAACGAACAAACCTGTTGTTTGTTTGCAAGAGTGCCACCACTGGTAGCCTCTCGCCGCGTCGCCCCGCCTCCACCAGCCTCGTAGCGTCGCCCTGCCTCCGCTAGCCTCGTCCCACTGTCAGCCTCATTGCGTCGTCGTGCTGACATACGATGACAGCAGTATATGACATATTTGGAAAAGTGATTTTACATGCTCTTTACTAGTGTCATCTGTTTAAGTGCTTATTAGTGAACAAATGCTATCGTGATATAATTTTAACTTCTAATAAGATTCTTCAATTCGTATCCAGATTTCTTGAACCCAATAGTTTTAAACATGAATTTTTCTTTGAAACCAACCATTTTTTCAAGAATACCGTGATGAGTTGCTAACAAAACATATCACATGCTCGACCTAGTTGATCCAATCTTGAAGAAAGTAGTTGGATAAGTCGTTAGTTTCATATATTTGTATAAATACATGTTTTATTATATACCGGTTATATCCCGGTTGGACCCCCGGTTAACCCGGTTAAATCTCTAAATATCTGAACCCTTACCTCGACCGGTTCAATGTCCGGTCCGGTTTTCGGAACCTTAATTTTTTTTATGATGACATTATCAGTCGTGTTGGCTGATAGATTGTGGTGCCCGTGTAGGCCTTGTACTCATGTCTCAGATGCCCACCGTATAGGGGAAGTATTGTCCGATTTTCTATCAGACTAGTGACTCCTTCAGGGGGCATGACAATAACATTATCAAAAGGACTAAATTGTATATATATTCTGTCGGATTTAATTATAGTTTAGAATATTTAAAAAATTTTCAAGCAGTCCTAAAAAAGAAGAACTCTAGATTTCTTAATTAGGCTAAAACATAAAAAATATGATATTTTACTTTTGTAACATGGATAAAAAGTTAATATGTATTAATAAAAATAACTTTTTTTTAAGTTCATAATGTATAATATATGTTTTTGGATTTAATTAAAGTTTAGAATGCACGAAAAATTTGAAAACTAAATGGGAGATTTAATTTCGAGAAAATCTTGTTTTGTTGATTAAGTCAAATACATTTATATCAAGCCCACGTTGAGCCTGATATTTTCTCATATTATGCATGCATGCATCCAAAAGAGAGAAGAAAGAGAAGCGGGAAAGAGGAAAGATAAGAGAAAATGCATGCAAAAGAGGGAGGAATGAGAAGAGAGGAAAGAAAAGAGAAGAGGCATGCATCAAAGTTAGATTTGTTAGGAGGATAAAATAGGAAAAATACTAAAAAAAAAGATATACTTTTTCATAAATATCAAAGTTGCATGCATCTTTTAGTCAATTCAAAATAGATATGTGCCTCTTTGATAAATTGTCATTTCTTTTTCCACAAGAGACTTTATAAAAGCCATATTTATTTTTTTTTCTTTTATCTAAATCAAATGCCCTAGTTTGAAAACTTAAAGCGCTTACTTCATTCACCTTCTCTTTTTTCAGGGTTAAAAAAACATTAATTCCCTTTCAACATCAGATCACAAACTAAGTTCGCCCTCGCGGACATGGCACGGTTGGTAATGGCTCGCTTGGGTGATCCCTCACTTCCCGGGTTCGATTCCTTCCTGGTTGTCACGCTCCCAGAGGCACATACTTACTTAAAAATCGGGCAACATCTCCCCTGTACGGCAGACAAGTTTGAACATATACTACATCATCTCATCAATATAGCTTAGCCACATGCGGCTAGCATCACAACAATAAGTAAAAAAATAAACACAACTACGTAGTTTATAATAATTGGATGGCTCATCCATCACAAACAAAAGAAAAGAAAACTCCAAAAAACGTCCACAAGAAACATACTGGCGTAAAATGAAATAAACAGAAATAAAGTACTGCAATAATAACCCAATATGGAAACAAACTCAAAAACGTGGGACTGACAACTGAATCCTCTCCTGCCTCCAAGTAATGCATCTACCTGCTACCTGAAACAAAAATGGGAAACAGAGATGGTGAGTCTGAGCAAACTCTGCGGGTATAAGAATAAACAATAGCATGGCATAATCAAGCTGTAAAAGTAGAGAAAACAACGATACAACCTCTAAAAAATATAAGAATACCTAAACATGTGTAACAATCAAAACAACATGACACAAAGCAAAACAACAACTAGGCATGTACGAAAACCCTCATGATATCATAATATCAAAACATACATGTATGTCAATCAAATGCAGCAAACATAGCTCATATAAATGCTGAGGAGCCAACTGCTCCAAACCCCGGAATAAAGGCGGCGCTATCAACAACTCTAATACTGGGGAGCCAACTGCTCCAAACCCCGGAATAAAAGGGGAGCTATCAATAGCTCTAACATTGGGGAGTCAACTGCTCCAATCCCCGGAATAAAGAGGGAGCTATCAACAACTCTAATATCCCTCTAAAACAACGATAAGTGATGCACGAATTACCGGAAAACGACGATATGCCGGCAGAAACAACCAGTATCAGAAACCAACTAAGAACCAACCAGAAGCCAACCAGAAACCAACGAACCAGCGACTAAACTACTCGGTAGGATATTTTTAATGTCAAATAAACCTAGTTGTGTTTAGTGAACCTCTAAGTACCCGCGTATAAGCGGTACTTTACAGAACAGAAATTCAACGGGAGACTGCACGGATACGTAATTTTCGAATACTCGAATATTAACGAAGAAATGTATCAACGACGACATAAAATAACAACAACCAGATCAAGGTCAAGCAGACCTATAAAGACATAATAAGTCACGCATTAAGATAAACAAACTACACGAGTACAAAGGAGAAATACCCGTCTTTATTTTGTAGATGTTCGTAAACGAAGAGAACCTTTCACGATCAACCGTGCGAGTCCAAACTCAAGGTCCTGAATTAAAGACAAAATTTAGCTATTTATAATATTAATAAAATAGCTAAATTAACTACTAAGCATAATTAGGATATAACCCTAATTACTAAAATTCATTTAATTAAATCTAAACAACAATGAGTTCCTTCTTAACTTAATTTATAAAATTAGGCGATAAGGTTAAACAAGCAATTTAACCCAAGGAACAACTCCAATTCGATTTAGACTTAATCCATTAAACTAATCCTTAATTCAAATTAAGATTAGCCTTAGTTCCCCTTATAACAATTAGATATAAGCCACATCTAAAACAAACCATGCATCCTACATAAACCTCATGAAATCAATAATCTACAAACAAGATCAACCACTTGGTTATTTAACAACATAAGCCCAACATATAACAGTAGCTCATGGCAAGGAATCAACCACAAGTAATTATGCTAGGAATAATCAAGACTTAACACCTTTACTATCACATGCATTAAGAAAAAATATTTTCCCATTCCTGTCGAATTCAATGCATGATCATTCTAACCAAGATTAACCGAATTCTAGATTGAGTAATCATCATGAGCAATCGAATGTGGTCTGATTCATGGCAAAATTCCAAACATCACAGAATGAAATCCAAATTCACCCAAATCAAATCCTAATAAAAAACTCACAACAACCATTACAAAATTTCAGAATCAAGAACTAAGCTACAACCAATCCTCAAGTATCAATTATATTTGAACAGAACACTTGCAAAACAGATCTTACCCAAACACTAAAATTGTGCAATGCTCCTATTCCGATCCAGCCAAAAACAGAGACCGCAAGGATTTACACCTCTAAAATCTCTCAACTCTGAGGATTACCGAAACCCAAGTCTGCTCCTGGCGTGAGCACAGATCGGCATAGATGGGTTAGCCCTAGATCAGGTGTCAGGCGCTCAGCGACTCAACGGGGTTTGCAATCAGGGAGATCGGCGACAGTGCGAAGGAGAGAGATGGCGTCGGCTATGCTTGAGGGAGGAGGAGTTCTCGCCCAAGGAGGAAGAAGAGAGGGGGTTTACGGCGTTCGGCGTCGCTCGCGAGAAACCACTGAGGCGTGGGTTCGACATCGGGTAGAGAGGAATCTGTAACGCCCCAAAATTTCCATTTTTAGTTCTTAAAGTCCTTAGAATTATTTAAAAATGGTTTAGAAATATTCTAGATATTTTTAGAATATTTTTATGGAATTTTCCGAGTTCGTTTAGTATTTTTAAAAAAGGAAAAACGTAAAAGGGCAGCAAGTGGGAATCGAACCAGTCACCTGCGATTTGAGAAAGGAGTGGGCGGACCAGCTGGGCTGGTTCGTTTTGTTGATAGAGAATAAGCGAACCAATAGATAAGGTGTAGTTAAGTCAATCCGCCCCATAAGTATAAATAGATACTTAAAGAGAGAAGTTTATTTCCTCTCCACTAAACCCTCGCCCAAACACACGCACGCCGACTTCCCTCTCCTCTCTTGTGCGCCGACCACACCCAACCTCCTCTCCTCTTCCAAGGGGGCGCCGGCCAAGGAAAGACCAAGGAGAGCGGAGCGTTTCGTTCGTCTCGACGAGAGGAACGCGTAGGCGCGAACGGTTCATCGAGATCTCAAGTTTCTCCCGAGCCCTAGACGTCAATTTTGGTTGTAAGTCCAAGATATCAAAGTAAGTACTGCTCACCTACAGAAGGCCCTTCTTCTAGCGCCAAATTTGATCCTGTCGCCGAGCGTAGTGGAGCCGCAACCGGATGACGGTGTAGCGATGAGTGACGTGGATGCCGACGGGATGTCCTAGCGCAGGATGACAGCGTCGTGGGGGGTGTCCTCCGACCGAATGGGAGTGGATCTCGCCTGGTGCAGGGCCAACCGACTGGAGGTGAACCTGCTGAGGGAGATGACCGTTAGCAACCTAGCCGGGAGACGTCCCGGCAAGGCACTCCGACGGTCAAGTCAGTACTCCGAGGAACAGTAGAAATAATGGAGCACTGGAAATGAGGAGCTTCGCGAGCGCGTGTATGCGTACCTGATAATGAAGAGGGGAGTGGCTTATATAGCCGGGGAAAAGGACCAAGTATGGCCTGTGTCAGAATTCTCTGACAGGGTCAGAAGATATGGTATGGTTATGTCGATTTGAATATGGCCTGTGTCAGGATCCTCTGACAGGGTCAGAAGATATGGTATGGTTATGTCGACTGTAACCATCCTTCTTTGTCGTATACTATTTGTCTTATGTGAGGACAAAGACAGGTTTCTGTAAGTCGGCGCCTGTCAGAGAGTGTCAGTTCGTACGAGTGGTGACAGCCTGTTACCTGCAGCTGGTGCAGGTATATTTTGTCCTTATCCCAGGGTGATTCCGAGAGAGTGCCCGAGTGGACATCCGGACGGCTCGCCCGGATGGGTATCAAGCATGGGCATAAAGGACTGCCGGGCGGATGCTCTCGGCTGAACGAGGCGTGTAAGCCTTAATGTGGTCGGCTGGGTTTGACCGGCCGGATGAACCGCTATATTTATTCTAACCGGCCGCCTTGAGTCCGACCGGCCGGCGAAGACCCTGGGCCCGGCCAGGATGTTTGTCGAGTTGGCTGCCGTACAATGACGTGGACCTTGAAGCTGGCTAGGTCGTTTGCCACGTTGGCTGCCCGTATGGTGCCAACTGTATGGCAGGATCATTAGGGATACTATATATTGTAAGCATTGCTATTTACTTTCTATATATCTATGACTGTCAATTAAAAAAAATAGCAAGCAAGCTTGAAATTGTTCGGAGGGAAGCTTGGGGCAGCAGCTGAAAGATAGAGCTTTGTAAGGTTGGTTTTTTACTTGATTGTTATCTCAGTCTCCCCTTCCTTTGTGCTATTTCCTTCCTCGGCCTGTCATTACAATCTTCAAGGGGGAATCCTTTGTGCTATTTTCCTTTCGAGGGCAAATCCTTTGGAATCAAGATGAATATCACAGATGATGAGGGGAATGAGACATTACGGGACGGGGACTGGATAGTCTCATTGGAGAAGAGGTTGGCAGACACAAAATTTAGAGACAAAAGCAGTGAACCAACAATATATAGAGTCCCGGATATGTTGAAAAATGTCGACCCCCATGCCTTCGAGCCATCGCTCGTCTCGCTCGGTCCCTACCACCACGACAAACCTCATCTACAGGCCATGAATCAACTCAAATGGAAGTACCTCAAGTTTGTCCTCGAGTATAACCCTAGTATGGCGTTGAAGGATTATGTCGATCTGATCAAGAGGCTGGAAAAACAAGCACGCGTTGCCTATTCGGAGGAAGTGAAGATGGACAGCAAGGATTTTGTGACAATGATGTTGCTGGACGGATGCTTTGTGATGCTTACGATAATGAACTGGAACAACGCGATGGAGATTTCAGAAGAGACTACCTTGTGGACTCATTTTAATGTACTAGTAGATATCTTCATGCTAGAAAACCAGCTTCCTTTCTTTCTTCTTGAAACTTTGTATGAATCTGCATTTCCGGATCTCGGCCCTCCCTTTCGAAATCAAACATTCAAGTTCATCCACATGCATACCTCAAGCAACATGAACCCTCTCTCCGACAATGAGACTTTTCACCACATAATTCATTTTTTTCTTTCTTGCATTGACCCGAGGACAAACCATGGCAATGACAATCAGTCCTCCATATTTGGCTTCCTCTGCAACTGTAACAAAGTTAAAACAGTAGTCGCATCGTTGCTATCAAAGCTGCGCTCGGATGTATTATCGCAGGTGACGAAGATAATCACTAATCGCCCTGTCCCTGGCTTACTATGGATTCCCAGTGCTACAGTATGCAATGAGGCTGGAATTCGCTTTGAAAGAAAAGAGACAGACAAGAGTTTCCTGCACATTACATTTCATAACGGCAAGTTGCAGATTCCCCAACTTGAAATATACGACGACACAAACACGCTCTTGAGAAATCTTATCGCGTACGAGCAATGTTCAATGGATTCTAAGTTCCTAGTTTCATCCTATGTGCAGCTTATGGATTTACTCATCAATACGGCAGCAGATGTCGAATTGCTTCAACAGCAAGAAATCATTATTGGCGGCTTAGGGAACAGCAAAGAAATTGCCACTCTATTTAACAAACTTTGCAGGAATGTCACCTGTAGCCAACGTGATTTCTACCTTGAGGATGTCTTCACTGCCATGAGGAAGCACCATGACACTAAATGCAACAAATGGCGTGCAATATTGAATCGCGATTACTTTAGTAATCCTTGGACAGTGATCTCATTATTTGGTGTTCTTATCCTATTTATTCTTACTATTGTGCAAACCACGTATACTGTTCTGAGCTATTATCAAAAGTAGAATGAGGGAATGCTTGTTTGTTTGTTGATGTTGTTGTCGTTGTTTATAAACTACCTTGTGTTGCTTATGAAGCACGTATCATATGCATGTGTATGACGAGATGTGATGTGTTATTTTCATGCTATCCATCCTACCAAGGATATTCCTTTAGCAGAGTTGTTACAACATTTTTGCTTGGGCTTGCTAGAAGAACCTTAAAATCTTAGTTTCCATTAAAAAAACAATTCCACTAGTTAATTAAATGTTTCAATGAATATTAATATATCTTGAACACTTAGGTTAGAAAATAGCAAGGCTATGTTTTCAAATAGAAATTTGTGAATTCAAAATTAAAATTTTTAATTAAAATTTTGAGCCAAATGTATATTATTAATACTTTAGTCTTGATAATTGATCAATGATTACTATATTAATAGTTTAGGTTTAAAATAAATGTATAATAACTAACATTGTAAATCAAGAGTACGTATCACCTTAACACGTCACTTAATATCTAAGTGTCTCAAATCTCAATACTTCAAGATCTATAGAATGAAAAATGCATCTACTGTGGCTGCCTATTGGCAAAGTATTCAAGGCATTTCGAAGTACTTCTATTCGATATTCGTCAATCCATGAATATGATCCTTGTGCCTTAAATGCATCTTTGTCATGGTCTCTTCAACTTGCATCTTGAATGTATTCATTTGTGACTATGAGAAGTGGCATTTGGTTAGGTAGGCTTCATGATCCCTTCATGTAATTATACAAGCTTCTCTTAAAGCTATTTAGTACAAGAACAAGCCCCTGGAGATATGATACAGTAGTAGGACGATTAATCGTTATCTCAGATATCCGTGATTCGATCCTCGGCTACGATACATTTTCAAAAAAAATAAAAATTCAAATAGAGCGCGAACCTGAGACGCTGGGCTTTTGGACCGTCCACCGCGAACACTTTCCGATTTATCTCGATAGCAAGTAAGAAACTTCCGTGAGGTCGAATTTATCGCCCCAGATTTGTTTATTACCTGATTTATTATTTTTTTTCTTTTAGTACAAGAACAAGCTCCAATTGGATTTATCTCAGGAGTGGGGAGGACATTTGAGTAGATAATCCAAGAACTTTTTCACATGCCAAGAACTTCTTTGATCATATGTTCATATCCATGATTTAGCCATTGGTGACCTCAGGAGTCAAGATCATTAATTTCCATTCTCGTGTAGCATTGAATTGGCTTTGACAAATACCTCAATTTGTCATTTTCATATCAAGAATTTGTTATTGTGCTCGGAAGGCCAAAGACGGTGAATAGCACTTTGACATGCAATATATATCAAATAAATATAGTTAGAGAAAAATAAACATTAACAAAGAGATTTGAGTTATCAAAAACTTTGATTTCATGCTTCACGACCTATAGACTCTTAAGATTAGTCATCTCTCGAAAAGGCTACTATCGTTTCTCCAATTCTCCTTACCAAAGTTGAAGAGACCTCGTATAAAATCATTTACAAAAGAAATAAGCAAAGTAACACGATGAAGTTGAATATACAAACAATTTATGATTAATGAGGTTTTTTTAACCTCGGACGATCGATCCGGTCCCATGAAAGTTTTTCATCGACCATCAAGATAAATCGGAAAGTACTCGCGATGGACGGTCCAGAAACCTAGCGCCCCAGGGTTTGCGTCTCATTTGGAGAATTTTTTTTATAAAATAAGTCATAGCTAGGAATCAAACCACGAATGTATGGGATGATAATTAATCATGTATCCTTCCACTGTATCATAACCTTGAGGACGAATATACAAACAATTTACTATTGGACCAGGTAGTAGACGAACCTAGGGTGACCGACCTGGTCCCATGAAAGTTTTCCACTGGTCACCAGGATAAATCGAGAAGCGCTCGCAATGGATGGTCTAGAAGCGCCTAGGATAAATCGAGAAGCGCCTAGCGTCCCATTTGGAGGAAAAATTCCTGTAAATACGCCGTAGTTGGGGATCAAATCATGGATGTCTGAGATAGCGACTAGTCGCTTTACCATGCATCAAAGCCACGGGAGCAATATACAAACAATTGAGGACTCAGAGGTAGAAGCCTTTGAATAAGATTATAACAAATAAAAGAATGTTGTGTGGAGATGTCGAACGCTCGAGAACAAAGTCTTTGTTGTTGTAACTCAAACTCTCTTTGCACCTCTATTTACAGTCTTCAATCCATATATAATTGAATAATCTTCTCTTAGTTAATCAATTTAAGATTTAATATTGTCAGTCGGTTAAAAACTTGAATCACATTATCGTTATCTGTTAGTTATTGTCTTCAATGAATGGTTTGCGATATAGTCAACTTGAAGACTCATTAGTCAATTCCTCATGATAAGATCATTGTCAAATAGTCTTCTTTTTTAAATTTAAAAAATAAATTAATTGATTGCCAAGTCTATTGAAAGCAGATCCATTGAATATTCAATGGACTAAACGTGAAATTTATTTGGACAGAAGTTTACGAGACTAGTTTTCAGAAGCTCAAGTGACGATTGGTGTCTACACCTGTATTGGTGTTACCTTCAGGCGAGGACGGTTTTGTACTCTACACTGACGCATCACATCAGGGGTTTGGGTGCAGTTTTGATGTAGCATGGACGGGTAGTCTCTTATGCTTCTCGTCAGCTGAAGGAGCATGAGAAGAATTATTCAATTCATGACTTAGAGCTCGCAGCCATTATTTTTGCCCTGAAGATATGAAGACATCATCTCTACGGCGTCACATTTGAGATTTTTTACAAATCACAAGAGCCTCAAGTATTTATTCACTCAGAAGGAGCTAAATCTTCGTCAGAGAAGATGGATGGAATTCTTGAAAGATAATGACTATACTATTAGCTACCATCCAGGGAAAGCTAATGTTGTTGCGGATGCACTCAGCAGAAAATCCCGAAGTGTTCTGGCTTGTCACCGGGTTATATGGTCACCGATTTAGTTCAGAGCTTCTCAGAGTTGGGACTGGAGGAGCAGGGTGATAAGTACCATTTTATTGATTATTTTAGATGCCAAAATCCATGTTTGACCATGTTTTTCTTGCTTAATTGTGAAATTACCCTAAGTTTTAGAACTTGCTTTATTTTGGACTTAATTGCAAATCTGTATATATTTGGATTATTTGGCCACTAAATTTTTGATCTATTTTTGCAGACTTGAAAAGATCATGGACCTAGGGCATACTGGGTCAAACTTGAGTCGGAAGTGGACCCGGATCGAGTTATCAAGCTTCGGATTAATCTGGGTCGTCCGATTCAAAAGCGGCTAGATCTGAGCCATCCGAGACCATCTGAAGCAATCCGAGCTAGGGTTAGGGTTGATCAAGCACTCTGATCAAGATCTGAAGGTTTCATCCCAATCAGAGCTCATTCAACCGTTGGATCAAGCTCGGAGGGCTCTAGATCGTCCATTCAAAGATTAGGTTGATCTGGACCGTCCGTTGCACATTTGGAGGATCCGAGCCACCACGAGGCAGATCCTGACCCCTGATCAACATCATCAAAGTTTGGATTAAATCAGAGCAAGATTAGCCGTTGGATTTTCTCAAATCAATCTGGGCCGTCCATTATTAAGTATTTAATCCAAATTTTCCACAGCTTTCTCCTCGTCGCGTCTCCGCCGCACAGTCCTTCTTCTTCGCGCGTTCTTCGTTTCTTCAGCTAGTTTCTTCAATCCAAGGGGCGCGACCCCTCAATTTCTCTGTTTGGATCAGTTGCTAGGCCATTGGGAGGGTTTCTCGGTGAAGTTTCAGCTCCGAATTGCCCAAAACAGAGCCGAGTGAGGGTTTCTTCGATTCTGCCATCGATCGCTTCAATCTCGGTTTTGTTCCATCCTTCATCCACCCGAGCAGTTCAGAGGGGTTCCCTGGAGTGCTTGGTTCATCCCCACACCATCCACGCAATTGGACAAGGCTTGATGGAGGAAATCGATTTGGAATTCAGTTTGGCTTAGAGTGTGAGTTGGATTTGAATCACATAGTTGTTTTTCAATGGTTTGCTGAGCTTAGGGGTTCGAGGCCAGCCCTTGCGTGACGAACAAGGAGTTCTTGACCTAAGAGAGTGATTGAGGATAGTTTTCTTATTGAATTTTCAAGTTGTAGCTGTAATCTTAATTCCTGCACGCAATTTCAGTTTCAATTTCTGTTTCAGCTATTTTAATCTCATTTTCTGTATTGTTCCTTAGTTGTTAGCTTTCAATTCAGCCTCCTAGTTAGTTAGATTGTTTGTTAATGACTAGTTAACTTTAAATTTAGCTCAATTTCTGTTTTCCAGCTTGTGTATCAGAATTCCCTGTTTTCTGCAATTGCGTATCAGTGTAGTTTCTTTCAATTCAGTTTGTGCCCAGTTTAATTCCTGAATTAGAGATAGTTGTTAGTGTGTTAATGCACTTAGATTAGCTTACTTAGCATCAGCATCGTTTCTGAATCCAACTTTATTTCCTTAATTTTGTTCAGTTTGTTCCGTGCCACTCCCAGTTTGTGTATCAACACTGGTTTTTGTAAGTCTCAGCTGCAGATCTGAATTGTGTGCTAGTGAATCTTGAACTTCTCAATCTCGTCTGAGTAGTGGCTGCAATTCCTGCAGCTTTGTTTGTTGATCTCAGCTCTCTATTTTCAGTTCTTAATTTCTGCACATCCATTGTTCTGAAACTTAGCTTCATGTCCTGCATTTCAAGTTGTTAGTTTCTGTTTTTGTATCAAGCAAAGATTTATCATGGATTGGTGTCAAGTAAACTCAGTGTTTAGTTAATTGCTGCACTTGATTTCAGGTTCTATCTGCGTTTGATCGATTGCTGAAATTTGGCATACAGATTCTGTAATTTCCTGCACATGTTGCATATCAGTTCTTCTTCTGCATTTCTGCTCAGAATTTTCCTTAGCGTATCAAGCTCTGTAGTGTGTGTCAGTTCCTTCTTTTGAATCTCTGATCTGTGTATCAAACCAGCTTAGTTTTAAACATTCTGAATTAACTTTGCAGTTTGTTAAATTTGCATAGCAATTGATCTCAAATGTTGAATTTGGTTTACAATATATGTATCAGTCTTTCCTTGTGTGCCAACTACAATTGCTGCTCTTTCATTTGCATGATTACAGTCTGCACTCTATTTGTTTGTTCTCATTCAATTGCTTCTCATCAAAATAGTTTCACATCAATTTACAACTTTGAATTCAGTCAAGCTTTCGGCACATAGTTCTCTACCATTATTCCCTTTGTGCGTATCCAAGTGTTTTAATTGCTTGAGGTGTATCCAGTTAAGTTTCGGCTTGAGTGGTGATGGTTTAAGTTTAAATCAATTTGTAGTGTATTCTTGCAATTGAAATCAGATCTGTTTTTTTTCCAAAATTGTGTGAGTGTCTTGATTCGGTTTCCATTAGTTGAGTTATTATTTGCCATCACTTGTTAAGTCCATGGTTAAGTTTCCTTCTTTCTATTGAATTTTCATTTCCAAATTGCAACCCAAACCCAATTCACATTCGAAACCCAAAACTCACAAACGACACACAAATACAAGCTCGAATCACACAACATCAACTAGCCCTAGGAAAAATACGACCTGTGGCCCCTTTACTACGTTTTCATATTTTTGATTGCAAAAAGGGTTTCCAGCTTTTTATAAATATCTAAATTTGAGACCCACTTTCGTGACAGCTCTTTTGGGTCCATCAAATTTTTGATGATGTTGATCAGGGGTCAGGATCTGCCTCGTGGTAGCTCGGATCCTCCAGATGTGCAACGGACGGTCCAGATCAACCTAATCTTTGAATGGACGATCTAGAGCCCTCCGAGCTTGATCCAACGGTTGAATGAGCTCTGATTGGGATGAAACCTTCAGATCTTGATCAGAGTGCTTGATCAACCCTAACCCTAGCTCGGATTGCTTCAGATGGTCCCGGATGGCTCAGATCTAGCCGCTTTTGAATCGGACGACCCAGATTAATCCGAAGCTTGATAACTCGATCCAGGTCCACTTTCGACTCAAGTTTGACCCAGTATGCCCTAGGTCCATGATCTTTTCAAGCCTGCAAAAATAGATCAAAAATTTAGTGGCCAAATAATCCAAATATGTACAGATTTGCAATTAAGTCCAAAATAAAAGTAAGTTCTAAAACCTAGGGTAATTTCACAATTAAGCAAGAAAAACATGGGTCAAACATAGATTTTGGCATCTAAAATAATCAATAAAATGGTACTTATCACAGGGTCAGACAGAGAAAGGGTTGTTGGTGACTATGGTTGCTCAGTCTTCGATCAGGACGAGGATCAGAGAGGCTCAGGGTAGTGATCAGCATCTGCAGTTCCTAGGCAGCCGGATAGCCTCAGAGCAGCAGACTGACTTTACACGTGATGACGAGGGTATTCTATATTTCCGAGGGAGATTGTGTGTACCTAAGTCACATCCGGTTATGGAGGAGTTGCTTCAGGAGGCTCATCGATCTCGATTTGCTATACATCCAGGTGGAACCCGTATGTACCGAGATTTGAGACGTTCCTACTGATGGAACGGTATGAAGAAAGACATTGTAGATTTTGTTACTAGGTGTGTAGTGTGCCAGCAGGTGAAGCCGAGCATCAGAGACCTGCTGGATTACTACAGAAGATCTCTATTCCTGAGTGGAAGTGGGAGCATATCACGATGGATTTCGTTGTTGGACTACCGAGGTCTCGTAGAAGACACGATGCGATTTGGGTGATCGTTGATCGATTAACCAAATCCGCTCATTTCTTGGGGATTCAGAGGACAGATTCACTGGACAAGCTGGTAGAGTTGTACTGCCGTGAGATTATCAGACTACATGGTGTTTCTATGAGCATCATATTAGATAGCGACCCGCGTTTCACTTCACGGTTTTGGCAGAGTTTGCAGCAAGCTATGGTTACCGAGCTTCGATTCAGTACCGCCTTTCATCCGCAGACGGACGGACAGTCTGAGCGTACCATTCAGACACTGGAGGATTTGTTAAGATCTTACGTTATGGACTTTGGAGGCAACTGGGAGGATCACCTGCATTTGGTTGAGTTTGCCTATAATAATAGTTATCATTCAGCTATTCAGATGGCACCTTTCGAGGCGTTGTATGGTAGAGCTTGCAAGACACCCACCCTCTGGGAGGAGGTTGGGGATCTCAGTTGCTAGGTCCTCAGAGTATTCAGCATGACGCAGAGCTAGTCCGTATTATCAGACGCAGACTGTCAGAGGCTTCGGATCGTCAGAAGAGTTATGTAGATCGGAGACGCAGACCCTTGGAGTTCTCCGTGAGTGATCACGTGTTCTTGTGAGTGTCTTCGATGAAAGGGGTGAAGAGGTTTGGGTTGCGAGGTAGACTAGCTCCCCGCTACATTGGACCTTTCCAGATTTTGGAGCGGATTGGAGCAGTCACTTATCATCTAGCGTTACCACCATCTTTGGCTGGAGTTCATGATGTGTTTCATGTTTCCATGATAAGGAAATATATACCTGATCATACACATGTGTTATCAGAGGTGCCGGTCACCCTTCAGCCAGATGCAACTTATGAGGAGGTGCCTATGCGGATTCTGGACCGCAAAAAGCATCGGTTGAGGAACAAGACAGTTCAGTTGGTTAAAGTTGGTTGGCAGCACCATTCTGATGAGGAAACTACTTGGGAGCTCGAGGATACGATCAGAGCTCGCTACCCTCATCTATTTACTTGAGATGTGTATGGTTGGTTTTCATTCTGTAATCATATTATATCTGGGTTATTGTTTTCTCTGGTTGTTGACTAGTACATGTTGTGAATACTTGCTAAATTTAGGGACCAAATTTTTATTAGTAAGGGAGAATATTAAATACTGAATTTTAGAGGTTAAATTGAAATTTAGGGACCTAGTTGTAATTATCCGAACTTGGGAGGTTTTTTTGTAAAAATGCCAAACATTATTTAAAACCTCTAAAAGCCCTAACTTCCCTCATCTCCCAATCCGTTCCTTCTCCCCAACACCGCCGCCTCTCCCTCGACGTCGAGCGGTTCCCTGCGGCCCCTCCTTCCTCTCGATCTTCTTCGCCTTCTTCCTCTTTGGAGCACACGAAGGAGAAGTCGCGACGCAGAGTCTTCTCGCGCGAGCAAGCCCTAGCCGCCGGCCTAGTTCCGGTGATTTTTGCCTCGCTACCGAAGACGACGAACCTCTTTCCTACTTCTCCTTCCCTGCAATTCATTTTTGTTCCTGTTGCTTGCGTCGACCATCCTTCAGGACCTTGACCTTGGACTCGTTCAGTTGATCGTAGAAGGTTCTTTTCACTTACAGACTTCTGAAATTAAGGCGGGTACTTCTCCTTTGTACTCGAGTAATTTCTTTTACCTTAAAGCATGACTATTTTATGTCTAGTAGGTTGCTTGACCTTATTCCTTGTCGTTTGTTATTTTAACATCGTCGTTGATACTTTTTCTTCGCTGATCTTCGAGTATTCCAAATTTGTATCCGTACAGTCCTCTATTGGTTTTCTGTTCTGCAAAGTGCCGCTTGTACGCGAGTACTTAAAAGTCCATTAAACACAATTAGGTTTATTTGGCATTAGAAATATCCTACATAGTAGTATAGGTGCATAATCGTTGGTTTTCAATTTCTGGTTGGATGTATTGATGCATCGGTTACTTGTTGGATTTTGGTTGCATCGTTGTTTCTCCGGTTGTTCATGTATCTTGTAGCATGCACCATATCTGCACGTTGTATACTAACGACTGTTGGGCTTCCATATGGTTACGCCGTCGTTAGTTATTTTGTTGCTCGATTCACTCAATCACTTGTTGTCGTGGTAGTTGTTAGAGTGCGAACAACTATCCTGTTATACCACACATGTTGCTGTTGTAGGCAAACAGTGACACCCTCACCGTTGTTTTTTCTGAGGGATACTGTAGCTGTTGATAGCTCCCCCTATGTATCGGGGTCTGGAGTGTTGACTCCCCAGCATCCTGTCCACTCAACCACACCTTCTGTGGTATTTGTTGTTGGAGTACGTATAATTGTCATAGCCCTACCCACTCGGTCACACAGATGGGATGTGTTGGCAGCTTGACTGGCGTCAGGGGTGACACATGTCATTGCATCATATGCATACGTATTTCGTTTATGCATTTTCCTGTGATTGTTGCATTTATATGAGCTATGGTTGTTGCACTTGATTGACATGCATGTATATCTTAGTTTTATTATTATTGTGTTGTTATGTACATGCTTAGTTGTTATTCGGATTTGTTACCATGTCGTTTTACATATGTTATGCATGATTAGGTATTCTTATATTTCTTATGGATTGTACTCTATTAATTATCTACTTAGTTATCCTTTATTATGTCATGCTTATTGTTTACTTATATACCCGCAGAGTCCGCCCAGACTCACCACCCCCTACATCCCATTTTTGTTTCAGGTAGCAGGTAGATATTTTGCTTGGAGTCAGGAGATGATCCAGTTGCCAGCCCCTCAGTCCCTCAGTTCCACCGGGTTATTTTATTTGGAGTTGTTTCAGAGTTGATTCTCCATAGTTTCTCTATTTCTGCATTCTATTTTCTTATCTGGTATGATTTTGACTAATTTGTAGTAGTGTCTTATTGGTCGGGTTTGTTCGTTGTGGAGTTTCTCTTTGGTTGTGGTTTCTTTTATGCATAAGGTGGCTGAGCTACCCGTTATCTCTTTTGTTGATATAAAATCTGCGTGGTGATATTTTTATTTCTGTTATGATGGCTGAGTCATCTTTTGTGATTAGAGTGTATGTATTATTGCCCCATCTTGTCCACCGTACAGGGGAGATGCTACCCGATTTTTGAGTAAAAATGTGCCTCTGGAGTCGTGACAGAATTCCTCTCTATTTTTTTCCTTCATGGATACTTTTAGAGGCAAAGAGGGATAGAAATTGAGTTTTGTCATAAACACGTGAATTCTAGGAACGAAATAAGAATTCGAAAGAGAAAAATACAAGATATATGAGCATGAATCCGATTACATCGAAAACATGAAATAATAACATGAAACATTAATCAAATACGACAAGGAACCTGATCGAAGAGTCATTGTCCTTGTCCTAGCATCGCCGGCTTGATACCTGTGGAAGAAGATACAACGGAAAGAAGGAAAATCTTCCAAGGGGCTTAGGGGATAACAACGTAGTAAAAATTTCTTATCAATGGAGAACAAGAAATTATGTCAAGATGATGCCTAAACCCTTGGAGACCTCCCCTTTATATAGAAATCTAATCTGTTATCAACCCATAGATATTAATAGATTAGGCTAAAGGGTTCTACACATTGAACTCACATCCAATAATCTAAAGTCCAATAGACATAAGTTAAATCACTTTAAAGAGTTCAGATTATATTTATATGTGTAATTTACAAATAAGCCCACCTAATAGGGATAATAATATTCAATAATCTCCCACTTAGACTATATGTGAGTTGTATGTTAAATACAAGTAAAGTTTTAGTTGATATCAAACTTTATGGGTACAAGATACACCTATAAATAATTTAGTCCATTAACTTCATTGATATGTGACTAAAGAGGTTATACCTACTGTATATGATAGTAACAATTGCCAATAATAATCACAATGCCAATATCATTAGCGATATAGATCAAGATATGGATATATGAGTGGAAATTATATGAAATATGCTTAGTTCATGTCAATTTTCAATTGGTTCAAAGTGACCCAAAAGGATATGATAATATTTGCAAATATCTTATATTAAATTGTAATATCAAATCATGATTCAAACTATACGATTCCAAAAAAGAATATGTATCATATTTGTAGACATAATGCTAAATAACAACAATAAATCATGATACTATATTCAAAGTGTCAAACAAACATATAAATTCTCATTCATGTTTTAAACTTTAAGTACGTATAATAATCAAAAGAAAAAAATATTTTTCTTTATTATCAAATAGAGAGCAATAAAACAAATACAGACTCTCACTAGATGAGTTTTTCTTTCATAAAAAGAACTTCCATATCCACAACAAGCGCATGAACCACCTTAGGCACCAAGTTTTTGGTGAGTGGATCAGCAAATATGGAATCTGTGTTGATGTGCTCTATCATGATTTGACTACTCTGAACTCTTTGTTTAACTGCTAGAAACTTATGTCGATGTACATGGACTTCGACGAGCAGTAATTGTTCTTAGCATAAAGTTCTGCGGCTTTATTATCATAATAAATCATCAGTAGTCTGTCAATGCCATCAACGATCTGCAATGCTGTGATGAAGTTTCACAGCCAAATTCCGTGATTGGATACTTCATAGCATGCAACCAACTCTGCCTTCATAGTAGAAGTGGCTACTAGCGTATGCTTGATGCTCTTCCAAGATGTAGTCCCTCCAGCAAACATGAAAATGTAGCCTAAAGTGTACCTCCTGCTGTCCAAGCATCTAGCAAAATCGGAGTCTGAATAACCAATCACTCTAGGTGATCTGACATCCGATACATGAGCATGTGTCCTTTAGTTCTTTACAAATACCGCATCACTCTTTAACTGCGTTCCAATACGACGTTCATGAGTTACTAACATATCTGCCAAGCATCCCTATTATAAATGTTAAATTTGGTCGAGTACAAACTTGTGTATACACGAGGCTTCCTATTGTTGATGCATAAGAGAATTGTTCCATTTGTTTTATTTCAAGTTCAAGTTGTCGACATTGTTGCAAGCTGAACTTATCACCTCCTGACACAGGTATGTCACTAGGTGTACAGTTCTGCATGTCATACCTTATAAGTACATTTTCAATATAAGTCTATTGTGAAAATTTAAGAATGTCTCTAGAACGATCACAATAGATTTGCATACATAAAACAAAGGATGCTTCACCAAGATCTTTCATTTCAAATTTACCAGATAACAATGACTAGGTTTCATGCAACAAACCCTTGTCATTGCTCGCAAGCAATATATCATCCACGTACAGAACAAGTATAACAAACTTACTCCCATTAAACTTGACATATATGCACCAATCAATGGGGTTCTCTTTAAATCCAAATGAGTTAACCATTTGATCAAATTTCTGGTACCATTGACGTGACGCTTATTTTAAACCATAAATGGACTTCTTTAATCTATTAATAGGTGATTTAAGTCCTTAGACTCAAAATTCTCTGATTGCATCATATATATTAACTCCTCTATATCTTTATTGAGGAATACAGTCTTTACATCTCATTTGATGCAGCTCCAAATCAAAATGAGCTATAAGTACCATGATTATCCTAAGAGAGTCTTTCGTCGACGCACGTGAGAAAGTCTTCTTGTAATCAATGTCTTCCTTCTATGTGAATCCTTTAGCAACAAGACGAGACTTATATTTTTCGACATTGCCCCTTGAATCCCACTTGATTTTAAATATTTGTTTACAATCAATGAGCTTCTTACCTTCAGGCAGTTCTACAAGTTTTCAAACGTTATTGTCTGTCATAGACTTTAACTCTTCTTGCATGGTGTTAATCCACCTTTCAGGGTTAAAGCATTGTTTAACGTCTTGGAAAGATATAGGATCACTTTCCAACCATATGTCAAAATCATACTCTTGGAGATAAAAATAATCATGAGAATTTATAGTTAAAGTTCAACTTCGGCTTTGAAAATTTTAAACATGTCCAAAGATTGTGACTACTCATGAATAAGATACAGATAGTCAATTCTGGAATAGTCGTCTATAAAGCTAATAAAATAAGTATGTCCATTCTAAAATGCCTTATATGATCCACAAATGTTCATATGTATTAGCTTTAAAATGCCACTACAACGGCTAGCCCTCTTATTCTTTTTGTTTGTTGTCTTCCCCTTAACACACTCTATGCAGACATCAAAGTCTGACATGTCAAGGGAATCAAAAATTTCATGTGATATTAACATTTCTAGGCGTTATTTGGATATATATCTTAAACGTTTATGCCACAACATAAAAGCATTATCGTTTGGTAATATATGTTTCGTACCTATTCTATACATTATTACGTTGTCAACTATAGGAGTAAAAGTGTTGAATTTATAAAGCTTATCAACCAAGGAACCATTGTCAATCAAAACTAAATTAAAGAAATAGCTAAATATTTCATTTCCAAATGAACAAGAATAACGTGATTTGTTCAAACAAGAAATAGAAATTAAGTTTCGTCTGAAAGACAGTATAATAAAAGTATTTTCTAAATCCAAATAAACATTAGTTCCTAAATAAAGCTTTAAAACACCAATAGACTTGACTGCAGCCTTCTTTCCATTCCCCATATAAATATATCTTTCACCATTAAGCGGAAGTCAACTTCTGAGATAACTCTGCATAGTAGCACTTATGTGAATAGTAATATTGGTATCTATCTACAAAGTATCAGTGGGCACAATAGCTAAATTGACTTCCAAACTAACAAAGTTGAGAAGTTTACTCTTCTTTACATGCCAATTGGAATACTTGAAGCAGTCTTTCTTCATATGCTCTTTCTTCTTGCAAAAAAAAAAAGTGTATTTCTTATTCTACTTCTTGTGCTCCTTATGGTCATTGTCTATAGGATCTGCAATTTATTTTCCTTTTCCTTTGTTATTGATCATCTTTCGCTTTTTTCTCGTACTTTGAGAACCAAATGCTAAGTGAGCACTTTCATATGTCTCAATCTCCAATATAATCTCCCCTCCTCATGCACGCATTGAGCAATGGGCTCATTTAATGTCTACTTTTCCTATTGAGTATTAGATGATATCTTAAGAGTGAACCGTGTGGGCAGAAATATCAAGTCGAAATGCACCAGCATACTCTCAAACATATCAAGTTTTAGTGCTTTTAGACTTGTCGCTATATTGGATATTTCCATAATGTACTCCCTTATGTTTTCTTTACCACTATACTACATGGTTACCAACTTCGTAAGAAGTTTAGTAGTCTCGACCTTTTCATTTGAGGTGAATCAGTCTGCTAGTTTATTCAGGAAACTCTTAGCATCTCCTTCTTCTGTTATTGAGCACTTTTTTGTTGCCGGTAAGGAAAGCTTCATGATACTTAGACTCATGCGATTTGATTTCTACCACAATTGAAATTCAACTCTTTGCTCTATAGTGCTATCACTGGTCAAAATATAGGGTGATCATTCCTTAATACATAGTCTAAGTCCATGCAATCTAAGACTATGATCACGTATTCTTTCCATTCAGCAAAATTTGTACTAGTTACTGTTGGAATATTATTATACTGCAGTAACAAATTGCACTGAAATTAAAAAGAGAAATTTATTTAATAAGCCAAGAACATGTGTCAGTTCAAGTAATAAAATACAAAACTATGCAAATAAAATAAAATTTTTAAATACATATAAATGGGCTCCTTATAAGATATCAAATATAACATTATATTTAAATCTGTGAACCAAAATATAATTTGTTAGCAGTACTCTCTGATATAACTCAAACTTTAATTAGTCACACAATGTGTTTTTTTTTGAGGTCAACCCATTATGCTCATAATATGATACTTTTATGAGTTATATATTGGTCCATAATTTACAATAACTTTAATATGTCACGCAATATGTATTCCTTTGGATCGACATATTTTGTACAAGATCAGAAAAAAATAAATTTTATTCAAAAGTTCTAAACTACCTTGAACATATATCTGATATAAAAGTAATCTTCTTTTAGATTGATTACTCTTAGCATAGATATACGTCTACCAATACAAAATACATTAAACCTACCTAAGGTGACTTTCTTTGGGCCGACATAATAATTCAACTTAGTAGCATGTTGTGTAGATAGACCTAAGAAAATACTAAAAACTTTAATCGATTAGATAATTTTTTTATCAGCCTTAATAACTCCATGATTATATATCGAACCAACCAATAAAAAAAAACAAAAGCTTCCTTTAAATTCTATAATTAAATCATTAATATTAATTATATACTAATTGATATACATGAAATAGCATTTAAGCAACGTTTAGTTAGAGGTAATGTAATCTAGTTTGTAATATAATTGAATCTATAATGTAATCCAGATTATATGTTGTTGACCTTGTAATCTAGATTACAACACTTTTACTAGCTTTTGTAATGCAGATTATATAACATTATAATTTTAAAACTATATCAAATAAAGTAATTAATTTTATAATGTAATTCTGAGTACATTAGAAGACTAATTAGGATTTAAATCCTAATCGATTAGGAATCGTGAAACAATGATTTCACGTATATGTTAATCGATTAAAAGAAAATCTAATCAATTAATATTTGATTCTTGAAAGCTTTATTTCAATCCATTGGTATTGACAAAATTAAGGTTGTTAATTAATTGAGAAAGATTCTTAATCGATCAAGATAGCAATTCACTAATCATTTTTTTCTTTATTTTAGTCTTAATCTTCTGCCATTTTCGTGTTCTTTACAATAATACGAAAAATTTGGAAAAATAAGTCTAACTTAGAATTTTCTTATATATTTTTTGTCCATGAAAAATTATATTACACTAGGAAAACTTATTTTAGCATACCAGCAACGCATACCAGCAACAAATCGATGAAAATTTTGAACTTTTTTGCCATAAAATTATAAAAAAGAACAAAACAAAGCAATTGATAGAAACTAATTTTCTCTTAACCACGTGAATTTTAGGAATGAAATTAGAACTCGAAAAATAAAACATAAGATAATTGAGCACGGATCTAGTTATGTCGAAAACATGACATAATAACATGAAATATAAATTAAATACGATAAGAAAACTTGATTGAAAAGTCATTGTGATGTCCTAGTGTCGCCAACTTGATTCTCATGGAAGAAGATGCAGCTGAAAAAAGATGAATTTTTCAAAAGGCTTGGGGGATGACGGCGGCGTAAAAAATTTTTGTCGGTGGGGAATAAGAAATTACGTCAAGATGATAACCTAAACTTTTGGAGATCTCGCTTTTATATAGGAATTCAATCTGTTATCGACTTATAGATGATAATATATTAGGCTAAAAGGTTTTACACATTGAACCTGTATTCAATAATTCAAAATCTAATAAATATAAATTAGATCATTTTAAAGGTTTACAACTTACAAATAAGTCCACCTAATAGAGATAATAATATCCAAAAGACCCTTTAAAAATTCCTATGGCAA
Organism: Boesenbergia rotunda; assembly: GCA_024364735.1. Classification (NCBI taxonomy): domain Eukaryota; kingdom Viridiplantae; phylum Streptophyta; class Magnoliopsida; order Zingiberales; family Zingiberaceae; genus Boesenbergia; species Boesenbergia rotunda. Next base: position 213,434 of record JAGFNQ010004051.1, read on the forward strand.
ATTTCACCACCTCGGTATAAAATTCCTGACTCCGTTCACCACATTCGGCCCCTCCAACGAGAACAACCATGGAGGCGCTAAAAGTCGGAGCTTTCCACTGTTTCCTACATAAAGGCCAGTGGAAAGGAGCAACCTTTTGATCTTACTAGCGACTGACTCGTAAGCGATGGAGTAATCTCCTTCGAAATGAATCCATGGAAGGGGTGGCTCGTAACCTTGGTGGAAAGGACCGGGGAGGGGAATCGAGCGGCTGCGAAGGGGAAATAGAAAGGATGCGCTATACTGAGATCAACAAGCAGTCGATCTATCCCAGAAGGTATTTCGCAGAAGGGGCGAAACGCTCGCCTTCAGCGCCACCGCCAGCCCTCTCCAGTACCGGAGATATGGAACATGCAAAATCTGAGAGAGAGAAAGAGAGGACGACAGCAAGATGCTGGAGAAAAAAACAAAAAAAAAATCCGCAAAGGAATGGCCGGGAGATTAGTTTACGAAAGGTTTAAATTTCTTTCGATTCTGACGTAAAAAAGGATACTATTAAAATTTATTCACGTGGTTTAATAAAATATCGTTGTAGTCTGGCTGTCTAGGGCTATGTTACATAGACGAGTGTTAAGTTATATTTAAATATTTATGATTTGATTGATTTTTAGTTTAAATGATGAGATCAGGCAGTAGATAATTATCCTACCGCTGCATCATAGCTCCGGGAGCGATTTTTAGTTTAAATGAGAACATAGGAGAGTAGACTTCTAAATTATTCATCGGGAGCATTTTTCTATTTGCTCTAATAATTTTTGAAAAAGTTACATAAGACCAAACGGATTCAATGTTAACTTATTTAATATTTAAAAATAAAACACCGTTCTAGAAGTGCAGTAGAAAAATAACAAAAAATAAAAGGATTTAATGTCAAAATTCATAGTAAAAAATAAAAAAGCAAAAATTATTTTTTAAAAAAAATCGACTTTCTTATTTTTTTGTAAATTAAAAAGGCACGTTAAATCTTTTTTTTTTGGTCAAATTATCCCTATTTAATAGAAGTGATTTTTCTCTTTCCATTGAATATATACTTTATAAAATTTCAAGAATTACCTTTTATAATTCTATTTATATCCATGTAATTATTTATTTTATGTCAATTTAAAAATTTATCTATTAATCAGAGTTGAAATCATATCTAAGTAATTTATTTTTCTATTAAATTTATACGGAAATTTAAAGATATATCAAAATGTCCAAATAAATACATGAATTATCTTAACATTTTGAAAATGGTTAACTATAAATTTTTTTTAAAAAAATACAAGAATAATAATTTTAAGATATTCTTGTTAACTAACTTTAATTTTAAATAGAAAAAATTTTGCTTTTTCTTTGTTGGGTATGGCAGCTACATATACCTTTAATTCTCATGCGTCATGATCCTGTCGCGAAGTGAGTTGGACGACCCTATAGTTGAGTGAGCTTCTGGAGAGAGTGAGGTCGCTGAGGTGGTCTAACAAGCTGGATCGCCTTTGGCCTGCAAGACAAAGACCGTTAGAACCCGTCGGGAAAAGTCTCCGGTCAGACACTCCGACGGTCAAGTCAGTACTCGACGGTGGCAATGGAAAGCAATAGAACGGTATGAAATTGCACGTACTATTGCGCGTACCTGAGAAATGTGGAGCGAGGAGGCCTATATAACCGGAGAAGCTGACAGCTCTTGCCTCGTCTGCCACCTGTTGTCATATAGCGAGGACAAGGTAATGCATGCCCAGAGGTGGCAGGATAAAGTAGCACATGCTGTATTAAGGAAAGGGGCACTGTCAACTTGAGGTTTGGCGCCGTTGGACGCCGCTCGGCCTGACATCAGGATATGTAGTCGTGGTACGGGGGGACAGGATATGGTAGGAAGATCAATACCTCGGCGAGAGATCTGTCGCTTGAGCCTAGGATGGCTTCAGTCCTGCGCCGACCCCGTACGACTTCTAGTAGTATGTGTCAGAGAGTGATTGTGCCTGCTGGGGCACGAAGTAGCGAGGTCGGCTGAGGGCCTATAAGGGTGCCGACTGGGGGACTGAGTGATGAGGCCGGCTGAGAGCCTATGAGGGTACCGACTGGGGGCACTGAGGGATGAGGCCGACTGGGGGCCTGAGGGAGTGCCGACTGAGGCACTGAAGGAGGAGGCCGGCTGAGGACCTATCAGGGTGCCGACTGGGGGCACTGAGGGATGAGGCTTACTGAGGGCCTGACGGAGTGCCGACTGAGGCACTGAAGGAGGAGGCCGGCTGAGGGCCTATAAGGGTGCCAACTGGGGGCACTGAGGAATGAGACCGACTGAGGGCCTATGAGGGTGCCGATTGGGGGCACTGAGTAACGCCTCCTCCGATTCGGGCTTACCCCCGGAGCGTGGGCCGCCACGCGTCGGCGGGGAGTCAAACCTGGATGAGTCTTAGAGCATGAACACCCGACTCGAGGTCGGACTGATACTAAAGAGCGTGGGCCACCACGCGTATGTTCAGGGACCTAAGCCCGCTCGATACCTATCCGACGGGCCTTTACAGCCCACTAACCATCTTCCTTCTGACTAGGTGCCAGACTGCCGGGCCTGGCTACACGCAAGCTGGCCCAGGATCACGCCACATCCCACAAGCAGTCAGTGCCTGTTATTGTTTGTCCCCGGGCCTCTTTGCTTCTATAATTGACATCAGATGGATCCACATCCAAAGGATCACCAAATCTCCTCACAATAAACGTTGGGCCTCACGTATGAATCCCATGCGGATTCAGCAGGTTACCCAAGAGTGAACACTTTTGTACATGTGACTGTGACTTCAATTCTTTGTTGCCCAAACATGAAGATCTTCCACCTCACTGTCCATCACTGGAACACTCCAAAATAATCACCAGTATCCTCCTCCTCTAGTCTTCTGCTACACTGCATGCTGTTTTCCTTGCAGATTCACAGAGATTAGTGTTTACTAATGATCGCAGGCCTGTGTCTGACACAGCTTTGAATACATCAAATGGTAATGGTGCTCCGAGTTGGAAAATAAGACAATAAAAAGGGTTTTTAACCTTGTCTGGTACTTATCATGGGTGAAATAGTCACCCCACAGCAGGACAGCCGCCGCCGCCGCCAAAGTCAAGTGGCATTGGTTTCAATAATTTGCCGGATAAAAGTTAAAAGGCTTCTTTCTTATTGAAATCAGAGTTTTTTACTATCCTGTTGGATGGTGGACCCCTTGGTCAACCAGTCAGATGGTGGGCCCCTATTCAATTGGTCCTTTCTTCGTGGCTGACCAGGATTGAAGTAGTCAAGCACCCGACTGAACCGGTCGGGTGGTCAGCTAAATGGTGCAGCACAGTCCCTGTTGATCGGGCCATGAATACGCTTGGCCAAACCGGTCGGACGATCAGCTAGACAACATGGAGTACGACTCGTTGATTAGGCCACGTAAGGAAAGCCGGACCACCGGTATTTGCCGTCGTTTGTGGCCATGCAGGGCCCGGCTTCAAGCTCGCTAGATGACTAGCCCAAGTCAGTTAGCGGCCGGTTGGCCGCACCAACCAATCGGCATTGATCCTGTCGCCGAGCGTAGTGGAGCCGCAACCGGAATGACGGTGTAGGGATGAACGACGTGGATGCTGACGAGACGCCTTCGCACAGAATGGAAGCGTAGTGGGGGGTGTCCTCCGGCCGAATGGAAGTGGATGTCGCCTGGTGCAGGGCCGGCCGACTGGAGAAGAACCTGCTGAGGAAGATGACCGTTAGCAACCTAGCCGGGAGACGTCCCGGCAAGGCACTCCGACGGTCAAGTCAGTACTCCGAGGAACAGTAGAAATAAGGGAGCACTGGAAAAATAAGAGGTCTCGCGCGCGAGTGTGTATGCGAGTATGCGTACCTGAGAATGAGGAATGGAGTGGCTTATATAGCCGGGGAAAAGGACAGGCATGGCCTGTGTCAGGATCTTCTGACAGGGTCAGAAGATGTGGTATGGTGCTGTCGATATGAGTATGGCCTGTGTCAGGATCTTCTGACAGGGTCAGAAGATAGGGCATGGTTGTGTCGACTGTAACCATCCTTCTTTGTCGTATACTATTCGTCTCATGTGAGGACAAAGACAGGTCTCGGTAAGGCGGCGCCTGTCAGAGAGTGTCAGCTAGTACGAGGAGTGACATCCTGTTACCTGCGGCTGGCGCAGGTATATTTTGTCTTTATCCCAGGAGGACTCCGAGAGAGAGAGAGCCCGAGTGGGCATCCGGACGGCTCGCCCGGATGGGTGTCAGGCACGAGCATGGACTGCCGGGCGGATGCACTCGGCTGAACGGGACGGGTAAGCCTTAATGTGGCAGGCCGGGCTTGACCGACCGGATGGACCACTATATTTATTCTACCCGGCTGCCTTAAGCCCGACCAGCCGGTGAAGGTTTTGGGCCCGGCCAGAATGTTTGTTGAGTCGGTTACTGGTATAATGACGTGGACCCTGAAGCAGGCCAGGTCGTTCGCCACGTTGGCTACCCATATCGTGCAAAATATAGGACAGGATCAATAGCCTTCCCCTCGAGTCTAGTCGAAGGAGGCGATCAGTCCGACTGACTGGACTACAAGTGTGTGCAAAAACTCTGCGGCCGGGCGCTTTCTGCCTTTTCAATATCCGGCCGGCTTACCACGATGCTCAACAGCTGGTGCTGAGTATGTTTGCTTTGTCTGTGCGGAATAAGCTTGTAAACTGAGAGGGGCGTGGGCCGCCACGCACCCGACTCTGTTAACAAGGTCGCCCGGCTAGACGAAGCATGATAGAGGAACGTGGGCCGCCTCGCGTACCCCATTAGTTATCAACCGGATGAAGATGTCCGGGCGGCTGGCGATTCTGACAGGAGGAACGTGGGCCGCCACGTCCTTGTGAACTGTTAGTGCGTCCGACCGGACGAATGTTGTTAGACGCTGAGAGGGATGTTGAACACGTTTGGGCGGGAAAATGTTCGCCTTGAGTTGCAAGAAAAGTGGAGTGTCACGCGTCTCAAGACGATTTTCTCGGGATAGCCCGAGTCATGCAATTAATGGAGACGGGACATTCTAAGTTGCATGGGGCGATGTGATACGCCCGATGCGACCGGCGCCATAACGGCATCACCTCAGCTTTAATGATCTGGGCCACGTGGTGTTCGCCGGTTGGCCGACCAGGATGCGATTTATCCCATGATTACGAATTTTTAATGGCCATTAATGCGCGTAAATCTTTCTGCCACGCGGCAGCTTCCGACTGGCCGAAACGGCGACGCGCCCTGCCGCCGCATCAGGCGACGTCAGCGGATGTGGCACGCCTTTTCGAGGCTGATCGTGGGACGACTCTTCGGCATTGGGTGAGGCGATCGCCGTACACGTGGATCGCCATCCGACGGTCGCCTTTCTTTCGGCCTAGCTATAAATAGGTCTCCGCGTTCGCCGAAACCCTTATTTGCTCTTCACTGTTCTCTCTAACTCAGTGCTTCTCACTTCTCGCCGCCGTCTTCGCGCGTCGCCGCCGGTCTCGTGCTTCTCCGTCGGTTAATCTTTTCCGCCACCCCTACGGTCAGATTCTCCCTTTTCTTCCCTTTCTTTCTGTTCCATGGCTACCCCTACGTGGTATACCTCTGTCGAGTCTTCCCTTCACGACGAGACCACCTCCGACCTCCGACTAGCCTACGACATCCCCGCGAACTACCGCATTGCCGTTCCGACAAAGGATGACCGACCGCACCAGCCTCCGGCTGGCTTCTTTGTGTTTTTCCGGGATCAACACATGTCTGGTCTGCGCTATCCTCTTCATCCCTTTATTGTAGACTTCTGCAACTTCTTCCACATTCCTATCTTCCAGCTTTCTCCCAACGCTATTCGTATATTGTGCAACCTAATTGTTCTTTTCACCCTTTACCGAGTCCCCCTCCGACCGGAGGTTCTGTATTTCTTTTATTACCCGAAGAAACAGGAGGCCGGGAATTTCTTCCTCCAAGCCCGGGCCAAACTATCTATAGTGGAGAATATTCCTTCCTCAAATAAGGGCTGGAAAACCCACTTCTTTTTCATAGGCCCTCCGACCAGCCCTGGGTTCCCGATCGGATGGGTCGAAGACATACCCCCTATAGCTCCCTTAAGAAACTTTAAAACTGACCCCTTGTTCATAAGGGCCGCTTCTCTAATCGGTGGTCGTCACTTCGACGGCATGAAACTTCTCACCGACGCCGTTCTGTACATATTTGGGCTAAGCCGAGTGCCTGCCGCCCTGCCCTACGCCTTCTGTAAGTTATTTTTTCACGTACTCCTTTTTCCCTAACTCAAAATCTCTTGCTTTTGCAGCCAAAATGATGTGGGAAGCGTCCCTTGATGAGGCCATGGGTCTGGCGGACGCAGAAATCAACGCTCGGGCGGCCGAACAGCTTCGTCTGCGCCAGGCCGGTCCGCCCGACCAACATACGATTCCTGAGAGCGCGGAGCCAGCTCCTCAGGCTCCTTCTGCCGAACCAGCGCCGACTGGTTCTAGGGAGCCGGTCGGCTCTTCGAAACCTCCTGCCCCCGCAAAATCCGCCGGTAAGAAGAAGGTTCGATTTTCCTTGGAGAAGTCCCAGCCTTCTAAGCGGAAGGCTAGCGCTTCTATCCGCATTGAGGAGCCGACGGAGGTGGACACATCCTCTTCCGATTCCCCAGACCCGGAACCCTTGCGAAAGCGCCCGAGGAATCCTGCGTCTGGCTCTGGTACTCAGCCTGCAGAAGCCGCTGCCAGCCCTGCTAGCACTAGCCGACCTGCAGACGCGCCGGGTTCGTCACGCTCGGGGGGACAACCTTCCCGGCCGCCTTGCTTTGGCGTGTATCTCCCCTCGCTCGACCCTGCGGCCGCTCGGGGAGCCGAGCAGCGACTTACCCTTATGGGGAATTGGCAGAATGCTGGGAGCAGGGTATGAAGGAGGGGACTTCCAAACCCCCAGTCCGCCTGGCCGACCAATTTATGCAGGATGCTACGAATGTAAGTCCGATGCTTTAGTGCTTAGCTAACTTGCTTTTTCCTAATAATTCTTATTGTAGTTTTGGGCCACCTGCTCGAGCGTCGCCCATACCTTGGTTATTAACACCAGGGGACGCCGAATGGCCGAGCGGCGGCTCGAGGAATCGGAGCTCCGTCAGTCGCATGCGAACCTGCCGGTCGGGGAGGAGGGAACCGCTATTCTCCGCTCGGAAATACTGGAGCTTAAGGAGAAACTTCGTTCGGCCGAGGCGCGACTGACGGATGAAGTCACCCGAGCGGACGCAGCCGAGCGGGCGTTTGCCCGGTCTTCCTCCTTACACGAGACCCTTGAGCAAGAGAGGAAGAAGGCTCTGGATAAGCAGCGCCGTACCCGATCGGACCTCGCCAAGAAGACTGCCGAGGTCCAAACCATGAAGGCGGAGCTAGACAAACTGGTGAAGGCTTCTGAGGAGCTCCGGGAGACCTTGAATGATAAAGAGCAGGAGCTGGCAACTCGGGAGTCAGACTTACAGGCCAAGGAGAAGGCTTTAGACTCCCGAGAAGACGAGCTCCGCTTATCTGAAGGACTACTGGCTTCTCAAGCGGTTGCCCTGGAAGATAAGGACAAGGAGTTAGCCAGCCTCCGGGCGGAAATTGAAAGCCTGAAGCTGCACCAAGAAGGCGAACCCGCCCGGATGGACGCACACCGCCTGGCCTACATTAACTCCAAAGAGTTCTGCGATAAGCTGGGCAAGCGGACGTCGAGCATGTTCCAGATGGGCATTAATAGCGCAATTCTGCAGCTCCAAGAGGGCGGCTATCTGCCTGCTGACATTCCTGCCAACGCTGTAATAGTGTCCCGGGTCAAGGAGCTACTCCCCAAGGACTTCTTCCAGCCTTTTACCTAATTTGCATCGTGTAATCTTTAGCCGCCGGTTGGGGCTCCTTTTTGGTAATGCTGCCGAGTAACCATCAATGCAAAAGCCTTACCTTTTAACATGTTATTTTACACAATGCTTCAGTAGACGTTGCTGATTGATTTCAGTTGTCAGGCTAGGTAACGTATTGGGGATCTGAATGAAACTCTTCTTTCTCGCTCCCACTTTGTTTTAGGTGTTTTCGACCAACACCCTTGGTTCTAGAATAGGCCATTTACTTTAGGAGGCTCAATGCCTTAGGAAATGGTCCAGTATATAGTCAGCTGGTGGATCGGTCCGACTGAGGGGTATGGGTCGCCACACGCCCGGTCGGGGAACCGAGCCAAGTTAGGAAAACGGCTAAGTATAAGGTAGACGGCTGGCTGGTCCGACTAAGGGTGTGGCCCGCCACTCGCCGGTCGGGGAACCAAACCAGTAATAAAATATGTTAGGCTTCTCAAGCCTCTGGATGGACCAATCTTCCACGTGGGCTGCCACGCTTCAACCGGGAGCCAATCCAGGCTTCCGAGTGGGCTGACCTCGTAGAGTCAGTCGCCGACTCAGGCTTCCAAAGGGGACCGGCCTTCTGGCGTGGGTCGCCACGCTTCCGGTCGGGAACCGCCTTTAGGCTTCCGGATGGACCCGAACCTTTCCACCGTGGGACCGCCACGCTTCCGAACCGGGAGCCAATCCCAGGCTTCCGAGTGGGCTGACGCGAAGAGTCAGTCGCCGACTCAGGCTTCCAAAGGGGACCAGCCTTCGGCGTGGGTCGCCACGGACTTTCCGGTCGGGAACCGCCTTTAGGCTTCCGGATGGGCCAATCTTTCACCGTGGGACCGCCCACGCTTCCGACCGGGAACCAAGTCCAGGCTTCCGAGTGGGCTGACGCGAAGAGTCAGTCGCCGACTCAGGCTTCCAAAGGGGACCAGCCTTCGCGTGGGTCGCCACGCTTCCGGTCGGGAACCGCCTTTAGGCTTCCGGATGGGCCATCTTCACGTGGGACGCCACGCTTTCCCGACGGGAACCAGTCCAGGCTTCCGAGTGGGCTGACGCGAAGAGTCAGTCGCCGACTCAGGCTTCCAAAGGGGACCAGCCTTCGGCGTGGGTCGCCACGCTTTCCGGTCGGGCACCGCCTTTAGGCTTCCGGATGGGCCAATCTTTCACGTGGGACGCCACGCTTCCGACCTGGAACCCAGTCCAGGCTTCCCGAGTGGGCTGACGCGAAGAGTCAGTCGCCGACTCAGGCTTCCAAAGGGGACCAGCCTTCGGCGTGGGTCGCCACGCTTCCGGTCGGGAACCGCCTTTAGGCTTCCGGATGGGCCAATCTTTCACGTGGGACGCCACGCTTCCGACCGGGAACCAGTCCAGGCTTA